>VDFB02271358.1:229783565-229937946 GCA_007258455.2 Sequoia sempervirens
TTTCACTATTTTGGGATGAAAAAGTAAATTGGCCACAAATTGGCTACCCGTCTTCATGCACCTACCCAAGTATCCTTTAGTAGTTTATAGGTTTTTCCCCATCATGTTTGGTTACTTTTGCAATATCATGTCCATCACCTCCTTCTAGAAAAATACTACTATACAGTTGATCCTCATCTACCAGTGGGGAGAATTCAGGGATATTTGTAATTTGTAAAATGGAAGTATCCTCCAGTATTGTCTACACTTCTTCAATTTCCACTATTTGTGGATAAAATTCCCTATGTGCCTTCTTCTTTATCCTCTTAGAATTTTTTTTGCACTCATTTGTAAAAAAGACTCTATAGCTTCCTCCTATGATGGTTCCTTTCAGGGAGGGTTGTTTGTGAGTCTCCTCTTCCTTGGTCAACTCCTCTCTCCTTGTGAAGGTTTTGTAGGTGGGGTGCCACTTTGGAGTCATCTGGACATCCAAGGAGTGGACCTAGCTAAATGGTAAACCACAATTTTTGTGCAAATTCTTATTTTTGTCAAAATGTTCCTTGAACTTCTTTTTTAAAATTTTGTCTATATATTCTCAATAAGTGGTAGAATTTTTTAGCTTATGGATCTTTTGGGTGGCTGAGGAGTGTGGAGGAAAAATTGTGAATTTTTGTATCAGTCACCTCATAGGGGAGTTGGGGTAACCATGTTGTCCTAGGCTCAATAGCTTCCACGAATGTGTAATCTTTATCTAAATGTTCAATACTATATCTTTAATATATTCGTGAACCACCTCATATGAGATGTGCTCCCTGGCCTAGAGCTTTTGTTGGAGGGATTTGAAAAATGCCCAATAGGTTGTGATAAATGAGGTGGATCTTGGAAATTTTTTACATGATCTTGGAAATGAGTTGCCATGGGCTAGGTTGAATCCAAAATTTTACTTGTAAACTCTAGTAATTTCTTGATAAAGAAGTTCTAAGGTGAGACAAATTAACAAAGTCCCATGCCTTAACTGATAGTGGGATTGTTTTGTGTGTTGAATATTATTGAGGAGATCATGCAATGACACCTCAAATAGATATATATCCTTTCCCTCCATGACCCTTTAATATGTTGTATGAATGGTACTTGTAGTAGCTGAGTATTCTTGATTATTGTAGTATAATTTTTAGGTGATTCCCATGGTGGCATATTTGATCATGGGGCTGATGATTTCAGTCACATCTAAGCTCTAGCCATCATAGGTTTCTCTAGTTAGCTAGGTGACCTTAGTATTCTTAATGGCCTTATTTAGTAGGACTTCCCCTTGATCCCATAAGCTTGTTATTGGTTGGATAACATACTTTATAATTTGCAATGGTTGATCTAGGTAGAGGTATTCATCATGAATTTTTCTCAGGATTATCCAAACCCAATCTTCTTGTCTAATAAAATCTAGGAATTCTATCCAAATTTTTAGTCACTTCTCTACTATGTTCTTGTATTTTGGTAGATACTTTTGTCTTCCTTGTTGTAGAAGAGTCATCCTCAACACTTCAAATTTTGTATGATCAATCTATGTGATGGATGTGTGTATATATTTTTAGACATTTTCTATGTAGATTACTTTTGTGGGAACTTTTGAGAATGCTTCTGCAAGTTCTTTCTCCATTGGTTTATATAGAAATAATTTATACTTTGGCCTTGGATTATGAGAGACATCGACAAGAATGGGTGCAACCATTGTACTAGATAAAACATTTTTAGTGGGGTGTAGATGAGCTTAGGGTTTAGTGAAAAGTGGTAGGAGTGTAAGAACTTAGCAAGAATAGAATGTGTAGTGAGTGAAAGTGAGGTGTTGGAGGAGTATTTATAATTTTTGTGTGAGGTGAGTGCAATAAATGGTCTATCCATTTTTTATCTTCCCATGTTTCTCTACCCATTATCTTTCTATGGATCTATTTTTTTGGTGAGTGTTTACTCATTTGTAGTGGATGAAAAGGAATATGATACATACATATGTTAATTTTATTTCAGCTATAACAATGTGGTTATATAATATTTTTGTTTGATCCTTCATTTTATGCATTTAGGGTTAGGTTGAGGAAATTTGCATTCAAACTTAGAACTACTCGTTAAGTGTGGACATTTTGACTTAATTATTAGGGTTGCAATTTTCTTTTTTAGATGGATCTCCTTATGTTTAATTTTTTTGCTAACCTCATATTTTATATGGCCTTTCTTTCTTCTAGAGGTTGTTGGATTTTGGTATATTGATTCTTTCATTTTTATCTACATGGATAAGTCCAAAATGTGTTACATTGGTGTTTGTGTGATGATTTTATGCATTTATAGTAGCTTCTTTGTATTTATGGTAATTTAAAAAGGTCTAATCTAGGTTTTTTGTGTATTATAAGTGCTCTCCAGAAGCTATATACCTTTCAAGATGTTGATTCCTATTCTCCTTGTATCCATGCTTTTAAAACATCTTCACTATCAATATTATTAACTTTCTAATTCAATTTCTCTAGAACTACTAGTGTCTTCCTCTTCTTCTATGCTAGGTAATCTTGAAATAGAATAGATGTTTTAGGGATCTTCAATGTATCTAGCTTATTCTACTTCTTCCACATATGTTCTATCTTCTCTTTCTCCTAATAGAATGTGGAATATTCTCTTGTCATCTAATAAAGAGATTTCTTCTTTCCTAGAGTCTATTGTCCCATTATATTTACAAACCATTCCAATCAAAGAAATTCTCTAAAGGTGTTACAAGGCTCCTTCATTTCTACAACTTCAAAATCAACAATTTGTGTAATCCCTTTTATGTTCACCTCCATGTTTTTCCATGTTCCTAATGGTTCCATACTAGAACCATCTCCTAGACTAATGTTCATAGGTGTTCTAATGAGCTTAGGTTTTCCTAGTCTTTCTCAAGCGGTTGGCAAAATGATATTGAGGTCCACACCTAGATCTATCATTACATGTTTAATATTATTATTATTAAGATTTGTGGTAATTAACAAAGGACCATTCTCCAATTTTGATCTTCTACAATCTAATGCACTTATTTCTTTTATTTATTCCAATATTTTCCTAACTATTTTAACTTTACTAAAATATCTTTCTATTGAGCCAATGATCCTAAACTCTTCAGTATCAACACTTCTTCTTTTATTTATTTTTTATCTCATCTTTATGATGTATAATTTATTTCTTTACTTTTTCCACTATTTTATCATGTTGTTTCTTATTTTGAAAGAAATCATTATACTCCTCTTCTTCTAGTTTTGATTCTTCACTTATTTCTACAATCTCCCTTTGTCTATGTCTTCTGATATTGGTTCCTTGTCTACTTAGTACTATTGTTTTGTTCTTGTTTTCTCTAGATTTCTTCTTTTTGTTTTTTTTGTAGTGGTTGCTCTTCTCTAGAATAATCTTCATTTGATGTAGATCAAACGACTAGTTATCTATTATCTAGCATCTTTTTACTCCTTGCGGTACTCTTCTAATCAATCTAGCTCCTTTGTTGTCTTGTAGACCATCAATTCTTGAGTGTGTTGTATTATGATAATATTGCTATGCCTTATCACATGTAAATATATCATATGAATGATATCCATAAAAGGAAATTTTCTTCTCTTATTTTCCCAACATTCAATGGTGTAATGATATACTTTACCATAGTTGTAACATGTGGCATGCCTTCTCTAGTGGTTTTTTTTATTGTGTCCTCTTCCTCTATAATTTGATTATCTATTGTTCTCCATATAGCTTTGTGGTGGGTTAATTTGTAACACATATACACTTCTATTGTTTCTCCATGGTGGTTTTCTATAGCCTACATCATATAGAGGTATTTCCACTAGCCCCTTGATATATGCCATTTTTCTGTCTATGTCTATATCATAGTTGTGGTTCATAGGAGATCTAGGATCATGATGATTCCATGTGTTTTGGATTTGAAATTAGTTTATAGGACAGTCCTTGGTGAGGTGACTATCCCATTCATGGCATGTTCCACAATGTACTTAGTTTGTTTTGACCAGAAATATCTTTAATTATACATGTAGTGCAATGATGGTTTTCTCTCCTTGAGCTTTAGGGAAATCATTGAGGAGGTGACCTTCTCTTGAGAAGTATGTGCACCAGATTTCTTTGGTTTTCTTTATTTCTCCTCTTGCTAAAATTGAATTTTGTATGGTTAGTTGTTCTATCCTAAGTTGTAACTTCTCAATATTATCCTTCATGCCATCCTTTTGAGGTCTACACTAGGTTTGGGCTTCAATTAAATCTTCCATGGTGATTAGGTATGTATAGGTTTTGAATATTCTTCCATTCAAAGTTGCTCTTATGTATTTTTGAAGTCTAGAAATGAACCATTTTATCTTTTTTTTCTCTATCAGTGCTTCTTATAACTTATAACAAGCATATTTGAATCATTTTTCATATTCTTTTACTGATTCTTCTTCCTTTTGTACTAGATCCCTAATTTTACTCTCTCTATTGGAATATCTAGAGTGCCAAAGTTAGCTATAAAAGTTTTTTTTACTTCATTACAACTCTTCCCATGTTTAGGATAGGTCTTTTTATACCAATTCACTACCACTTTTTTGAGTGAGGATGCAAAGTTAAGAAATTTTGGTTTATCCTCATCAATATCTTGTATTTCCCATAGGGATTCTAGTAAGAATATGTGTTATGTGACTTCTATGGTATCTTTCACAAATATGGGGATCTTGATTGAGAATTCCATCTTATCTTTTCTTTCTCCAAATTAAAATTTCTAGATTTTCACACTAGGTTTTTCTTCTTTCTCTTTCTTTTTCTTTCTAACAGTATATGTATTTTTCTCTCTACCCTTCTCTCTTTTTAACTTTATATCAAAATATTATTTTCCAAGTATTTTTTCCCACACTACTTCTTTTTCTCCTCTTTTTTTCTTACCTGACAATATTTCACCTTTCAAAATTCTTCAACTCTTATATGACTAAGGGGATGGGTCTTGGTCAGGGGGTTGTGACTCTTCAAATTTATCTTTTCACTTTCTTATTTGTTAGTGTCATTTTATTTATTTGTAAACACATCTCTTTCCCAATTTCAATCTATTCTCTTTACTTTTTCTTATTTCTTCTTCTTTTAATTTCCTTATTCTTCTATTGACTAATTCTTCTAAATATTCCACTTGGATTGATGGAGTCTTCTCCCAAGTTTTCAAAAAATCCATAAGCCTATCATCGAAGCTTAGGTTTAATAGCCCCTATAAAATTATTGAACTTTTGGGAAGTTGTGGTAATAATGTAATATTTGTAGTGTTACAAGGCTCTAATAAAAATATTATACATTTTCCATAATTATACATTTTCTTCTTTAAACTGGTTATCAGTTCTCTTACTCTTTCCCAACATATTTTTGATCTTTCTAGAGTTTTCCATTCTTTTTTTCTATCTTCTTCTTCCTTTTCCTTGGAAACACCCCCTTTTATGCACTCAACAACACCCTCATTAGTACATTGATCCTCACTTTCTTTGTAGTTTCCATTATTTTGTTGTATCTTTCTTTTCTCTCAATCCTTTGTTGTTATCTTCTCTCTTCTCCATCTGACCTTTTCATTTTTATGTTTCTTACCAATTCAATTTGTTCTCTAATCTTTCTTGTAGTTGTCTTATCTCTTTTTTCCATGGGTGTGATTGATTTGGGGTTTAATTAGTCCTTTTATTATTTCCCATGGTAGTTATTTGTTATATTTTCTTAGAAGTCACATCTCTTTTGGGTTCCCTTTCAAAATATCCCCCCTTCCCATTCTCCATCCCCTTGGTGCCTAATCCCCTCTCATAGGGTAAGCACCAAGAGGATAGTTTTGTAGATTTTTATCTCTTCATTGATTTTCTTCTCTTTCCTTATGCTTGATTATATTTTAAAAATTTGAGTGGTATTATCCTTTATATCACCTAACTAGGGTCCTAACAATGGAACCAATGTTAGCAAGAAATTTGGGGAAACACATACTGAAGTTCTAAGCCCAAAGTACTCTTTGAGTGTTGTAGTTTATGCCCACGACTTAGTAATATATAAAAGTAAGAACTATTTCATTCAAACACAAGAAGAAATTAAATAGATATTCATAGATTGACAGATAACCTTAATTAATTGGAATTATAGTAATCATTATATTAATCATGTTCAAAAGGGTACAATATACATCTTCCCCTATACTTTTCCTATTTCCTTCCTTTCTACAAATAATCCATATACATTTCATATGCAAGCTCATACATAGTTCTTAAATATATCCGTCTATTCACTCTCTCATATTTATGTACACCTACTATAATTCATATCTTTCCCTATACATATATCTATGGAATGGGATGTGACGCATCTATGCTACCCCTAGTCTAGATGGTACCTTTATAATATTAGGCTTCACAATTTCTTTTTGACAAGATGCAATATGCTTTCCTTGTCATTGTATTCACTATTTTTCATTTTGGCTAATAGTGACCATGCCCTTGACTAGCAAATTTTGCTTCAAATTTTCATGAAAAATGCACCGATATTTGTCTTTTTCATATCTAGGTTTGCTCGGTCAAATATTTTTGTCTATGTGATAAGTTACATTTTCAGAACTAGGGTTTATGTCGAATAGACTTGTAAAAATACACATAAAATTTGTCATATGTGCAAGTCAAGAGAAAAAAAACCTTAGGAGATTGGCTCTCTCTTGTGGTAGAAATCCAAGGTCCATCAAAACCTAGTGTTTTATGTTTGACTATGAAGTCAAAGAGAAAATAATTTAATCCTACATAATCTAGTTAGACCTAGGATCACTTTTTCTTCTCTACAATTATATATGTCATTATGGAGTTAATAAACTAAGTTAACTTTCAAGAAACAAGATTGAATTTGGCAACATGATATATATATAATACATATATACATATACATACATACATACATATATACATACATACATATATACATATATATACATATACATATATATATATATATATATATATATATATATATATATATATATATATATATGTATATATACACACACACATTTATAGATATACACATATATTTATAGACACACACATACACACACACACATGCACACACACACACACATATCTAGCTCAATCTGTCTATTTAAATATGTATGTATTTTGCCATATATATATATATATATATATATGACTTACAAAATGAAAAAAAGATATAATTTCTCTAACTGTCAAATGGTTAGCCATAATGGGAAAGTAATGAATGCATTGGACCAATTGGAGCATAACATGTGGAGGATATAATCCAACAAACTAAAAGCAAAATTGGCTAGTCATCGAAGGGTTGTTTGACATGGAAAACATTTTTCATTTATTTCTAGTCCACATGGACCTCCGAGGGTATGGTGCTCCACTATGGGCCCCTCTCCCCTAATGGTAGTCTTTGATATTGTGTTGGAAATGACTTAAGTATTATTACCCTTGGGATTCTAATAGATATTATAATTTCCAAAATAATCCTCTTGTGGAGACTTGTATTTGAAATTGGGCCCAAAACAAAAATTTATTACATCAACTTCCATGATAAACAACAAAGATGTCATCACCAATTCCTTGTCAAGTATATTCCAGTCTTTGATATTGAAAGATACATTAGAAAATTTAAACCTTTATTAGAAACAGTGGACTTGATATCTGAGTTAAGATAATAAAAAAGACAAAACTTGGCAAAGTGTTAGATCACATATATATTATGTGATTAAATTGTATAATAAATAAGAACAAATAGATGAAATAAAAAAAATTAGACTTATACACATCTTATATATATATATATATATAGACATATAGATAGATAGATAGATAGATATATAAATATGTGACCTAAAAATTGAGTCAAAATGAATTTTGGCTAACTAGTATACCAAAGAAACTAATACATTAAATATTACTAAAAACCCAATAAATAAGTTACAGTGATGCTAGAACATAACCATGTTTTCCTTGTAAAAGTACCTATGTTTATGAATGTTCACAAAATTTGGAAGTATTCATAAACACTCTATTGACCATAACCTTTATCAAAGACAATCTAGAAGCACCCACAAAGAAAGAGAACCTTCAAACTATGGAAACCACATAAATAATTTAAATTTTATTTTTAGAAGCACTAATAAAATAACATATCCTTCAAGTTATCAAACATGGATTTTATACCTTAAAATTCAAACAAATTATTCTAAGAAAGAAGCAACAACAAACATAGAATAATGGTACAACCTTAGTGAGGTTAGAAAGCTCACCTAGTTTGAACAAAATGTGGTTTGTTGCAGTCACCTCTACACTCCATTTGTCTAGCTAAAATATGCGAGAATAATTGAAACAAAGTAACGTGCAAGTCAGGAAGTAGTGTTTACCTTATGAGAACAAGTCAAGTAGTAGTGCATATGTTACAAGATTAAGTCACCATTCCCGAGAAGTTGAAGGAAGAATGGGTGGAGCTAAACATATATTAGTTTTGAAGGTTTGTTGTAGAGAGTGAAGCTAAACATGTATCAATGCATAAAGAAACGAAGAATCCAAAAGATGCGTGTAGGAAAGGGATTAAAGTGAGTGGGATGTGTGAGGTTTTGAATCATTGAATGATCTAAGGCTTTGAAATTGCACACCATTCAAGTGGAGTAAACAAGACATAATTTGGTTAAGTGTCAGACTGAATATACCGACATATGTATAAGACTGAAATGAAGAACAAATTTAAATAAAGAGATGACTATATATATTGATAGATATACATTAACATAAAGATAGATATTTAGAAAGATATATATGTACATAGATATATACATATATAGTAATCTTTGTGTTATAATTTATTATTCATTTGAGTCATATAGATATGTTCGTATATTTAGTCTTGTTCAATTTTATTGTGTTCAAATTTTTAAGTCATATATAAATATATAAATAGATATATGGATAGATATGTAGATAGATAGATAGAACAAAACGTATATACATAGATATATAGATAGATAAATATATAGATATGTAGTCCTCTCTTTATTTTAATTTCTTCTTCATCTCTATCATATACATATGTTTGTATATTTTTTCTAGTAGTTAGCCAAATTCAGTCTATATATATATATATGAATAATGTAGATACATACAAATATAGGTAGATATATAAATATGATGAGGGCCACACCAACCAAAACCCACATAAATCACAACAACAAATACCAACATAGAAGTTGCGAGACAAAAAAATGACTCACTTTCAATTATTTTCAGAAAATGAAATTATAGATTCAAAGCTTACATGCTACAACCTCATGGCTGGATTTATTACAACAAAATCAACTCTGAAAAGAAAATTTACTATTTGGAGCCACAATCTACACTCTTAGGCCACTCTTTAAAACCCCCACTTAACCCTTTTTATTTTCCCCAATAACTGCCCTATAATTTTCTAGAAATATCAAATTTCCCCTTTTTGTTTTGGCACCAAAAGTCCCACCATTTGATTTCTAGCCTAGGAAGAAATTTTTATGAAATTCACTTTTTAGAGGACCAACTTCGCGGGGCCATAACTTTTGATCCCGGTGTCCGATTTGATATTATTGCATATCATTGGAAAGCTCTCGATGAGCTCTACAACATGCAAACCCACCACAGGTCAGTTTGGCCACTTTTTGAGATGTTTCATGGCCTCTAAAATTTTATATCTGAATTTGAAGCTGCATTGGAGAAATTTCTCGGGATGGAAACTTTAATTTCTCCCAAACCATGCAGGGTATTGAGGTAATTCTTTTATGACTGGAAATATTTTTCAGCTTTTCTCCTTTTAGTAAATTTTCATGTTCATACGAGCCCGTTTTGGCTAACTGACTAAAAATAGTAAGTGCCTATTTTTTGCTATCTTTGATGCCTGATAGTCTTATACCCTTTAAGTGCCATCATGGGATCAAAACAACTAAAGAAAATAAATAATTTTTTTGGGTGATGTAAGATTGCCCTGCACTGTTGGATGCTCCTACATTAAAATATATAACCATCACTTTGTTTTCATTTGTTCTTCATTTTAGTCATATACATATGTTGGTATATTTGATATATTTATTAAAAAATAGTAATATGTTTGATTTAGTTTGTTCTTCATTTCATTCATATACATATGTTGGTATCGCCATTTATAAATATATATAAATGTGTGTGTATGTATATATAATATATCAATAACACACAATTTGTCTAACTGACAGATTGAATATACTAACTTATGTATATGACTAAAATGAATAACAAATAAATCAAGCATATTTCTATTTTCTATAAATCTGTATATGTATCTATCTATTTATATATCATCGAATATACTACCATGGGAATAAAATGACTTGAAAAATGAGACAAGATAGATTTATGGTAACTATTAGATTGAAGATATTGAAGACATAGTATGCGATTGAAATGTAGGACAAATTCTAAGAAAGGGATAAAATAAATTAAGCTAGACTTGCAAGCATTTGTAAGCAAAATTTAGACATTTTAGATTAATTTCATGTTTGGATTGAAATATTTAATTTGTAGGTCATCCCAAAAGCTTATACATAATACCTAAAAGCCTATATAGAATAAATAGAAATCAATATTTAGTTTGTTATAGATGCCTATATAGAAATCCCAATATTTCCATGTGTTTTAGATGATAATTTTTAACCACAACCCAAAATAATTGTAAAGTGAGAATTTACTAATATTTTAAAACAAATGAATAATTATGCATTAAATATTTTGTGGAATGAAGAACAAATGAATACAAATGCATGCAAAAAAAAGACAGAATGTACTACATCCAAAGCATTGAAACACTGTTTGTTGTTTCATCATAATATCATAACCCTATTATTATAACAAACAATAAACCAATTTGGAGATTGGAAAACAATAAAAATGGTCACAATGGTGCTTGAACAAAAACAATGTTTCCTTTGTTAAAGTGATAGTGTTTAAGAACACAAAATCTAGAAACACCCAAATAGAAACATAACCTTAATAGTATGAAATTAATCAGAGAAAACTTTTAAATATTCATTTCAAAAGCACCCACAAACTAACATAACCTTTAACTTACTAAACACATAATTTATTACATGTGAATTATTCAAAGACATCAAACATATGATTTGAAGAAAGAAGCAAGAAACACGAGATAATGGCACAACCTTAATGAGGTTAAGAACATCACTTGCATCGAATGGAGGACATGTTGGATGATTTAAACTACCAGACAAATAACCCTAAAAACATTGTTGAGTGGTCCTAGGAAGAATGGGTGGAGCTAAACATGTATCAGTGTCGAAGGTTTGTTGTAGATTGTAAAGCCAAACATGTATTGGTGTCTAAGGCAATGAAGATGCTAGAAGATGCATGTAGGAAAGGGGTGAGAATGAGCGGGATGGGTGAGGTTTTGGAGCATTGAATGTTCCAAGGCATCGGAATTGCGTGCCATTCAGGCCAAGTAAATGGGAAGGGACACATAGTGCGAGAGGTTGGACGTAAGGGAGTGAGGAGGTGGCACACGATAAATGTGAGGAAGTTGATGTTCAAGGTGATGAACTCTTCAATTGCCACACATCTGTCTGATCCACTACCAGGTCTCCGCCACAGCCTCCATGGGTGGACCCGACCAATGATTGATCAGCCACCCAAATGGACAAGTTATAAACATGTCAGACCAATCAAAACATAACACATGACAAATTTAATCTAGCCAGATAAAAATGAAATTGATGAATCCATCAAATAATATCCGACGTGACCAATATTTTTTATTTTATTTTTAATCCACATAACACACCAGATGAACCTCCGAAGATAGAGTGCTCAGAGTACTTCAAATACGACCCCTCATTAATACGTGACTGGTAATAATATATGGAACACGTCACTCTGTCCTGAACAGAAAATACAGCGTTTTGTAAGTGGGACAAGAAATCGTTAAAACAGTGTTAAACAGATGCTTTTAAGGAATGGACAGACACAAAACAGAATTATGACACAATATTTCCATTCCTGTCAACTCTTTTACTTCATCTGATAAGGGAATGGTAAACCCCAACTCTTTGGCGCAGTAGGCACTACGATGTTTATCTTGAGCTGGTGAATACTATGGGATCGACTTTTAGATCACCGTTTTGTATAGTCATTTGGGTTATTGCCTCACTTATTAAGGAACTTTTACGTCAGCCATGAAGAAAGCTTCTTTTAGCTCACCTCTTTCACTCAACTGTGCTTACCCTTAAAAAGGGTTTACCTTACCAAGTAAGTTGTTTCCATCAATTATAACTGCAGAGAAACGACAAGGCCATACTTTTTCATGACACTAACACAAATCACAGAGTTTAGTTGATCTCCGTCGCTGTCCCGTGTTGTTCACAGCACCATCAGCACCAAGTGCGGGCACATGCATGCAGCGGTCTTACTTAATACTATTAAAATATAATCTGTCAGTGCCAGCAGCCCTGTTAGAACAGAAATGGGCTTCAACCTTCTGTTTGCCGCTGCCATCTAACTTTTGTCCTCTCTCCATGGCAGTATAAGATTTTCTCCTTCATAATTACAGCTGGCGAGTGAAGTTGATAATTAGTCTTTGAAGTTTATTCCAGTGTTCAATAGATTAGTCCTTCAAAACCTGGGAGTTGTACAATTATAATCAAGAACGTAATAATATTGTCAAAGTAGCAATCAAGGCACGATACAGGCTTACAGTTAACAATTGTTCTCAATAAAAAGTGCATTTTAGTTCGAAAGAAGATCATAATTTATATTAAAAATGCTAAATAGACTATGAATGGATAAGTGGACCACCTTTGTCCAAATAAGCTTTCAAGAGGGCACCTATTTCGGTTTGTTGAGAGTCATCTGTAGAAAAGATTGGACATGATTGGACATAAAACTAACAGGATTTTTTATAAACACGTGTACATTTTAAACTGTGAGGTCACCTTTTTCTGAAACTATAAAATCCTGATTCACACGTTCCAAAGCTCAAGCTCCTCCTCGTGACATTTCACTGACACTTGAAAGCTTTAGGTATCAGTTGTGAGGGTTGTGTGAGATGACAGAAAATTACATTGAGGAGCAGAGGAAGCCAGCAAATACTTGTGATGGTGGAGAAGCTCCATTTCGTTTCATCATGATGGACGCACCCCAACCAGTTCATACGGACAAAGAAGGTGAAATTGATAAAATAAGGCAAAGCAGGAACTACTCCACAATAGTTGCATCCGTAGGGCTTTCAGCATCCATAGGCTTGTTTTCACTGGCTGGTGCGCACATCCCAAACCAGCGTAAAAGGCAACACGAGATAACATTAATTCTTATGATTCCCTGCCTCGTCTGCGTCTCTCTTGCAACAGCTTCGATGATTTTTATCATATTCAAGAAAAACTCAAAAATTCACGAGCTCAAGATCGAAACCAGGTTAAAACTCACAGTCTTGCATGTATTTGTTCTAGCATGTGAATTAACGTAAGAAATCCATTAATATTACTGACAGTACTGAAATCTATTTTATAACATTTTCACAAGTTTTGTTTTGTATGTGAAATCTGTTTCCTAGCTACCACTCTGGCAGACCAATGGCTGTGCAAGATGAGCCAGCATGGATGTGTCTGGAAAAAGATATTCAACGGGCCAACAAAGCTCTCGAATTTCTTGTTGTACTTGGGTTACTGTGTTTTGTCTTCCTTTTTGGATATGAATATCATGTTTCCATGACCAAGGTAGACTCATATAATTCTTTCAAAAGCCATTGATTCATTAAATTGCTAAGCACTTCATGTTTAGTGTCTACTTAGTTTTATCCAGACATTTATAACTCTGTGTTTTTTTCCTGCAGAATTTCAACAACCAGAGTAAAGGATAATCGTTGATGAATTTTTTAGATTATCTACATTAGGAGCTATGGATTGCATGTATATGTACACAGATTTGCACAATTCTGCAGAAAACAGTGTGCTGTGCTAACAACCACAGAAAAAAAACACTTGCTATATTGGCAGAGGTTAATTTAAACCTGGTTTGAATGCTTTATCATATGCTCCTGTTGTTGTAGGTATATTCTGGCTGGAGATAAATTTGGGAGTTGCATTACCGTACTTATTAATTTTAGCTACAAAGTATGTTCCACCTTATATGTGTCAGACTGCGTCCCATATACGAAGGGACTATTTAGTAGACAGATAGTTCAATAGTAATTGTAACTCAGGCCTAATACCTGACGTTGTTGGGTGCCCCTTAATATTTCTTTTATAAATAAATTTAGAAATATTTTGATGTTTGATAAAACATGATAAGAGTAGATTTTAAGAATGTTAATTTTCTAATCCAAATAGTAATATATTTCAGTAAAAATATATTAGAATTCAACATAAGTATTTATATTGTTAGATATTTATTTGGTTAATTAATTATGTGTTATTTATTTTTTATTCAAATTATTGTAAATAATTAGGTATTATATTAGAGTTTAACCACTAGTTTATTAGTGGAAGTTTTAGTCTAATTAAATTATTAATTTTAAATTAATAAACATGTTAAATTATATGAGTTAAAAAAGTCATACTTATTGCAAAGAAAAAATATCTGTCATTTTTAATGTTAATTTAGTTTAGTTAAATAAAGGTATGCAAATGTAGGAGAATTTAATTTGATTAAATAAATGTTGGTTGGGAATAGAATTAATGTTGTCATCTTATATAGAAAAATAGGTAATCATTGTGTTTTTTGTCAAATTTTTTAAGATCTTGTAAATATGCTTAGGTTGATTTCACATATGTGGATCAATTCTTTGCCATGTGA
This sequence comes from Sequoia sempervirens, assembly GCA_007258455.2. Taxonomy (NCBI): domain Eukaryota; kingdom Viridiplantae; phylum Streptophyta; class Pinopsida; order Cupressales; family Cupressaceae; genus Sequoia; species Sequoia sempervirens. Next base: position 229,798,409 of record VDFB02271358.1, read on the forward strand.
ATCCAAAATCAAATGTGTGGTTCTAATTTGACATAGTATGTTCTTCTAATATTCAATTGATTGTGACCTCTATTATTTGTTGATAATTAAGAACTAAAAGTATTTACAAATAGCTTGAAATAGTTATTACCAAATCACAAGAGATAAGTTAAACTAGGTCAATACCCTTGATAAGACTGCCTAGAATATATCATGTGATAAACTATGCTACATAAGGCAATGCCATGCCAAGTAATCAAGCTTTGCCTAGATATTGTAATAAGTATTTATATCATTACCTATAACTATATGTAAGCTCAATAAAGGAGCATTAGCAATGAGATATTCATCTAACTAGAGGAGATAGAAAGTAGTATCTATAAAGTAGATGTAGGTTAATCATATAAGAATATAAATAATGTAATTTAATGATTATTATGCACAAATCATGTAACAAGAAAGTAATACATATCTCAAGATAGGCATAAGTATATATAGATTGATGATAAGGAAAAAAAGGTATAAGGTCAACGGTAATGCGAAAAAAAAGTAAGGGATAAAAGAAAAAGGTTATGTCCCACTTTAGCATAGATTTTAACACAAGTGATAATTAAATTAATTATGAATTAAAATCCATTTGTAGCCAAAAATGATGTTCTAGTTAGATTCATTATACCTCAAATAGATCTAGGCCAAAAAAAAATTCCTATTGTAAGTGTGGATTGGATGCACATATAACATCACTTTTGTGTCATTGAAATTTTTTTTTTTAGGAAACTTAGTGTTCCTCCCATTTCTACTCATGTAAATAATATTATTTGAAAAATTTTAAATACCTTTTTTAGATCTATAAGTACAATTTTTAAAATATAATTATTTTAATATTTTAATTATTGTTTATATTTGTCTTTTCCTTTTTCACTAAAAATAAGAAATCAACAACCAAATATTAAGTTGACTAATTTCTCAAATAAAAATACTAAAATGTTTTTTTTTTTTTTGAGAAAATATGATGCACTAGAGAAGTGAATGCTAAACAAGATGTTATAATATTTTTAAATTTATAACTAGTAAATAGTAAAAAAATGCTACACATATTGCATTCAATGCATATAAATTAAAAAATTTAATAAATAAATTATTTATTGAATTATTATTTTAAATGGACAAGTTTACTATTATTATAAGCTCACAATTATACCAAAAAATAATTAAAAAACTCACACATGTAACTTTTTTTTTTAGTGATCAAATAATGATTCTCGGTTTATAAAAAAAATTATACACATGCATTGAAAATGCTATATTTGACTAATTCATGTCATTTTCAAATTCATGTAAATATATATATTTTTTATAATTTTAGTTGAACACATGTATAGGTGTTGTCTATTTCCTTGATAAAATTGGGATAAATTGTTAAAATTTCACCCTAGATTGAGAATGTCCCTAGAGATGAAGAGATATAATTTATACAATATTCCCCTAATGTGTTAAATGTAGATCTAGGAAAATAATTAAGACATTTAAATGTAGCTTTTATATTTTACTTAGCTGAATATCATATATTTTCTACACATTTAGTTTATATTTCTTAGTTGTATAATGAGTGAGTCATTAAAAGGGTATGGAATCTTGCATGCTTGTAATGCTTACATATTTTCATGTAGTTGGATTTATCTTTGTCATTGGTCAATTTTACCTTCCTTCTACTTCTATATATGTATTCACTCTTATATATTGCTATTCAATCATCTTATTGTAAGATTTGTTAATGTTGTTTTTCTTAATGAGAATTTAAATATATCTTTGTGGAAACTAACTCTATATAGCTATTTTAGTTTTAATACTAGAATAGTTTTATTATTTCTATTTCATGCACTAGATTTTGGATAGTATTAATTTATTTATAAATCTAACTTGGTTTCAAAAATATGGTTCTTTGAATGGATCAAGTAGTTTCTTTTCTTTAAGAGATTTCAGGGGCTAATCACTTTCCATGTATATTTCATTAAATTCCAAGTATGTTATTCTCTTGCATATTCAAATGACCTAGATAATAAAAAGGGCTAGATAGGAAAAATAACATATTTGGAGCTTAATTTTGGTTTTCTATATTCTAGTTGTATGTAGCCTTTCAGTAATCTAGATAATTTTTTTTACTTTTCATTATGTCTGGAAGGCTTGATAAAAAAGTTATTTTTGGATTTTATTTTCCAAATTAAAGAATTAGAAGTTATTTTTTCACTAGAGTGTTTGATGATAGCCACAAGAAAACTACTCATTTTTTGGGTATTTTGTAGCCAAAACCTATACATCATTGGTAAAATCATCAAAATTTTAGTAAGGAGCATTTGAGGATTTTTTTTTTTCTCATGTAGACCATACTATAGTTTCATATTATGTAGGTGGGTTCAAATTTTCAAATTTTTAAAAATTGGGGGTTATGAAGCAAACTCAAGTTTCACTTGACCCACATATAGGCCAAGTTGGCCTTAAATGACCACCCATAGGTTCATGAGGCCTTTGTTTAATTAGCCCCAAAGGCTTCAATCTAGTACAATTCAATATTTATATCCTTCTCTAAAGTCACCAAAATCTTAGCACTATCTCACCACCACATTATCACTCCTTTGCTTTGTTAGTGCACTCCACATAGTCACTAATTATATGGATACCTTCATTTTTGGTCTACTAGATTGTAGTAGGTCCATCATATTAGTGGCCCTCTACCTAGGCACTGCCATGCAACAATCCCAATGCCACCTACATTGAGTTTTACTACCACCTCTATTAGAAATACCACCCTCCAGTCACTTTTGTGTGATTGCTCCAATACCAAGGCCACTACATGCTTTGCATTACAATTTTTAGTCTAATAAATAAAATTAAAGATCCTTATTATCAACCATATGGAGGTATTTCTTACCATATTTGTTTAGATGTGGGAAAAAATCATTTATTTTGTAGTGGTGTAATTATTTATTTTATTTCTTTATATTTTTAGAAATTAAATTTTCTTAGGCTTTTTTTTTCATTCTTTCTTTTTAGATATTATAATGCTTCTAAAATTATCAAATGAACTTCTTTTTATCCCTATTTTTAGAAATTGGATTATTTCTAATCTCTATATAAAATTATAGTTTAGGAGTTTCTATGAACTATGTAATGCCCCACCATGCAAAGCCCAGAGGACAACTTAAAGCTAACAAATTACAACACAATTTTTTTTTAAAAGTAAACTAACATGAGAAGTGCATTAACATACAATACATGTAATGGAATTATACATATAAAATATCAACAATGTCCTCTAGGGTACACATGACTGCATTACTAAACATAATTCCCATTCCATAACGATAATTAATGAATCTCAAGATTACATTATAGAAACCATGACATAGTCAAGAATATCCATACATTACATTGATCAATTTAGAATGTACATATACATCAATATGAAATTACATCATTTTAGATTTACAAAAGTACAATAGTGCTTCTCGACACATCTTGGGGAATGATACATCAAATGCAAGAGTAATACATAAATGGACATGGTACAACTAAATTGTGGTGAAGCTCTGGATCAATTGCATCAACATGAACTCCGCGCTTCACGAACACCATTTGGGGACCCAATGGGGTGCAAAGCATGTTCCACTTGACCATGTGGACCCTAAGGCCCACCGCCTGTTCTAGGAGATGACAAGAAAGATCCATAATCAAAATAGTCAAGTGAACAATAGCAAACAAGACTCCATGACAAGATCAACAAAAAACACAAGACAACATATGCTTCTAGAGGTACAAGCACAACAAGATAGGAACACCAAACATACAAGGATGCTAAAGGTTGGAGTGTCATCACATAAGCTCGACATGGGTTACCCAATGTGGATCTTCATAGGTTATCGCCCCCCTACCTGGTTAAACCCTGGCAACCTCAACTGATCCTTGGCCCCCATTCTCACTCATGTGGGATCAACATACCTTTCAAGAGGGCAAGTCCATTGATCTTTTCCATTCCAGGCCTTCCCACTCATCTTAACCCTAAGCAAGCACTTGAGCCATGAGTGAGGCTAACTTATCTGGATTAAGGTGAGATACTACCCAAACCCCTTAATTATTTATTAGGTTATCACTAATTAAGGAAACTCTCAATGAGTTACTGGTACACCACTTTGTGCACTGACCCCCATTGAGAGCCACTCCCCCTACTAACAACAAAAATAAACTCACAGTCATAGCTGGGTTAGCCAACTTGCACCAACTAGCAAAACCATAAAAATATACACATAAAATGAGTCATGCAACACCTCCCACAAGACCCTCATAGAAAAATAGTCTCCATAAGGCAAGGCTTAAACCCACATGAATCAATATAACATCAAGTGTTCACAAAGACGCATCTTGAAATCCAACAATAAACTTGATATGGGTTACCAAATGCGGATCTTCCTAGGTTGCCAACCCCCATCTTGGGTTACCCAAGTAGCCTCACCAAATCCCTGACTCCCATACCAAATCATGCAAATAAAACCATGCTCCCCTCTAACCTATGGAAGACTCAAAATACTAACCTCAGGGTTCCCTCACCAAGAAAAGATGACAATAACAAGATCTCAAAGAACTATTTTCAATCCACACTTTACAAGCCAACACATATAAAATAGTGAGTGGGAACATCCAAACGAAATATCCAAACTCAATCCAACTAACACAATAAATTTGATACCATGTAAACCACAAAAGTCAAAATCCCCTCATTAACCCTTACACACAAAAGGGCTCCCTTTGTTGGTGATTTTTCCAGTAGAACTAAACAATGCTCTAAGAAGTAGCCAACTCCCATGATGAAGAAATGTTAGGTTAGTTTCCAACACAATGAGCATAGGATTTTAATGTTTGTACTCCACTTCAGGCTCTGTGAAACCTAGGAAGGTAATCCTAATTATGTTTTCGTGCAATATAATCAATTAGTAACACATTTATACATAGATTAATTCTTTTCTATGGCAGATGAAATCACTTTTATTGAAAATTTGGAAGATTTTCAAATGAAGGATTAGCTATTTGCTAGGAATTGAGATTAATTCCACTTCTACCACCCTTGGAGATATTTTCTATTTTGAGTATTGTTCTTCTCATAAGTCTAGAGCCAAGAACACTATTTGTTCATCTTATGCAAGATTTTCTTATAGAATGACTAGTGTCTAATCAATTGGAGCAACGAAGTCAAGTACACAAGAGGGTTAGTATTGTACAAATTACCCTTTTAAGGGAGAAACAAAATATTTTCATATTGCTCTACATTATGAAAACTTACTGTGAGAAAAATTCACTTCTTAGTAATCCTAAGCCATTCCTTACAAAGTTTATAACCCTATTCAAGAATTTTAATTAATTCCTTGAATTAAAGCTGAAAATAGAGTAATACATTCAAATGAAATATTTGAAGACAAATGATAACACCATTGGTATTTCTCATTCATAACTCTATAATGAACATACATAGGAGAGTATAAATTTCTTGATTGATATTTGCTTCGATATCAGTAATTTCTATAAAACTCATTTAAGATCGTTACATACATGACCTCTTCTCCAAGAAAAACTACTGGCCTACTTTAGAATTCTATTCTAAGTGCCCTTTCTGAACTTAACTTTTACCTAGAACTCTCTTAAGACTTTAGAATCTGACCTTTGTAATAAGCGCTGAAATCCCCTTTATAGGATAAGGGAGCAACAAGCATCAAGCTTAATTACATTTACATTTCATTTCATTTGCACTAGAATTTGAGATATTCTTAGTTTTTTACATGCAACCATTTGAGGAAAATGGAAGAGTAAAAGACCACATTCCACATTCCCTAAATGAAGACATGCCAGCTCCTTGAAAAGCAGAGTTTGTTGTAACCGTGTTGAATCCTCATCCTTGTTGACCAAAGAAGATTCTCTAATAGTATCTCCAACACAAGCTTGTATATCATCTGTAAACAACATACACACTACCAAGGTTAACTAGTCTGGCACTTCTACATACTAGCCCAAAAAATTTCCATCTCAACACATGAAACAAGAAATCGCATGAGTGTTGAATAGGATGATCCTAACAAAAAGGGAATGGTATCATCAAAAATAAAAATAGGGTGTAATCATCACTTTGAGTCATCAATCTTAGAGGATATTTGTGCACATTTTACTCATGGTGGGACTGGAGGAGCTGTCATCACCTCTTTATCAAGATTCCTCGATAGTATTAGGGAGAGGGGATAATAATCACCCTAAATGATTTAGTGTCACCCTCATTGTCTGAAGGGTTATTAAGAATCTCACATGGAGAATTGCATTCCTTTGGATAGGCCTTATAATGCTCAGTCTCCATCCATGCCCTCTTTTCATACTTCTCCATGGACTCTTCTCTCCATGTTTGACTAATTCTTCTGAAACTATCTACTCTCTTGGATGGTAATTTTCCTTGGTACTATACTCCTTGAATTTACCTAATCCTACTCTTCCTTTTGGTGTATCAGGAGCTCAATGTATTCCATTTTTATTCTCAAGACCTCCCTTAGGCTCAAACAAACTCAACCCCTCAGACTCTTGAATCATCATGACAGATCTATTTGCCTAGAATGTCTACACACTTCTTAGAAGATTTTAATTCCCACACACTTCTTTATCAACCTTCGACCCTCATTCATTGCAAAATGAATTATGACATGGGAAATCACTCAAGTAACCTGCATTAAATAGGAAATTTGAAGCACTGAAGATTAATGACTCAAAATCTTCTTATGCGAGCAAGTTGATAACTTACAACTCAAGATTGAATCTAAGTTGTTGCTTTTAAAGCACACAAAACTTCATCCATGGAAAATAGCAATGCTATCTCAAGTGCTGCAATCTATCAATCAACATGTATTGCCAACCTAATCTGTGCTTTCATTAATATCAGTGAAGTACACAAGATAATTTTTTATTAGAGGGGAAATTTCTTTATACACTTTGCTGCTTCATTGTTGATCCTAAATTTTGATGAAAGCATTTATGTGGCAACTCTCAGCCCATTGGGTTATCCTAATTTAATTTTTTTTTTATTAATAGTTCCTCAGTCTTCTCGTTGCTTTCCTTTTTTGCTTTATGCTAAACCTTCAAGATTTTTCCATGTAGCCTGTTCCATGTAGTGACCATCGCTCATCGTTGATCTATTTTGTCTTTGCCCCACTCTTATCAACGATGTAGAAATTCTGGCGATGATCTTTATCCCTTGGTTCCATGGCTTGACAATTTTTCACACTTATCCTCCTATCACGTTCGCTAATTTGAACCTTGTATTGATGCTTCTATCTATGACAAGAAATGTTGTGATAGGACCAGCTTTGGGCATGTTCAACCTGCATAAACCAAACATCACAATAGACATCGCTCATAGGATCATATCATTTTAGTGAGAAAAATCTTTTTAGAGAACATCCATCGCTTATCGCCAATTTAGAACTCAAGTTCTAAAACAAATTAGCAATGAGCGATGACGTTATAACATAAGGTCTTTGTTCATTACTAATTCTCCTCATATATTTTGAAAGAAATTAGGGATGAGAAGATTTACAACTTTTGATGTTAGATTTAACATTCAAAATGTATCTGCGATCAAGCGATCGCATTGCTCATCGCCATTCCAAGTTTATCTTTTTTATGACCATTAGCGATGAGTGATAAGAACATAAAGAAAAAAGTATCGCTCATCAATATTATAATTTTGAAAAATTAAAAGCCATTAGCGATGAGCGATATTAAAAGGAAAACATTGATCCATCACTTATTGCTATTACAATTTGTGAATCAATGAAAAATTAGCAATGAGCGATATAGCATTGAAGGCTATCGAGTCATAAGTGGGAAAATTTTAAGCACGTTCTCATTAGGGTGATCCCACAATAGTGGTTTACAATTTTTGGCCAAACTGGACACTGAAATTATTTTTTTAAACTAAATCTTCACATTTAGGCACCTACAGCGGCTAAACCGTGAAGAATTTGAAGATGATACAAACTAGAGTCTTCTCACATTTTGTCTGTAGATTCTAAAAATATTTTTTTCAAAATTTTTGGAATCAGATTCCACTTCTTTTTCCATCTCCCACGAAAAATGGTTTTTTTCAAAAAACAACATTTTTAAAAAGTGTTTTTTTTTTTTGTAACCAAGAGGTGTCCCCGCGATTAACCCGGCCCAGCGACATTTCGGCGAGCAGGGGCAAGACTAATCCTCTGGGGGGTACGCAACAGCCGGCCAGCCCATACCCCTAGAAAACCCGAGAGCGAGTCGAACCCGAGACCATGAGGAGCCATCCCACAGCCTCAAGCCAACCGCGCTACCCGTGCCGACATTTTTAAAAAGTGTTGCACACCATATAACTCATAGCTTTTTTTCCATGAAGGATAAAATTATAATTCTTTCAAATTTAGATTCCTAACTCTGATATCTAATGCTTCCACTTGGTTAGATAGTTTTTTATTGAATATTTTTTCTTTAATCAAGTTTCAAAGTCAAACCAATTACAATTCAGACATAGCACGACCGTATAACGCATAACTTTTTTTGTATATATTGAAATTCAATTTTTTTTCTATTGGATCAAGGACTTCAATATCGTGCACTCATATTTTTCTTTTTTTTGATAATGGCTATTTTTCCACATGTGCAGAACAAAGACCTTCATTTTTGATGAAAAACCTATGTTTAATAAAACTAAAAAAAAATACATAATAAAACCAAAACATATTAAAATTATATTCATTGGATAGCTCATTTTGAGGGCTGCCTGATTCAGTTGGGTTTGTGAATATTCCTCCATTTTCATCCTCAAATCGAGCTCTAAAGTGCCAAAATTCAATTTTTTTCTATCTCGGGGGGATGAGGAATAAAGGGGGTTTGAGCAAACCCCTAGGGGTTCGTTTGAACCAGGGTTCATTCGAACCCCCCTTCTATAAGGGGTTTTGATGGATTTTTTGGTGGGAAAGTATTAAAAGGGTTCGGCCGAACCTAGGTTCTACCGAACCCCTAATTGGTTCGGTCGAACCAATAGGTTCGTACGAACCCCTAAAATCAAGTGTTTTTCCATTCATTTTTTTTTTGTGAGTTTTCCTTCCTCACTTCAATTGTAAACCACTATTGTGGCTTCACCCATTAGTTTGTTCTTATGAAGGGGACTCCCTAGGAAAATAATTAACTCAAAAACCTCTAAGTTATAAAATACAAAGAGCGTAAGGGCTCAAAGATCCTTACCCAATTTTATAAAATAGAAAGGTCTGAACCTAGGCTAGAAAGGGATGATTACTAGGTGAAAATGAATGACTAAAGATACATTAAAATAACTAGCAACAGGTAATAGGGAGTCAATGGCCCAATAGAATATTATAAGCTTTTGTAGATAGCAACCCTATATCCAAATGCCATCAGGGTTTTAACATGGAACAAGGAATTTTTTTTTGAGGGTTCCATCAATGGCTCTAACTGGGGACACATGCCTCTTGTAGGCATGATGAGATCTTAGAATTTTAGGTGAAGCAAACTAGGCACAAAAATAAAAGAAACAACATATGTAAAAAATTTACACAAGCAAAGAAGACCTGGAAAAGGGAGATCCAATCTCCACCCAACCAACATGAAAATTTCAAAGATGCAAACTATGTTATGCGTCCCTTAGTTCAACCAGGTTTTACCCTCCTGATTAGTGGCACTAAGCCACAAAAATGCTAAATAAGTTTCTGCCTCTGTCAAAAACTAGCCTTCTAAAGGAGCTAATGTTTTTCCATTCACATTTTTCCTTATTGTACCACTGAAGTAAGAGCAATTTCAATCCTGCTAGGAAAAATGTTAGGCCTCTTTTTAACAAGTGAGAGTCTATTTGATTATAATCTTTGTTATCATCATTTCTCACAACCTTTTTGAGTATAAAACTGCCAGTGTAACTTTCATCATCATGTAGTGTAGAGTTAGGCATAAAATGAAAATTTTCATCACATGACACATATGTGTTATGTTCATATTTAAAATAACATTTCTTGTTATTCATCCCATTGTCATGCTTCATCAAAATTCCTTCCCATTGAACTAGAAATTTAAAACATTTATACTCCTCCAAGTAATTGACACCTTGATATTCAAATTTATCTTCAACACTTGCATCAAAGGTAGTACGTTTATAAATGATTCCCTCAGGGAGCACATCAATGTGTTGCTTTGTATGCTCAAGACCACATTCTAACCCTGTGTCATATGTATCAGAATCCTCAACAAAGAGTGGATTATATCTGCACCAATAAGGATAATCATTTCTCATCTCTAGTGAAGATGGAGGATCATCATACAATGGACTTTCCATTACACTCATTCCTAATATAAGAGCCTCAGTTTTCTCAACATGGATTTCTAATTCCTCCAAGTCATTGCAAAATCCAAAATCATTGTAATCATTAGAAGAGTAGACAAACACATTTTCTAATGCACTTACAACATTATCAACACATTTCTCATCTACAAAAATGAATCTATCTCTTCTTCATGAGGATAATCATAATCAAGAGAAAATTTATCATACTTAATGCCATCATCATTACTACAGTAGGAGTGCTTATCAATATTGTAACTATGTTCAAAATTTTCAGACTGAATGCTCAGTCTTATGTCATCCATAGGAGCATGGGTAGTGGAATCTTCAAAAGAACTCGAACCACATCCTTCATTTGCCTCATTGAAGTATATATCTTCAACATTTTCTCTGCTATCTTCCTCTTCATTTGATATCTCACTACTCAATTCATACAGAGCAACAAAATTATTATCATTGTAATTTGAAGACATGATGGTTTCTTGATGATGTGTTTGGGACTTTATGAGATCAGTATCACAAAATGTTGTGCAAGCTAAAACACTAGGGGTGCAAATGTTCTTACATTCATTTTTGACATTTTTTTTACACCATTCATAAATATTAGGCTTTTTATGGTAGTAACCATGTGTATCCAAGTGATTCCTTTTCATTCCATATTTCAAGTTGTTTTCAATATTCATGTCTATCTCATAGGCCTGATGTAAGGTTTTGGGATCTTTATCTCTTAGTAGATAGCTCATTTTTTTATTATCAAAAGCTCCCAAATAAACAACCAAACATACTGCATCACTTAAATCCAAAACATCAGGAATATCCCTTAATGTTTTAGCAAATATTCAGTTAAATGTTGGGACTAGCTCATCCTCTTCTTTCTCAATGTTCATAAATTTATTGAGCAAATAGCCAACATTGATTCTTTCACTAAACTGCTCCATGAAAACTACTTTGAACTCACTCCAAGAATAGACAGATCATACCAGTAAATCAGAGAACCAATCTCTTGAATCTCCCTTTAGGGATTGAGCAAATAACCTCATGATCACATTCTCATGATCTATCTTATAGTCATCCATTAAATTACAAAATTATTGCAAATGCTTACTTGCTGAATCACTCTTTGTACCACTAAACTTTGGTAGCTCATTTCTAATTTCAGATGGAATAATATTTGGGTAACCAGAAATACCATCAAAATTTATGGCCATATATCTTTTGATGTTGAAGCTTCTTTTATTACATGACAAGGCCTGAGCACTAGATGCATTGTTACATTTGGGTCCACACAGGGATGTATAAGTTGATGATAAATTTTACTTACAACTCTATAAGCCTTCTTATATTATGCAATTACACTGGGCAACTCATACTCTTTTATTTAACAACCAGATCTCAAGCTTTTACAAATGCAAATTTTGTCTCTACTCGCTTAAGATCTCCTAAATGAACTCATTGCATACATAACTTCATAAAGAAATATGTCATTTAGTAATACAAAAGTATGCAAGCAGGCCTACTACTATTTCCCCTCCTTAGTGCTTAATCACTCAATAGGTAATCAAATTTTTACAAGACTTATAACTATGGTTTTCATATACAGATTTATCTTTCTTGAAAACCAAAAACTAAAGAATACTTGGATTTTTTGTAGCAAAGGGTTCTCCTTCTTGACTAGAAACGCTTTCAAATATGAAATTTTCCTCACATCTTCATCAGGTTATTTAACAGAGTCGCCACCTCTTTTCAAAGGAATGGACTTCAAGTAATATGGAGCTCCTTCAAAGATGAATGTCCTTTTGGATTTCCTCCCACAACAGAGTCACACATATATATTTTGAAATTTGCTCAACAAAAAAATTTCTAGGTTTAGTAATTCCTCAGTATATGAACTAGATGTTTAGATTGACAAATTTCCTGACTCTGATAGTCTACTTGTACTGAAGATTTATAGTACATCTCCCCAGTGGAGTCACCATTTATGTTGGTGGTTTTTCCAGCAGAACTGAACAATGCCCTAAGAAGTATCCAACTCCCATGATGAAGAACTGTTAGATTAGTGGCCAACACAACGAGCATAGGATTTTAAAGTCCGTACTCCTTCACTTCAGGCTCTGTGAAACCTAGGAGGGTAATCCTAATTACGTTTTCATGCAATATAATCAATTAGTAACACATTTATACATAGATTAATTCCTTTATGTGGCAGATGAAATCACTTTTATTAAAAATTTAACAGATTTTCAAATGAAGGATTAGCTATCTGCTAGGAATTAAGGTTAATTCCACTTCTATTATCCTTGAAGATATTTTCTATTTTGAGTAAATTGTTCTTCTCATAAGTCTAGAGCCAGGAACACTATTTGTTCATCTTATGCAATATTTTCTTATAGAATGACTAGTGTCTAATCAATTGGAGCAATGGAGTCAAGTACACACGAGGGTCGGTATTTTACAAATTACTTTTTTAAGGGAGAAACAAACTATTTTCATATTGCTTTGCATTATGAAAACTTACTCTACAAGAAACATTCACTTCTTAGTAATCCTAAGCCATTCCTTACAAGTTTATAACCCTATTCAAGCATTTTAATTAATTCCTTGAATTAAAGCTGAAAAGAAAGTAATACATTCAAATGAAATATTAGAAGACAAATGATAACACCATTGGTATTTCTTATTCATAACTCTATAATGAACATGCATAGGAGATTACAAATTTCTTGACTGATATTTGTTTTGATATCAGTAATTTCTATAAAACTCATTTAAGATCATTACATACATGACTTCTTCTCCAAGACAAACTTCTGGCATACTTCAGAATTCTATTCTAAGTTCCCTTTTTGAACTTAGATTTTACCTAGAACTCTCTTAAGACTTTACAATCTGACCTTTGTAATAAGCCTTGAAATCCCCTTTATAGGATAAGGGAGCAAAAAGCATCAAGTTTAATTACATTTACATTTAATTTAATTTGCACTAGAATTTGAGATATTATTAGTTTGTTACATGCAATCATTTGAGGAAAATGGAATTCTAAAATACCACATTCTGCATTCCTTGAATGAAGACACACCAACTCCTTGAAAAGTAGAGTTTGTTGTAACCGTGTTGAATCCTCATCCTTGTTGACCAAAGAAGATTCTCCAATAGCAAGTCTAGCACAAACTTGTATATCATCCATAAACAACATACACACTTCCAAGGTTAACTAGTCTGGCACTTCTCCTACATACCGACCTAAAAAATTTCTACCTCAACACATGAAACACGAAATCACATGAGTGTTGAATAGGACAATCCTAATAGAAAGGGCATGGTATCATCCAAAAAAAAAAAGGTGCAATCATCACTTTGAATCATCAACCTCAGAGGATATTCACCCACGTTTTACTCATGGTGGGACTGGAGAAACTATCACCACCTCTTTATCAGGATTCCTCGATATTACTAGGGAGAGGGGATAATAATCACCCTATGATTTAGTGTCATCCTCATTGTTTGAAGGGTTATTAAGAACCTCACATGGAGAATTTCATTCCTTTGGATAGGCCTTATAATGCTTACTCTCCATCCATGCCCTCTTTTCATACTTCACCTTCCTCTTCTCTCTATGTTTGACTAATTCTTCTGAAACTATCTACTCTCTTGGATGGTAATTTTCCTTGGTACTATACTCCTTAAATTTCCCTAATCCTACTCTTCCTTTTGGAATATCAGAAGCTCCATGTATTCCTTTTTTATTCTCAAGACCTCCCTTAGGCTCAAACAAACTTAGCTCCTCAAACTCTCGAATCATCATGACAAACCTACTTGCCTAGAATGTTTACACACTTCTCAGGAGAATTCAATTCCCACACACTTCTTTATCAGCCTTTGACCCTCATTCATTGTAAAATGATTTATGACATTGGAAATCACTCAAGTAACCTGCATTAAATAGGTAATTTGAAGAATGCAATAGTAATGACTCAAAATCTCCTTATGCGAGCAAGTTGATAACTTACAGCTCAAGATTGAATCTAAGTCATTGCTTTTAAAGCACTTAAAACTTCATCCATGGAAAAAAACAATGCCAACTCAAGTGTTGCAATTTTTTAATCAACATGTATCGCCAACCTAATCCGTGCTTTCATTAATATCGGTGAAGTACACGAGACAATTTTTTCTTAGAGGGAAACTTTCTTTATACACTTCATCGCTTCATCGCTGATCCTAAATTTTGATGAAAGCATTTATGTGGTGATTATCAGTCCATTGGGTTATCATGCTTTAAAATTTTTTATCAATGATTCCTCAGTCTTCTTGCTACTTTCCTTTTTGCTTTATGTTAAACCTTCAGGATTTTTCCATGTAGTGACCATCACTCATTGCTGATCTATTTTTTCTTTGCCCCACTCTTATTAGCAATGCAAAAATTATGGCGATGATCTTTAGCCCTTGGTTCCATAGCCTGGCCATTTATCACACTTATCCTATTGTCTCATATTGCTAATTTGAACCTTGTACTGATGCTTCTATCTATAGTACAAAATGTTGTGATAGCACCAGCTTTGGACATGTACAACTTGCATAAACCAAACATCGCAAAAGACATCGCTCATAGGATCATATCATTTTAGCAAGAAAAATCCTTTTAGAGAACATTCATCACTTATTGCCAATTTAGAACTCAAGTTATAAAACAAATCAACGATGAGCGATGAAGTTATAACATAAGGTCTTTGTTCATCACTAATTCTCCTCATATATTTTGAAAGCAATTAGCGATGTTCAAAAGATTTACAACTTTTGATGTCCATTGCATATCGCTGATGTGAGATTTTACATTCAAAACGTATCCACAATTAGGCGATCACATTGCTCATCACTAATCCAAGTTTATCTTTTTTATGACCATTAGGGATGAGTGATAAGAACATAAATACATAAGCATTATTCATCAGTATTATAATTTTGAAAAATTAAAAGCCATTAGGGATGAGTGATATTAAAAGGAAAACATCAATCCATCACTTATCGCTATTACAATTTGTGAATCAATGGAAAATCAACGATGAGCGATATAGCATTGAAGGCCATTGGGTCATAAGTGGGAACCTTTTAAGCATGTGCTCATTAGTTTTTTTCTTATGAAGGGGACTCCCTAGGACAATAATTAACTTGAAAACCTCTAAGTTATAAAATACAAAGAGCATAAGGGTTCAAAGATCCTTACCCAATTTTATAAAATAGAAAGGTATGAACCTAGGCTAGAAAGGGTTGGTTACCAAGTGACATTGAATGACTAAAGATACATTAAAATAACTAGCAACGGGTAATAGGGAGTCAATGGCCCAATAAAATATTATAAGCTTTTGTAGATAGCAACCCTATATCTAAATGCAGTAAGGGTTATAACATGGAAAAAGGAAATTTTTTTTTAGGGTTTCGTCACCCTCCATGAAACAATAACCAAAATCTTGATGCAAATGAAAATGACATACAACAGATTACTCACTTGATCAAATTAACAATTGTGTAACGATATTTCAAGGTGACTCTAATATCAATGTAACAATCACTTCAAAACTCAAGTATTAAAATTTCAACTATAAAATAATGATAATTGAATTATTTAATTCAAAATCAAATTTTAGTAGTCGACTATTAAATACAATAAAAAAAACTAATCACTATTCACTTATAAATCAGCAAGGAGTAAACTAATCATTTACCTTCTATATAAATACCACTACTATTATTTCATTTATTTATTTTTATTCCTCTTATTTAATTCTATATATATAATTAGTTAATTTAATTTTCCCTCTGATGAGAAAAATCATAATTTAATATTATTAACCCTCCATTCCATATTTTAAAGTAACTTCCATAATTACTTAAAAGGAAGAAAATCTAAAAAGATATATATATATATATATATATATATATTTAAAACAAAACCAAAATCCATATTCCTTTCTAACTTTATTACAAAACCACTTTTTAAACAAAATCAAAAAAGAGGAGGGGCCCTAATAAAGCTACGCATGGGAAGGAAATATACACTCTCAATGATTTTTCCCTTTTCATGTTTCTCTCCCAAACTGCAACACTTTAAGTAATAAAGCTTTGCTAAAATTTTGACTGTATTTTATAGTAGGTGAACGAAATTCGTTTTCTATAGCCATCAAATATATACAATAATTTAAACATGCGGATCCATAATTATATAATTATATGTTCATATAACCATAATCATGGTAATCCTATTACCTATCGATATTATATATCATTGACTAAACTTATGCTATTATTGTTTCCAATCAATATATCTATACTATCGATGGAAGGAAAACATGAGGCATAATGCCAAGCTACCAAATATAGTGAGAAATGGCTAAATACGAATTCAAGAAGTTTTTGGCCGATACTAACACATCAAACAAAATCCGCTATTTAACTATATTCGACCAACAATGTTTATTAACCATACGAAAACTGTTGGTTCTCAGTTGTGATCAAATGGTTTGTCCTTGATGACAAAATCACTTTTAGTTGGTTCTACTTGTTGACTATTTCGGATTGGATTTTTATGCTTTATCATGGTACAGATTTGATTATGTGGCTTATTTATCTTGGCATTCAGTGGACAGTTTACATTTAGAATTTTAATATCTATGGTACTAATCAGCTTGAGCTTCATGCAGATACATGTTATCTTATTGGTTTTGGTAATTGGATTGAAGTATTGGTTTTTTAGTTTAAGGGCTTTTGTCAGTTTCAAACTTATGATCTTGATCTTCACTCTGTCAGGTGTAAGATTTCATGTGGTTTACTCAGTTGTCTTTGAATTGGTATTTCATTTGTTGTTCATGGCACATGTGGTTCAATACTTCAATACTCTGCATCACTTCAGACAGTTTGTTTATTACTTCAATGCTTTCATATTCAATTAACTTGGCATAAGTTTCATACTTCTCTTCATTGAGACATCACCATTCGCAGCCTTCACTTGGTCTTGGTTAATTTTTTCTGAAGATTCATTTTACATTACATGACTTGGTAAAAGTCATATTTATGGAAATTCCTTTAATGATCATTTTGGGAATAATTTGATGGAGATACCATTGGTAGATGATTTTATTTTAAAATCATATTTTATTTGCATTACTTTAAAGGTCATTTTAAAATAACATGGCTTTGGTCCATCACTTTATTCCAGTCAACCTTATAAGAATTATTATTTTATTCAAAAGTCACTTGGAGTGAATCTTTGTTAGCATCTTGAATTCTTCACTTGATATTGCATCGACCTATCTCTAATGAGTTCCACTTAGCATTTATCAAAGGATTTTTCACTTGGCTCAACTTGGTTAATATTTACCATGTGTTTTAACATCAAGGGGGTAAAATTTTTATTAAATCAAGGAAACATTACAAAGCAAGGGCATTAAATGGCCCTATCAATATCAACCAAGTGATCCAATTGATGAGACAAATCTGGGGGTAGTTGACCTCGATCCACCAAATTCCAATCATGAATATGATCAGAAGCCCATTTAGCCAAGCAATCAGCAACACCATTCCATTCACGAGGAATATGATTGAAAGTAATATTCTCTAGAGAGGCAGAAAGAGAGAATTTGTTCCACAATCAAAGCCAACTACTAGCTCACATTATCCAAATACTACCTTTTCAGTAAGTTCACCACAACCTGGGAGTCAAACTCACATATGATCCTGCGCCATCCCAATTGACTGCCCTGCTCCACAGCCAATAAAATGGCTTGTACCTCCATAAGATTATTCATATGAAGACCCTTATACACCAAGAAAATAAACTGAACATCTCCAGAGCTATCCTGGCCCACCCCCCCAATGCCAGCATGACTAGGATTTCCACGAGAAGAGCCATTTGGGTTGATTTTTAGGACTCCAAGAGGAGGAGGGGTCCATCTTCCCTCCCTATTCACCTTCGGGGTAGGATGCCTGCATCTATTGTGCATGAGCTGTTGTTGTGAATGAGGAAGATGAAGACAATTATAGCAACCAACATCACGAGGGTCCACCAACATAGTCATATCACACTTAGCCATAATAGTTTCTCCTAAAGAGTGTAGAATTTTCCACCAAAGGTGAGGAGCCATCAACAACGAATCCTAGAAAATCCACCTATTCCTCTCCAACCACAAGTTCCAGATAATAAAGGAAGGCCCAAGAGCCCAAGCAGCCTGAAGAAAGGAAGTAGAAACAGGGGCCCTACCCCACCATTCCCCAAACTCCACCAAAGAGGAAGCATGCTAGCAGGCTGTATTCCACACCCCCCACCAAAAATGCCAAATCTCCCTGGCATAGGAACATTGGAAGAAGATATGGGAGACACTCTCTTCATATCCACAACACAAAACACACATAGAGGGGCCTTGGAAACCACGCTTACATAAATTATCCCAAGTAAGACACCGGTTTTGAGCCACTAACCACATAAAGAAGTTGCACTTGGGCCAAGACAACTTGTGCCAAACTTGCTTCCACCAAGGGACCTCAATGTCCCCAAACAACTACCTACCAACCTGCCTATTACCAGCGGCCATAGAGAACTTTCCAGTCAAGTTAGAATCATCCCAAGCCAAGACATCAGGTCCTCTCAAATAATTACAAGCACGAGAAGCTAGAAGTTGGGAAAGCTCACTCCTATCCCCCTCAGACCCTCTAGGTGGCCACTCAGAAGGATGCTTCCAGCGAAAACTAACAACCAATCCACCATGCTATGCCACCTTATAATGCTCCACAGTATCCTAGCCACCCGCAATAAAAACATCAGAAAGGGACTGGAGATGAGGAAGAGAAGAGAAAATAGGAGGGTGACCATCCCAAGAATCTGACCAAAAAAGAGCCTATGACCCTGAATGATAGATCCAAAAAAGAGCACACTTAATCAACTGCGCCCCCACTTTCAAAGTATGCCAAATCATAGAACCACTCCCTTCCAGAGGATAGCGAGGAACCTCAAAAGAAGCAACACCCCAAAGATATTTATGGTTGAGAATACAAGCCCATAACTGGTGCTGATTGGTACACTAGTGCCAGTAAAGCTTGGCAGAAAGAGATTTCCCATTCAAAATAGTAGAGCATAAACCAAGACCACCCTCCTGTTTTGGTCTACACACCGATTCCCACTTGACCAAGCTCCATTTTGAAGACAACAAATTACCACTCCAAAGAAATTGACGAGAAAGAGAATCAAATTCCTTAAGGAAATGCATAGGAGCCGCTTGAACTAAGCACCTGTAGATGGGAAGGGCCTAGATAACCGACTTGAGAAGAGTCACTCTAGCAGTAGTAGACAACCAACGATGAGTCCAATGAGTAACCTTCCGCCTCAGATTATCAAGCAATAGCTGCCAGGAGGACCTGGGTTGACGACCAACAACAAGAGGAATACCCAAGTAGACAAAGGGAAGAGACCCAATTTGAAACCGTAGAATAGTTGCAATCCGACGCTGAATAGCATGAGGAGTATTAAAGAAGAATATAGAAGACTTTTTCTCATTGACTCTCTGGCCCGAAGCCACAAGGTAGATGTCCAACGCTTTCCTGAAGGAATCAACCTCCCTAATACGAGCCAGTCCCATAAGAGAGGTATCATCCATAAATTGGAGATGAGAAAGCGTAGGCAAGCCCATCGCCCACTGCCAGCTCTGAATCAAACCATGTGAAACCTGAGAATTAAGAAGACGGCCAAGCCCCTCAGCCAAAATAATAAACAAATAAGGAGAGAGTGGATCTCCCTGACGAAGGCCCCTAGTAGCCCCAAAAAGCTCAGAAGGTTCCCCATTCACAATAACCGAAAAGGAGGAAGAAGTCACACAACTCAAAATCCAACTCACCCAATTAGAGGAAAAACCAAAGGCCAACAAAATCTTCTGAAGAAAACTCCATTTAACTCTGTCAACCATGTGTTGATAGCATCATTAAAAAATGATTTGGTCAGCCTCCTTTTGGATAGCGAACTTATCACATTTGATTTGATTATTATTATGTTTCTATTTTGACTTTGAGTGGATTTCAAATGATCATTCAATCCAACAAAGTCATCGATGCAAAGGGAAGAAGGTTAAGGCATATGCGTTTTTCTTTTCATTGTCTTTTTTTCTAGGTATGGAACCCTAGCCTGGCCGCCTCCATGAATGACAGATCAATCATCATTCTTTTCTCCCTAGCTAGTTCTAACGGTTGTAACAGGTTGCTTGGTTAGTATAGATTCGTTATTTGGTGCATTTTTGACTGGAAGCTTGGTAAAGGCAGAAAGAAAATGTGGACAACTTCAAATGGTATTTTTTTTATCTTCATTTAGCATATTCAAGTAACATGTTTTATTATTCATGATTATTCTTAGGAAATGATAATTTTTTGGTCTTTTCAAGTGTGAATCAACAAGTATTAGCATCTTTTGATTGTCAGAAAATTATTCATTGAAGTTATAGCTAGACTAGTTCATGGGTTGTCATAATTTTTGGAGATTTATGAGTTCCAGTCAAAGGGTAGTCATGTCTTTTGAAAAATTTGTCAGTTTCATTTGAAATCTTTTCATTCATTGCAGAAATTATTGTTTTCAGCTCATGGGTTTTTCATAAATAAAAGTTTGAGAATGTGGGTATTCAAAAATGAATGTTTGAGCATTTGGGCTATCTGATAATAGTTTCAAAATGATGTCCATCTTCAGATTAATGGCATTTGATTAGGTCTTTTGGTTAAATAAAATGCAAATTTGATGAAGATTTTTGATTTACTCTTGTCAAAGCATTGATATAACTTGTCAAAGTTTTTACGGCCTATTGCACAGGTGTTACTCTTGTAGACATTTATTATCTGGCATCCTTTTCATGAAAATAGAAAGGAGGTTTCAACTCTCCATTGACCTCAAATTTCTTTGAAGACTTTCTTTTGACAAACATACTTGAAATGTAAATAAAAACAGTGTTGTGAAAACTGTGACTCTTTTGGTCATTATTCTCAGACATAGTTATTTGGCTGTATCAAGAGATGTATTGAAAAAATCTGGAAAACATGATGCATAACAATATTGTAATTCTTCTCTATGTAATATTTTAAGGATTCAACATTTTGGATTCTTAGGGTATTAGGTAGATGAGAAAACTGAGTTTTATGAGCTTACTTGAAAACAGAGAGATCCTTTGATATTATTATTGTTCAAAAAATAATTTGAGGGGTTGGTACTCCTTGAGATTGATATCTCTAAATGAGGGGTTGGTGCTCCTTGAGTAAGTGCTCAAAAATTATCCTATAAGGCATTGTGAACAGTTGATTAAAATATTAAGCCTGCAAGGCATTTCGGGAGTGGTTTTTTACCCTAGGAGGGTTTTCCACTAGGTAAAATCTTGTGTCTCTTTGTTCTTTTGTGGTCTCACTCCTTTACTGATTTGTTACTGTTTCTATTCACTGTTTGGTTATTAATTTTCTCAATTCTATTTATGAATGATTGCATTCAACTCATGAATGCATTAATCAGAGTAATATTGAGATCAAATCTGAGCTATGGTTTAAATTTTTGAAAATTGGTCAAATCTGTTACGACACTGATTCACCCCCCCTCTCAGTGTCATTTTCATCCAACAAATACATGATCACCTATTTTAAGAAGCATAATATTATTGATTCTACTAGTGGCATAGAACATATAAAATGATAGGTGAAAGCTTGGGTAACAAATTTTACACCAAAACACTAGTTGCCTCGTATTGGCGAGAACGTCGAATAGTGCAAAAGTTTGGTTTATTGATTTAACAAATAAGAGGTATTCATACAATGCATTGACTCCATACATTGCAACAGGCACCGATCACCAAGGAGAAAGTGCATCCATTGATCTGAAGTGCTATGCACAACATAAGACAATATCTAATGGGGGTATGTGCAGGATCATGATGCGCCAAAAAGTGGAGATATGTAAGTGATATGATGGCCCATGTGGCTAATGAATTTTCTTTTACCCAAAATTGATGAAACTAAAAGGGTTTTTAAAGAAGATTCTCAGCTTTCAACCAATATAAATTATGCTTTACTTTGAATTTAATAAATAATTATTGTTCATTTTCTATTTGAATTATGACTAAAATCATGATTGATAGGTTGATTGAAAAACATCTATAGCTTTCAAACGGTATCACATGTTTTGAATCTGAAACATGCATCACATTCTATGTTTCGCATACTATAGGATTAAAAAAATAAAATTGAATTTCATGAAGCTTTGACCAAGTTAAGGTGGTTAGACATATGAGTTTTTATATTTTTTAAAATTTGTAATAAAAATTTATAATTAATTATTTACTTGGAAAAAAATTACAAAAAAATATGCATCACATCAAGACATGAGTCCTCTACTTATATCTAAAATATTATAAAAAATATTATCATTTTATTGTGGTTAGGGTGGTTAGACAAACACCTACTTTATTTTTCCCTAAAATTTAAGTACTAGTGCATTGAAATTTTAAATTTTCACCAAAGAGATTTAAAAAAAAAACCTAGTAGTTTAGAAACTACATTCAATTTGCTACAGATTCTATTCTTACATATTTTTGAAATAATATAGATAACTTATTCAAATCTTTACGTCAAGTTGCCTAACTTTTATTTTTCTAAATTTTTTGCCACTTAAGGGCCTATTTTTTCCATGACGATCTTGCACATACCCATGGCCTAAAATATTCAATTTTCTCACACATAGCATGGTGGATGAATATGCATAAAATGTATGGCTTGACTAAAGTTACCAAGCACTAAGAATACTCCAACCAACACAATGGAAACATAACGATGGAGCACTGGATTAAGGGAGAAGACACCAATATAAGTTTCAAGTTGGATGGGCATCAATATGCAAGGGAAGAATTCGTCATTGGACAGATTAATGAAATGACCATCATAAATATTTAACATACATAAGTCAATGAGAAGGACGTCAAGCCAGGCTAAAGAAAACCATGGCGCAACACACAGAAATGTGAGAAAGGCGTAGGAACTTTCAGTCAAATGCTTTTCCAGGGGCACTAAGACGCCATTCATGGATCAAAATATTGAATCCCTAAAAACTTAAGCAATACAATATCATCAGGTGTACCTCTATTTCAGTGCTAAAGAATGAAAGCCCTGATAGCCTTTCCTCTACCCTCCAAGGGGTTAATTTTCTGCTTCAACTTATTTTCCCTCCATCTCACTTCTCAACGTGGCTATCCTATGTCCTTTCGATGGTTGGCCTCCTTTTAGACTGAAATTCTCCTTGAAGTTAAAGGAAATATAATTCCAATTCAAATACATGGGGGACAAATGT
Organism: Sequoia sempervirens; assembly: GCA_007258455.2. Classification (NCBI taxonomy): domain Eukaryota; kingdom Viridiplantae; phylum Streptophyta; class Pinopsida; order Cupressales; family Cupressaceae; genus Sequoia; species Sequoia sempervirens. The sequence goes on from VDFB02271358.1 coordinate 229,822,129, forward strand.
AATTGGAATGCAATAGTTGAAGGTGCAACGAATGAAGACATAAATCGACTTGAATCATGAATTGCAAAATATTTTGAAAGATGTATTAAAATATAGGTTGATGAAATTCTCTCAGGGTTTTTAGAACCAAGGATAAGGAGAAAAGATAGAAGCAACTCCCCCCCCCCCCAAGATTGAGCGACCCTTCCCATTGTTAAAAAAAAACCCCTTGTTCTTCTATTCACTCCAAAAAAAAAAAAGGCATTTTGCAACATGTTTAGGAGGGAAATTTCCCAAAAAGATGATTTTATGCCAATCTCCAAAAGATGCTTATTTACCAAAAAGGAAGTTTCCTTTTTTAGAAACAAAATCTAATAAAACTCTCACAAAGCGGAAAGTTTGTTTTGGCCATTAGTTCAAAACTATGTGTGTTCTTGCATGAAAAGCCTTGGAAACTTTTCAATTGCTTTTCTCTTTTTCCAAATTTAAAAATTATATTATTTTCCCATTCATTAAAATATAATGATATTAATATTTATCTTTAATTATTCTTTTATCTTAAAAACATTTAATCACATTATTTAATTTAATAGTTAATAATCAATATCACATCTTTACAACATAATTTATTTAATTATTATTTTAATTCCGAGTTAATTTATGTCTTGTAATAAATTTAGTTTAATTAAATGATTAATAATATTAACTTTATCATATAACTCAATCACACCTTAAACAACAACATCAATACAAAACATCACCAATAAAAAAACTTACTCACATGTCATGAAGGACCAAAAGTGGAGGCCTACTACAAACTATAAATAAATATTACTTTCATATTTTCCACCTTTGGGCCTTTTAAAAATTTACAAATATAGTATTCTAATTATAACATGAGATAATCATAAAGTGTTGAAAAAGATGATTGTTGTGATTCATTACAGTAGGGGGAATTTGTCATGCCTTTTATTAATTATTTTACATTTTCACATGTCATATTCTATGTTACATATCAATTTCCAATTTTATTATTCACACCATATAATTATATAATGAATGGAAACCTAAAATACCAATATTCTTTGGAAGTGAATGATTATATTTAGAATAAAATATGGGCATAAGGTAGATATTATAATATACAAAAATAAATCCAAAGGTTTAATAAATATAGTGATGCCTAAGATTTATTATGGTTTCTTATATCTCATAACATCATCTTTCACATTGAGTATGTTGCTTCTATCTCCTATTTTATTTGGGTCATGTTTGGTCAGCTGCCGATCTACTATTTTTGTGTCTTGTATTTTGGTGGTTTATGTTTTGATGCTCTAGACATGATCTTTTTTGGCCCTCTGGGCTTGTTGTGTGAAGGGTACAATGCCCTATAAATACTATTTAATATATCAAAAATACCCTCTTTCGCATTTAGTCCTTAGATTCGCCCAATTAGATTTGGACTAAATTGGATGGTTTGCATGGGATTTAAGATTTTATGAGAGGTCACTAGTTAGAAGATGAACTCATTAGTTTTATTCTAAGTAGTTTTGACACCATTTGTGACTAATTTATCAAATTGTGATAATTGAAACTATAGTTAAATTAATATGGATTATAAAAGAAGACACCTAGTTGATCCTTAATATCCTCTCCAAACCTATTTTAGATAATTTAGTATTTATTTTTACCTTCCATACTAGAAAGGGATCCATATGAGTTAATTTACTATGCAATATATCTCACTATGCTATTAAGAAAGGTGTCTCAAACTTGATCCTAACATTAAAAATTATAAAAATATCTATATTGGGGTCAAAAATAGAATTTTTTTTGGCTATAGAGCTATTTTTTGGCCAAAATAAATATTCTAGGTTAATCAACATTTCCCTTTGTGGTGCTTGTTGTGTAGGACTCTTCAACCTCTACAATTTTAAAATAAAATAGGTTGAATCAATCTCTTGGATAAAAATTTATAAATGGCTTCTAAAAGTTGGGCCTTTTACATAAGTGTAAAAATATATTAGACACATAAAATAATTGTAAGGGGGAGTTACATTTGTTGACCAATTAATGATGGGTATTGTAACACATCATAAGACACCTTTTGTTGGAATAATCAAGATAAAATGAAATGCTCCAATTTATGAGTGGACTATAATGAGGCTATGAAAAGTGGAAGGAGTACACTATTTTTAGCCAATATACTCAACTTAAGTTTTGGGTGTTGAATTTCAAAGCTTTAAGGATTTGGGTGCCACCTTTGGGAGGTTCTAGCTAATGGTTTCTAATTACAATTTGATGGTTTCATGTATGGTATCTCCTATATATTAGGTGCTTGAGATGGAGGTTGTGTGAGACTTTTCTAGGTATTTTTAAGCTTCCATGGTTCTTCTATATCTCTAGTTGGTAATACACATGTGAATGCTTGCTCTATGATTGCATTATAATTGTGATGCTTACTAAATAATAAATTGAGATACTTTGAGTGTTATGTCTTTATATAGAAATGGTTTTCCCTAGATACACTTGTGTTATGTTATATTATTTATTTATGTTCATATCGTTTTCTTAATTTTGTAATTATTAAAATATTATAATTTGTGCAACACTCTCCTCAAAATTTTAGTGTAGGAACTGTTTTTACATACCCTTCTTCCTTTAATTTGGTATTATATATTGATCACATTAGGTTGTAGGTGTTGGGTAGAGGGATTTTGGTACTAATATTTTTATATTATAACATATTTCTTAATTGATTATTTAATCAATTAGGTAACTTCTTACACTAGCATACTTAAGCTTACTTAGGTCATGTTCATTTTTTCTCAAGTAAAAAATGAGGACACATGTCATGATATAATTTAATCCTCACTTAGGTTTCTTTATCCTTTGAAAAGGTTAAATAATTATATATTGTATCATTATTCATAATTTTTTTGCATCAATAGATCTGAAGCTATTGCATACAAAAATCTTTGTTTCCTTCTTTTTATGATAGGTATTTGATTGTAGGTGAATTTTCAAAGTTATAAGATTGAGGATTCAACTCCAAAATTGTATTTGAGCTCTAGATCCATGATCCTTTATCCATTTTTTGAGATATCTAGCCTTGAAAATTCAAAAAAATGCATTCTAAAGAAAAATAGATCTCATTGTTGCATCTAGAGCATCCAACAAACCAAAATCTAAGAAAAAAATAGGTGCTTTTTTGGGGGATGCACAAATTTTAAGGGTAAAATTTAATATAATTGTATGGAATTCATATGATCATATGGATCTATATTCCATATGACATGGTATGAACAACCACTATTTCTATGTAGGAATCGGGTATGTGCAGGATCATGATGGGCCAAAAAGTGGCAATATGATGGGTATGTGGCTGACAACTTTTTTTTAACCCAAAATTGATGAAACAAAAAGGGTTTTTTAAGGAGATTCTTAGCTTTCCACCAATATAAATTATGTTTTACTTTGAATTTAATAAATAATTATTATTCACTTTCTATTTGAATTATGACTAAAGTCCTGATTGATAGGCTGATTGAAAAACATTTATAGATTTCAAATGGTATCACATTTTTTGAATCCGAAATATACGTCACATTCTATGCTTCATATACTATAGGATTAAAAACAAAAAAATAAATTTCATGAAGTTTTGACCAAGTTAAGGTGGTTAAACATACAAGTTTTTATATTTTTTAAAATTTGTAATAAAAAATTCATAATTAATTATTTACTTGGAAAAGAATTACAAAAAAATATGCATCACATCGGGACATGATTCCTCTACTTACATCAAAAATATTATAAAAAAATATTAACATTTTATTGTGGTTAGGGTGGTTAGACATAAACCTACTTACTTTTGCGCTAAAATTTAAGTACTATGGCATTGAAATTTCAAAGTTTCACCAAATAGATTTTAAAAAAAATAAACCTAGTACTTTAGAAACTACATTCAATTTTCTACAGATTCTATTCTTTTATATTTTTGAAATAATATATAGATAAATTATTCAAACTTTTATGTCAAGTTGCCTAACTCTAATTTTTCTAAATTTTTTGCCACTTAAGGGCCTGTTTTTTCCATGATGATCCTGCACATAGCCAATCCAAGCTATAGATTTGTTTTAGTAGTTTGAATTTATTTTTTAATATTTTTAAAATTTCTTGTAGGCCTTTGTTAGCATGATGTTAGCTTATCAAGAAACTTCAAGAATACAAGTAGTTTTTGCAATCTCCTAGCCACTATCGATGTCTTTTGGAATCCTTGGAAACCATTTCCACCAATTGTGCTACCTAAATAATCACACCATTTCACTGTATAAGTCTACTTCCACTAGGATAAAAAAGGGTCTTGCACTTTTAGCATAGGATTCATCTTTAGCACATAGGTGGATTATTGACTCAAGTTTTTTTGAGAGATCTAGTATTAAACATTCAAAAGGTGTATTCTAAAAAAAATATATCTCATTATTGCATCTAGAACATCCTAAAACTCTAAGATCACTTGTCCAAACACTAGAATTTAAGAAAAAATATTCTTTTCTGGGGGTTGCACATATTTTAAGGTTGAAATTTCATACAATTGTATGGAATCCATATGGCTGTATGCATTTTTATTACATATGCATCATATCATTGGCCACCAATGCTATGTAGGAATGTAATTTGTAATTTTTTTTTGGTAGATTAACTTTAATTTTTGATATTTTTATTGAAAAAATTAGTTATCTTCATGTTAGCATAGAAATCATCTTCAAGATCATGAGTATTGCTTGCAATTTCCTAGCCACCTACAAGGTTTTTGGTATCCTTCGCAACTATTTCCACCAATATTAATACCCAAAGCATTACATCATTTCACTTTGTAAGTCTACTTCTACTAGCATAGACAAGGATCTAACACTTTTAGCTTAAGATTCATATTTAACAAGTAGTTGGATTACTGACCCAAGATCCTTTCATTAATGAATCATTCATTTGATCCACTTGAGTCTCTTGTATCTATAGTATTATTTCTCAAATTACAGTGGGTAACCCTTCACATATTTAAATTTTGGGTTCAAGGACTATTCAAATGATTAAAGGTCACATTGAGGACATTCTCTATGTTCTTAATATTTCTACTAATCTACTGTTCATCTACTAGATTTATCACATTAGGGTATAATATAGTTGAGTTTTCACCCAATCATGTTTTCATTCATGATCTACATCATTCAAATATTTTTATTACTTTAGGTAGAATTGATCACAAGTCTGATTGTACAAGTTTTATACTTTTGTGTCTTCTAATGGTTCATCATACGTTACTAATACATATTTCTTGAGTAGAATTTGACATGACCATTTTTCTCATGTCAACTATAGGTATCTATAGTATTTGAGTTCACATGAGATGGTATTGTCTTCCTAAGGTTTCATTCATATCGGGTGTTTTTCAAGGCCATGTTCTTGAAAAAAACATTAGAAGTACTTCCCCAAGGGCAAGGACCACTATGCTTCTACCTTACTAGGGTTGGTACATAGTGATGTTATATCTGTAGATAAGGGAAATTTAAGGGAATGCATGAATCATCAATAAGAACCACAAAGCTATCTAAGTTCAAACCATAATGACCCTAATCTAGCAATGAAGCACAAATGATAATATAAATCAAAATAATAATGTAATTAAACCTCAAATCCTATACCATAAGTTATTCTCCTTCATTCATCTTCTCCATTTTTCTCTTTTTTCTCTCAGATTTGTAGTATGCAAGATATATGATAAGTTCAATATTGTTGATGGATAGCAAGATCTCAAGATAGTAGATATAAAAACTTCAAAGATTTTGGTTAACTTTGAAATGGAATTGATAGGTTGCTTTTATAGGAATCCCAATTCAAATGAAGGGTGAGGATTGAGTGATGAGGTATGACGATCAATCTATGAGACCAGTTGAGAAGAAAATAGATAAGGATTCGAAGAAAGGACCATGATCCAAGAAATTAGGTAAGAAATAGGGCTTGGATAAGAATAGATAAATTAAACAATTGCAACAATTATTTAATTAGAAGGGAGAAAATAACAATTAAATAATTAAAAATAATTATTTAATCATAGAAGAAAAGAGGGAAATAAAATATTAATTAATTATAAATAATTATTTAATAATAGATAGAGGGAAATAATAAATAATTAAATAATTAGACAATTATGTAATTATAGAGAAGAGGAAATGATAAATAATTAAATAAATAATAATTTATTTAATTATAGAAGAAAAGGGGAAATGAATAATTAAATAATTAAAAATAAATATTTAACTATAGGAGGGAAAATGAAAATGAATAACTAAATAAATAACAATTTATTTAATTATAGATGAGAAAAAGAGAGTAATTAGTGACATAATTAAATGAATGTGATTTCTATAATCAATCCAAAGAAGAATAAAAATAAAATAATTAAATAATTAAATAATTCAAAATTATTTATTTAGTAGAAGAATATGACATTAGAAAATAATTAAATAATTAAAAAATATTTTAAAATTATGTAGGAAGGATAGAAATTAGTACAAAACTGTTGTTCGAAGGCTTAGGGTATTTTTTAGTGTCTACATTTTTTCCCTCTTTGATACAATACAATTTTGAGCATTGTGTGAAAGGATAATCAAGAAAATTTGTCTAAGAACCTACCCTAGTATGTCTTGGTTAATGTGGGATGGTATGTTGTTTCGAGGGAATCATTTGTGCATTCCAAGGAGTTCCATGAGAGTGAACTTGATCAATGGGAAACACAATGGAGGATTAGCTAGATAGTTTGGTCAAGATAAGACCATTGCTATTGTTGGTGAGTGTTACTATTGGCCACAATTATAAAAAAGATGTGAAAAAGTTTTTGGAAGGTTGCAGAGTATGTCAAATGGTGAAAGGGGCAAGTCAAAATATTATATTGTATCAACCATTACCTGTACCTAAGAGGCCATGGGAGGACATTAGTATGGATTTTTTCCTTGGATTGTTGAGGACATAGAGAGCCTGGCATGATTCTATATTTGTGGTGGTGGATAGATTTTTGAAGATGGAACACTTCATTGCATGTCATAAGACTAGTGATGATGTTCATGTTGTAGAGTTATTTTTTAGAGAGGTGGTCAGACTAAATGGTCTACCCAAGAGCATAGTTTTAGACTGAGATACCAAGTTTGTTGGGTATTTCTAGAGGACACTATGGAAGAAGTTGAATATTGATTTGAATTTTAGTTCTTCACACCATCCAAAAATTGATGGAAAGATGGAGGCAGTGAATAGGAGTTTGGGTAACCTACTACGATGATTATTAGGAGATACACCAAATGGATGGGATTTGATATTAGCACAGGAATAATTTTCTTATAACAATTTTATCAATAAGAGCACTGGTAAAACACCATTCTAGATTGTGTATGGGAGTGGTCCAAGAACTAGTTCTAAACTAAGAAAGATGCATAAAGGAGAGAAGAGTAGTGTCAAGGCTAAAGATTTTGCTGACCACTTGAAGAATTTACATGATGAGGTGAAGAAGCATATCAATAAGATAAACTCTCAATATAAGGCTAAGGAAGATTAGAAAAAGGAGGTGAAAGGAGTTCTATGTAGGAGATGAAGTCATGGTTCATTTGTGAAAGGAGATGTTTCCAATTGGTACATACAATAAGTTAAAGATGTAGAAGTTTGGACCATGCAAGATTCTAAAGAAGCATGATTTAGGAAATGCTTATGAGGTAGAGTTATTGAGTGAGAATCATGTTTCACCTGTGTTTAACATTGCCGATTTGTTAGAATATCATGAAGGAGTTAAGGATCGAATGAATTGAAAGAGGCACAGTGGAACATTTTGAAACCTATGTTAGGAAAGGAAGAGATAGAAGAAATTTTGGATAGTTGTGTGTATAGAAGCACAAGAAATAGGCAATATGCAAAGTACTTGGTGAAATGGAGAGGAAGGCCTATTGAAGATTTTTTATGGTTATCTGAAGCTAAGGTTAACCGTCTTGGTTTCCCTCTAACACTTAAGAAGTGATAGGGTAACTTTTCAAAACACCTTGGGTGTCTAATGCAGGAGTATCCAATGGTGTATGGGAAATCTTGCATCACCCAAGAATATTGTATTTTAATTTTTTTGTAGTTTTGTTAATTGTGTTGGGTCCCATGGAAACTCATGCAGTCTTTGGTCCATAGCTAGAAGTTTGAAACAACCAAAAATAGTCACTTGATATTTTTAGTAAGTTGGCCTATTTAGGTTCGTATGGACATGGAAAGTGACCCTAAGGAGTGAAATTGGAAAATAATATTTTTGGTGAAAGAATCATCTCAAAATCCTTTATCGTTTGGAAGATATTAAATTTTCATCCCAGGGAAATTCTCTAATGAAGTTTAAAATTGAAAAGGAGCCCTAGAACAAGGTGCAAAATCTCTGATCCTTTATATCTTGTGAAATATGGCTATAGATTTCTTCACAATATTTCCAATTATATATTACAATTGAAAATTTGGCCATTGGATTGAAATTTATCACCCCAAGAAGTTGTAAATATATAAATGTAAAATTAAAAAAATAAAAACCTTCTAGAGTGGGAAATAGACAGTGGAATTTTTGGTGCCAAAATGGGGTTACACCTTCTAGAATATTCTAAGGTAACTTTACACTTCTTGGATAAAGAGGGGGAATAGGGTTACAAAGGACAACTTTGGTAGTGTAGATAATGTTTCTTGGCTTGCATATTTCTATAATGAGAAGGCTCATGTGGTTGTTGTTACCCGATTTTCACTTGCGTGCTCAATGAGTTAGGGCAATCTATGTTTCAGGGGTTCATGAAGGCCAAATGGAGGAACATTTGCATCAAGGTTACATATTTTCTAACTTATTTGCTTCTTGTGCAGCTACAGGGGAAAATTATGTTTTAAATTCGGCACATGGATTAAATGTGGCTCCCATAAGGGTTGAGCCTAGCATGCAGGTGTTTGGTTTTCATTGGGAAGGTCTTCATCTGATGCCATTTTACAAGGAATTCTATTGGAAAGTATGCCTCAGTCGGATCTAGCATAAAACTCCTCAAAGAAGAAAGTCACTAAGACCAGCTTAATGTCTTACCAACTAGCAGAGTGTTATATTCATTTGAAATCCTTAGGTCATCGAGACATTTTGGTCACCATGAATTTTTCTATCTCTTTCCGACTGAGACCTCCCACCGACAGTTGTTCACAAGGTTAGCGTCGAGGAGAATGGTTTTCCTTTGGTGTGACCTCTCTGAAGGTTTGTGGCTTCAGGGTAATGTTTTGAGTTTGACATAATGTCTTGTTGACTAAGGGGAGTCTCGTCGAGATGAAATGGTCTTGGGGAAAGGAGTTAGCATCGGTGTGATGTCTTGCTGACCTGATGAAGTCTCGCCGAAGGATTGTGCCTTTGGTGTAGTGTTCTGAGCTTGGGGAGATGTCTCACTGAAAGGGTTTGAGCTTGGGGAGAATGGAATGAGCTTGGGGAGACATCTCACTGATGGGGTGAGGTATCGCTAAAATGAAATGGTCTTGGGGAAAGGAGTTAGCATCGGTGTGATGTCTTGCCGACCCGATGAAGTCTCGCCAAAGGATTGTGCCTTCGATGTAGTGTTTTGAGCTCAGGGAGACATCTTGCCGACTAGAGGAAGTCCCGCTGAAGAAGTTAAGCTTGGGGAGATGTCTTGCCGATCACTGGTGGTCTTGCTAAAAGGAGGTGCCATCAGAATAATGTCTCATCAACAGGGTGGACTCTTGCCAAAATGGTTTGAGCTCGGGGAAAGGAAGTCTTGCTCACTATGACCTCCTGCCGACTGGGGGGAGTCTTGCCGAAGGGTTGTGCCTTCATTGTAAGGTCTTTCTGATAGAGGGGAGTCTCACTGAAAGTATAGTGGCTCAATGTAATGTCTTCCTGACTAGCGATGGTCTTGCCGAAGGCGATAGTCTAGCCGAATGATTTGTGATCGCTATGATGTCTCCCCGACTTGTGGTTTCGTCAAAAGGGTATATGGATATCGGTAAGACTCCTGGCCGAGGGGTTTTCGTTCGCTATGATGTCTTGCCAACTCGTGATCTCTCACTGATGGTTTTAACTCCTTGGTGTGACTAATGGAAGCCTGCTATGACCTCTTTCTGAAAGTGATAGTCTCGCTAATGTATTTTGGGATATCAATGTAACTTTTATAGCTTGATATGAGGTCTTGCCGACAGTTGTGTGTTATGTCGATTGCTGCTGTGAAGTATAATCACATTGGGGAGACATGGCTAGTGTCTCACCGACATGCGATTCTGTTTGAATGACTTTTGACCGCTTGAAAATCTTATGTGGTGTCTGTTCAACCAATCAGAGGAGGCTGAAGGTGAATTATTGGTAGTTTGATTGTGACTATTCTTGTGAGGAAAATCAACAAGGCATAAATGACATTGATCTACTCTGAGATTGAAGGTGATCAATCAACTTGATGACCAATCGTGTGGGGATCTAACATGAAAATCGGATGTTGTCTCTCAAGGGGGTCAACTTGCAGAAGGATCTAAAATGATAGAAAAGCCAAAGGGGAAAGAGCTGTGAGTCTTAGTAATAGCTGTGATGTCTACTAGAAAAAGTAGATCGATATTAATGACTATACTCTAGGACATTCAAGCCAGCTCTGATGGAAGTTCGAGGATGGACACGGAGGCTAGAAGTTAATGTGATGGTTGCAAAAGATCTAAAAGCCCATCCCTGGAGTGATCCTTCACCGACATGGACACAGGGGATGCATATTGAATGCAATATTAACTTTATTCCAAAAGATCTGAGGGGCAACATGTTCAGGAACTGACTCATTTTTTGAAAACCTTAGGGTAGGGGCCAACACTTTTGAGTTTTTCTATATATGGCTTTTTTGCCTCTTTGTAAGGAGTTCTGATTTGGCATTTTTCTGCACTTAGTGACTTTTGGATCCTTTGACAGAATTTTGCAAAGTTTTGTAACTTAGACATGGAATACAGTACAGACCTTGGGCATCACTGAATGGAGTATTTTTTTCTTCTTGTTATTGCAATATTGTGTATTTTCACATGATTGATTAAGTTATTGTGAGATAGTATTCATTTCCCTTAATTTTGTCTCATGGCTTTAGTACCTTTTTGCAGAGAAGTGTGATGTTTGCAGGTTATGATCTGTGTCAAAATTACAAGTTGCTTTTAGCTGTGAAGTCTTTTCCTCCTAGAAGCTCAAGCAATAAGGCCTTTTTATAAAAAACTTATGCAAAGCACACTGAAACAGGTTGTGCAAGTTGTTTTTCAGTCATTGTGTACAAGTGTATGAGACCTGATTTTTCCAAGTCTAAGTAATATTCTGGTGTATCACCATAGGGTTTACTTTTCATTTTCATGCACTCCTCCCTTTTCCTTACAAAGATCAGTAGTTAGGTGATAACACAAAGGAAGTCGACCTTCTCCAGAGGTTCTTTTCCATTTTTAGGTGACCCACAACCTAGAAAAGTTCCCATGTTTCTATGAAGTATCAAGTTATGCAACTTGATAAGGGTGCAATTTCAATAGATAACAACTATAATATGTTATTTTCTGAGTGTTGTAATGTCACTTCATCAAGATAATAAAAAGAAATTGTTTATTTTTGCATTTTTTGTTCATCTCTCTTGTTTAGTTGTGTGTGTGGTTTATAAAGGGAGAACCCTCATCAAGTGGTATCATATCAAGTTTTCTTGAGTGTGTAGAAAGATCACCAAATGTGAGGCAGTTTAAACTAGGAATTATGGTTGTGGGTCTATGAGAAAAGATGCCTCCACAAAGAAACCATGGTGGAAGAAATGTTTGGGTAATGGAAGAGGGTTTAAGTCCCTCCAAAGAAAAGTTAAAGCACTACAAGAGGAGTTACGTAAAGGAGCTGATGTTAGAATAAGAGATGAAAGTGAAGATGAGGCTAAAAATGAAGATCCATTTAAATAACCATAGGATCTAATAGATCATGGAGAAATTAGACTGCTTAGGGCCATTTCCAAGATTGGAAAGAGGCCGAAGATAGAAGTTTCTAATTTTTTTGGAAACCTGAATCCAACGGAGTTGATCGATTGGTTCAATGACATGTAAGAGTATTTCAAGTATGAGGAAATAGAAGATTTGAAGAGGGTCAAAATTGCAAAATCCAAGTTGAAAGGCCATGCTAGCATATGGTGGAAAGATGTCCAGTTGGAGAGAAATATAAGAGGAGAAGATAAAATAATGAGATGGGATCAGATGGTGGAAAAACTTAAGAGATAGTTCATTCCTATGGACTATGAGCTAGATTTGTTGAAGAAGATGCAAGGGTTGAAACAAGCAGGAACATTTGTTAAGGAGTTTACAGAAGAATTCTACCAGGTCATAATCAAAATAGGCCTTTTTAAGGCCAACAAGGAGAAATTTTTTAGTTACATAAATGGGTTGAAGCCAAGTATTCAAGAAGAGTTGAGTTTGGTGAGGATGATCCAAGGAAGGAGGTATATGATACAAGGAAGGAGGTAATGGATCCAAGGAGGTATATGATGGAAAAGTTTGTAGGAAGGTTGGATGATGACTTTAATAGTTTGTGCAGGTCTATTATAGAGTATTGGAAGCATTTTCAAGTTGCTTTGTGGTTTGGAGGGTTTGTTTTCATAAAACCCCTATTTGCTTGATCAAGATTGAATAGAATGAGGGTTTTACATTACGATGCAAAATGAGTCTTCAGTGCCCAAAAGTTGATGATTCTTTGGTTTTGAGATCTAATAAAATATTGTTTAAAGGTATTTAGTGTTTTGGAGTTGATTAAAAGGTATATACTATGCAAAATAGGCCTAATTTAGTGCATGTTTAGGCGTACAATCTACTGATTCTTATGTATTTTCTAAAACAAGTGGGTTTTCTTTTGAAATATATTAAATTAATCAAAAATGGGTTCCTAGATCAGTGATTAGCTTTTGGAGTTTCAAAATGGACTGCTTGTTATGCCCATTTTTGTTCAAATGCAATGCTACAAGGGTTTTGGGACTAAGATGGTAAGAATGTGTAAATATGTAAGTACTGAGATGAGAGTGATTTATTTTGTGTTGGAACAGTCTAATTGATGTTGACAAAGGTGACCAAGCACTTGGGGAAAATTTTAGATGATAATCTTGATGATTTGATGTTTTGAGCTTCTTGAACCCTAAGTGAAAGAAAGGGGTTTGATTGCTAAAAAGTGTAAATATGTACAAACAAAGGGAAAAATGATTGATTTTGTGATGTAACTATTTATCCAATGGTGTTAAACGTGTTATTATTCCTTGGAAAAGTTTAGGAGGTAGAGTTTGTTGTCCTTGGGAGATTGAATAATGTTGATTTCTATGTGCAAGAATGGAATCTTAACTGTAGTGTTATGAAATCTGATTGGTTTAGTGTTTTGTGAAGGTGTAAAGGTTTGATTTCAATCAAAATATAAAGATGGAAAAGCCTTGAATGGTTGGCTAAAGTTCTAGAATAGAATTTTTTGTTTTAGCAAGGTGGAATAAGTGATGTCTTTGTATCATGATGAGTGTATTGGTGAATGTTGAAGTATGGATTGTCTAAGTGTCTTTGATTAGGTTTTGTGATAAGTTCAATCTATTTGGATTCTGATAGAGGTCTGGTTTGATGATTTGGTGATTTGGATCATTAGAATCCTTGTAATTTCAAATTATTTGGATGGATTTAATTGAATGAATAGTGAATTTTGAAGAATGTGTTAAGTGAGATTCTCCAAGTTGAGTTTGGGATAGAAGTTCCATAGATGTTTGGTGTTTTGACAGATGCTCTTTCATCAAGGAGGCTTCCATGGAACTTTTTTTCAATGTGGAGAAGGACATAGAGCCTACTGTTGTGCATGTTTTGCACACACGCCCTGTCATAGGTAGGGACCCCCTCTTTTTGCTCCTAATGGAATGTTTTTCTCCCATCTCATTTTGCATGCCACTTTTTCCAAGCCCAAACTGTTCATGTGCCTTCAAATGATCAAATTCCCCTGACCAAATTCACATACCTAAGTTTCACCAAGTCTTTTGCTTTCACAGAAGTGCCCTTGTGAGTTTCGCTTCACCCATTGCCCTGATGTTCTTTAGGCCTTGTGGACCCATAGCTATGGGTTGCCTCATGCGAGACACCTCATGTGGGTCACCGCTCATGTTTCACTACTAAGTAGCAACTAACACCCAACTTCCACCCGCATGGCGGGCTCCACACTTAGTTTCTTCATTCAAGCCTTGACCAAGCATCCAAACGAGCGTGAGATTTTGCATCTCACCTAACTTGGGTCTGCCATACAAATAAATCAATGCATGCCATTAGTGGAAATTGGCCCATAAAAATTGCTCAATGTCCTTCATTTTACCTCGGGCATTCAAACCTAGGGAGAAGCAAATTCCCCCTTCTTTTTTTCTACTTTTTGCCTTGTCCCTGCTAACTTGGTCCTTGATCGCTTGATTCACTTTTTCCTTCATTTTTTACTTTGGGGACAAGTTTCCTATGGATTTGGAATGTTTTTGTGGTGCTTAAGTGAACTGCCAAAGTTTTGTTAAGTTTCAGGAAGTTGTGGAAATTTCATTCTAGAACTCTGCCCCTCCGTGGAGATTTCCGGAACTCTATCCCTCCTTTGTCGTTTTGCCTTCCGTCTGTCCCTGACATTCCAGCTCCTAGAACTCAGTCCCTCTATGGCCATTTATAGAACTTTTCCCCTCCGTGGCTATTTCTAGAACTCATTCCCCCCTTTTCCATTTTTCCTTCCATCTACCCTCGATGTTTTGACTCCTGGAACCTAGCCCCTTTGTGGATGTTTCTAGAAATTCACCCCTCCATGGTCATTTTCAGAACTTCATCCCTCCTTTTTTGTTTTTCCTTCTATCCACCCCTGGTGTTCCAGCTCCTAGAACTCAGCCCCTTCGTGGCCATTTCCATAACTCCACCCCTTTGTGGCCGTTTCTGGAACTTTGTTTGTCCTTTTCCATTTTTCCTTCCATCTTCCCCTGGCATTCAGGCTCCCAGAACTTGGCCCCTCTGTAGTTGTTTTAAGAATTCTGCCCCTCCATGGCCGTTTCTAGAACTTCGTCCCTCCTTTATCATTTTTCCTTTCATCCACCCTAGGTGTTTTGGCTCCCAGAACTCAACCCCTCCATGGCCATTTTGGGAACTCTGTCCCTCCATGGCTATTTCTGGAACTTCGTCCCTCCTTGGGAATTTCTGAAACTTTGTCCCTTTGTGGCTGTTTCTGAAACTCCATCCCTCCATGGCCATCTGAGACTTTCCTTTCAGGCTATCATGTGCTCATTGCCATTTCAAAAGGGTGGTTACCCTTTGGCTTTCCCCTTCCAAACTTCCGCTTTTTTCAAATGAGTCAAATCTTGAGGAATTTTTTCTTTGCTCTCTCTCTCCCCCTTTTCCCATGTGCTAAAATTGAAAATCTTGGTTCTACTAAGCTTTGTGAGGTCCGAGAACTTCCATTTCAGACTGTTGTCCCTCTTCCACCATCTGGGAACTTCCCTTCCGGACTGTTATTCCTCCACATTTGTTCAGGAACTTCCCTTCTAGACTGCTATCTCTCAACTCGTTGTCTTCCTTCCTTTCACCTTTTGTCCATTGCCCAACTTTCGTCGGCACTTCTGGGCCTGACCTTGGGGAATGTTGTCCCTCGTTCGCTATCTGCCTTCCTTCTGCCTTTTGTCCATCATCCGCCTTGGCGCCCACACCCCTGAGCGTGCATTAATGTTTATGGTCCAAATGAGCCCTAAATGTGGAACAATGATTAATATTATGATCTTTTGATGATGCATGAATGGATCTAATAGGGAGTTTGCAAGGTTTGACTAACATTTGTCTTGATTTGTGTATGAAGGCACTTATGACACTTCATGTATGCAGAATTGATGAAGCCTATCACAGGTCCATCGGGGAGACCCATTGAGAAAGATGAAAAAAGGAAAGAACATAGCTCTTATCACCATTCATTTTATGTCCACCTTTTCTCGTAGCAGCCATCAAGAGAGTTGGCATTAGAAGCAAGCCTTGAAGGTGGTGGGAGGGAGCGACTATTTCCTCCCTCCAAACAAATGATAACGATCTATTAGGAGCTGTCTAATCAGATCATTTGATCCCTTTAACTATGATGCAAGGTTGTAAATGAGTTTCATATGATCCAATGGACAATGTTGTGAATGCATCAAGCGAAGGTAGCTTTTAGGAAATTTCAGTTATAGTAAAAGGGAAATCAGCAAGAGGACAAAACTGTTACAATGACTGGCCACTATAAGACAAAACAGGGAAACGACAAAAGATGTATTTTAAATTGTTGAATAATGAGGGGTAGGTGAAGTCCTAGTGCAATCAAATTTGAGCCACACAATGTATTTCAATCCTAGCCATTCATTTGAGCTTTGGAAAACTATAAATAGGGGTCTTCCCCTCATTAAAAACATTTGCAATTTTAGAAGACAACATTACATGATTTTATGGATGTTCTCTTTGATTTTGGTCATCTTGCATGAATGGTTCTACCTTCCATATTAGTTTTAGTTGTAGATTCTTGAATGTAAGTGATAATGAAAATTGTTGTTATGGTATTTGATGAACTTTCAATCCATACTTTTAGCACTTGTTGATGACAAGCTGCTGCATAAAGTTAGCTTGAGATTATTTCTATCATTGTTGCAACCTAGTTGAATTGCATGTTCATGATGTGCGTGTGCAATCTGAAAATCTACAGTCCTTAGAAGATTGCACTGATTTTGTTCAACTGTAGGATCCTCTTGGCTAAGCAAAACCCAATTTAGGGAGTTTTTCTACTGTAGCAACCTCCATGATCACTGTTCATTCATAGTTTCAGATCTAGAAACTTACTCTCTTCCCTTCCCTTTTTCCTTTTTTTTAAATAGTAATCTTAAGCAAGGTTCATTGCACATTGTAAATCCAAATCGAATGATAAAATGGAGTTCTAGATTGTTGTTTGAACCTACAACAAACACACAATAGGTCTCCCATCTTAAGAACTCCATTTGTAGATCCAACTTCCCCACTTTGTGACTCATCTATAAGTTTTCCTTGTGATTCCAACAAATCACATGAAACAACTAAAATATTCCAAGCACTGTCAAGACCTGACATTAGAGACCTTGGGATAGTGTTCTGCAATTAGATTGTGGAAGATTATCTTTCAAGAGAGGTAGTGCACCTACGCACTGCCTGTGTTGAGAAGTGCATTAAAAAAACATCAACATATTTGGTGCTACAAGGAGGGATGACATGTTGAGGCTATAAAGTTGAAGGTTGGAAGTTGAAAAGAGAACCTTCAAGAAGAAATTTGAGATAGAAAGATCTCTTTATATATTGGAATTTTAATACCAGAAATTTTTGAAGGAAAATTAAGTTGAGCTAGGATGGAGCAGCATATAGAGATCAATATCACCCAGCTACATGCAGATTTGAACAAGAGATTGAAGAATCCATTTCAGCAATTCATGTTGGTGGATAGATGTCAAATCCATTACACTCATAGGAATAATGAATTGTGGTGTCTAAATTTTCTAAGCAAGTTTGAAAGAGTCTTGCAAGGAGAAATTCCCTTTTGGGAAATCTATTAGCCTTTAGCCCTTGCATACCCGAAGGAAGAATTGACAACCATGGTAGCCAATGAATTTGAAGAGCTGATCCAAGAATGTTTGGGAAACAAAGACATACCAAAATTGGAGGAAGTACTAATGTCAATCTGGTACAGATTTCACAATGCACCACATTTAGAATTTACTTGTTCATCATGTGCAAACATCATCACCCAAGTCAAGGGTTGTTCAGACAAGTTGCAGTAGCCAACTATCAAGGAGGATGAGTCATCCTATGAGGCAGAAATGCTATCAACATTTGGAGGACATCACCTTCAAGCCAAACCAAGAAGCTTCAAAAAAATAGATGTTGGGATAACAAACACTGAAGTTGAAATTCAAGAGGAAGAGGCTAAAAGTCTTGGGACAACAAAGTACCTTGATGAAAATTTGATTGTAAATAATTCAAAAGGATTCCCCTCCATCAATAAAGGGTAGTCCTCCACTTTGGAAGAAGAACCATTGGAAGTTGAGGATGGATCAACAAAGTATGCGTCAGTGTATGTTGGAGTAGCCAATGAAAATGTTGAAAATCAGAAAGAGGAAGAGGTTGACAGCTTCAGAACAACAAAAAATGATGATGAGAGTATAAGTGAAATCAAATTAAAAGAACTCTCCTTCATCAATGACAGTGATCGAGAATATAAAAATGAAAGTTTGGAGGAGTGGGAACAACCACTCGCCACGACTGTCTACCATCAAGCTTCCTTTTCAAGTGATGATGAGGACCCAGTAGTGGAAAGATATGACCAACTAGTGTCAAGACTAGCAAGTGATTGGTCTGAGCTAAAATTTCAAGTGGATTTGGAGGTGTTGTTGCTACCAAATTGGTGTAGACTCCAGGATTCATCATACGGGTATGTGCAAGATCATCATGGAAAAAATAGGCCCTTAAGTGGAAAAAAATTAGAAAAATCAGAGTTAGGAAACTTGACATAAAAATTTGAATAAGTTATCTAAATTATTTCAAAAATATGTAAGAATAGAATCTATAGAAAATTGAATGTAGTTTCTAAACTACTAGGTTTGTTTAAAAAAAAAGAAATTTATTTAGTAAAAATTTGAAATTTCAATGGAGTAGTACTTAAATTTTAGGGAAAAAATAAGAAGTAGGTGTATGTATGACCACCCTAACCACAATAAAATGATAATATTTTTTATAAATTTTAGATATAAGTAGAGGACTCATGTCCCAATGTGATGCATATTTTTTTGTAATTTTTTTCCACGTATATAATTAATTATGAATTTTTTATTACAACTTTTTAAAAATATAAAAAACTCGTATGTCTGACCACCTTAACTTGGTCAAAACTTCATGAAATTCAATTTTTCTTTTTTTAATCCTATAGTATGTGAATCATATAATGTGACACATGTTTTTGGATTCAAAAAATATGATACCGTTTGAAATCTATAGATGTTTTTCAATTAGTCTATCAATTAGGACTTTAGTCATAATTTGAATAGAAAATGAATAATAATTTCATATTAAATTCAAAGTAAAGCATAATTTATATTGGTGGAAAGCTGAGAATCTCCTTTAAAAACCCTTTTCATTTCATCAATTTTGGGTAAAAATAAAGTTGTTAGCCACATACCCATCATATTGCCACTTTTTGGCCCACCATGATCTTGCACATACCCATACTCTAAGTTTTCATGCGAGCTATGCCATGAAGTTGTCCAACATGTTAGAAAACAAGCAAGGCAGCCAAGCACACCACTTCCTGCAGCTGCTTCAAGGATGCAACGTGAGGATCAAGAGCCCGAGCCAAGTGACAACCTAGTAGTCCTCAAGAGGATGTTTGGACAAAAATAGAAGGACATCAATACAATCTTGAGGTTCTGAGTGATGAATTAGATCAAACAAGAAGGTTGTCCACCAGTCATCAAGAATTTCTCCCTCTTCAAGAGCATTTATGCACCATGGACGATAGGCTTTATGACAAGTCCTTGGAGGGAGATTGCATAGTGGATTTTGGTCCCCTTGATGAGGTGCAATCAATTGATGACTTCTTTTCATTGGGAGTTGTACTATGGAGGTATGCTTATGCCGTGGAAGAGAACATCCCAGAAGATGGTAGCAATGAAGACATACTCCTTGAGCCTCCAAACGGTGGTGCACTAGAGTCTCCAGATTGGGAGAGGGATTCCCACTCCATCTATAGCAATAGTGAACAAGGGGAAACAAGTGAATGTCATGATGAGATGCATGAATAACAAAGAGAAGAAGACAAAGACGGGGGTGTTGAGATAGCTTCCAATAGAGATGAAGCACCTGGTTGACAACAAGATGTAACTTGGAGTCCTTCCATGATCATTGTTGATCCTCCTTCATATTCAGATGGTTGCAATAGGATAAATTCATGCATGTCATTGTCCCATGACATTGAACACCACATAAATAAGGACAACACTTAGGAAAGGAAGTGGGATAGCATGCTACCTTTTGAGAACAACAATCAAGTGGACACTAGGTTTGTAGAAGATCAACGAGATGAAGTCTATCTCCTTGAGGAACAACTAGTAGAGGTTGTCGATCCCACATGAAGATTGGAAGAGTTGTTCGTTGCCCCATTCTCCTGACTTTATGCAAGCTTAATTCCTGAAGTGTCGCATGATCTCGTGCCACCCTCTGAGACTGTTGATGCAACGATCGATGATGACGTGTTTTTTCTCGACTATCTAAAGATGCCACCTTTGCATGATGACATCTAGGTTCTATCCTTCCTTGCCCCTGTTAATTTTCACAACTGCATTTATCATTTTGATTATGGGGACGTGGGAAGGAAAACTTGCTTATGGATCAACCACGGGTTCAATGAATCACCTCAATTGCTAATTTTTCATGATGACATGATTGAATTTCAATGTTGTAATGTTGAACTTATTTTTTTTTATTATAAATATAAATCTGCATGGCTTAGAACTATAATGATTTCCCTATTACTTGTGCATGCATTACAAAATTCAATGGGAGTGAGTGTCAGTTTTCCTTGCCTAAACTTAGTTCTTTGTAAATTCCTTTGTAAATAGTTGTTTTTGAGTAGTGTAGGTTTGTTGTAAATACTTTTCTTTCCTACTTTCCTTAGGTTAGTTGGTTTGTTGTAGGTTTTTATCTTTAGAGTAGTTTCTTTTTTGTTTGCTAACGGTGTCTTGCTTTGGTTAGTTTTGGTGTTCACTTTCCGTTCACTTTGCTTTTGTTTTGCTACTGCTTTTCTCGGGGTCCCTCTGCTTTTGGATGGGCACATCTGTGCGCACAACAACCATACTTATAACCTAGGGAACTGTTCTATGTATTTCTTCATCAAAATTTAATCAAGTTTTCAGAGTGAATGGTGAGGATCTTTTGTTAGTGTCAAGTGATCTAGGTGTTTGATTCAAAGAGGATAAGTTGTTGGTTGGTCTAATTTTGATGTATTCTAGAATCTTATATCTCTCACATATTTTAAGAATCTAGAGGTCGTTGTAGGTCCTTTGTGAAGTCTAGTTAAGTGAAAAATCTAAAATTATGGTTTAGCACCACTGTGATTCTCAGCCCTGAGCGTGAGCTTCAATGCTTGCAAGTTGAAATAAAAAAGAATTGAAAATTGAAAATAAAAAGAAAATAAAGAAAATAATTGAAAATCAAAAGGAAAGAAATTCAACTTTTCAGGGGTATTTGAGCAACTCTACCAGGGCTATCAATGCCCAGCTGACAATAGAGCAAGGTTCGGGAGAATCATAGTGACAACCTTGTCAGGGCTATGGATGCTTGATTGGCAACGAGGCAATGTCCCAGATGCTTATGGAGTTAGAATAAACTACAAAGCTTAACTTAACAGAGTTGGGGTTCTTGTAGCAACTGAAGGATGGGAATTAACACAATTGCACACACTTGGATTTTCAGCATGTTGAAGGTTGGGCTGGCTAGTAGTTTTGATCATTTAGTTGAGCATTTGGCTTGTTTGCCCTAGTGTGGAGATTAGAACCAGAGATTCTTGGTTCATGATTCCAGTTTGTCATCAAATGCTCTAGATCATTTCCCTATCGAGTCACCATTTGTTGTGCATGTTTTGCACACATGCCCCGCCATAGGCAGGGACACCCTTTTTTTATCCCTGACGGGTTGCTTTACTCCTGTCTCATTTTGCGTGCCACCTTTTTGAAGCCCAAATTGGTCATGTGCCTTCAAAAAATCAAATTCCCCTAACCAAATTCACATACTTGAGTTTCACCAGGTCTTTTTCTTTCATGGAAGTGCCCCTATGGGTTTCCCTTTGCCTATTGCCCTGATGTCCTTCAGGCCTTGTAGACCTATAGTTGCAGGTCACCTCACTTAGGATGCCTCATGTGGGTTTCCGCTCATGTTTGACTATTGAGTACTGGCTAATGCCCAACTTCCACCTACATGGTGGGCTCTACACTTGGTTTCTTCATTCGAGCCTTGATCGAGCATCCAAACGAGCATGAGATTCCACATCTCACCTAACTTGGGTCTACCATACAAAGAAATCAATGCATGCCATTAGTGGCAATTAGCCCATAAAAGTTTCTCCATTCCCTTCATTTTACTTGGGGCATTCAAATCTGGGGAGAAGCAAAGTCCTCCTTTCTTTTTGCTTTTTTCCTTGTTCCTACTAACTTGGTCCCTGATCGCTTGATTTGCTTTTACCTTCATTTTTAACTTTGGGAACAAGTTTCCTATGGATTTAGGATGTTTTTGTGGTGCATAAGTGAACTACCAAGGTTTCGTTAAGTTTCAGGAAGTTGTGGAAATTTCATTTTGGAACTCTACCCCTTCATGGCCATTTTCAGAACTCTGTCCCTCCTTTGCCATTTTGCCTTTGTCCGCCCCTAGCGTTCCAACTCTCAGAACCTGACCCCTCTGTGGATGTTTCTAGAACTCCACCTCTCCATGGTCGTTTCTATAACTTCGTCCCTCCTTTTCCATTTTTCCTTCCATTCGCCCCTGGCATTCAGGCTCCCAAAACTTGGCCCCTTTGTGGCTATTTCTGGAACTCCGCCCCTCTGTGGCTATTTTCGGAACTCTGTCCCTCATTTTTCATTTTTCCTTCTGTTCGCCCCCTATGTTCTGGCTACCAAAAACTGGCCCCTCCATGGCTATTTCTGGAACTCCACCTGTCTATAGCCATTTTTAGAACTCCATCCCTCCTTTGTCATTTTACCTTCCATCTACCCCCGACATTCTAACTCCTGGAACCTAGCCCCTCCATGGCCATTTCTGAAACTCTGTCCCTATGTGGCCATTTCTAGAAAATTTTCCCTCCTTTGTTGTTTTTCCTTTCATCCACCCCTAGCGTTCTAGCTCCTGGAACTTGGCTCCTCCATGGCTATTTCTGAAACTTCTCCCCTCCATGACCATTTCTGAAACTCCATCCCTCCATGGTTGTTTCAGGAACTTCATCCCTCCTTGGCTATTTCTAGAACTCCATCCCTCCATGGCCATTTATGGAACTCCATCCCTACATGGTCATTCGAGACTTTCCTTCCAAACCGTCATGTGCTCATTTCCATTTCAAAAGGGCAGTGACCCTCTGACTTTCCCCTTCCAAACTTCCACTTTTTTCAAATGAGTCAAATCTTGAGGAAGTTTGTCTTTGCTGTCTCTCTCCCCCTTTTCCCATGTGCTAAAATTGAAAATCTTGGTTTTGCTAAGTTTTGTGAGGTCTAGGAACTTCTCTTCTGGACTGTTGTCCCTCAACGCGTTGTCTTCCTTCCTTCTGCCTTTCGTCCGTCACCTGACTTCTATCAGCGCTTTCAGGCCTGACCTTGGGGAATGTTGTCCCTTGATTATTGTCTGCCTTCCTTTTGCCTTCCGTCCATCATCTGCCTTGGTGCCCATACCCCTAAGCACGTATTAATGTTTATGGTAAAAATTAGCCCCAAATGTGGAAGAATGATGAATATTATGATCTTTTGATGATGCATGAATGGATCTTACAAGGAGTTTGCAAGGTTGACTAACATTTTCCTTGATTTTTGTATGAAGGAATTTATGGCACTTCATGTATGTAGGATTGAAGAAGCTTACCACAGGTCCATTGGGGAGACCCATTGAGAATGTTGAAATAAGAAAAGTACATAGCTCCTGTGACCATTCATTTTATGTCCACCTTTCCTCGTAGCACTCACCAATAGAGTTGGAATTAGAAGCAGGCCTATGTCAAGGGAGTTAGTGAAAAATCTATAAAGGGTGACCTTGAGGGTGGTGGGAGGGAGCGGCTATTTCCTCCCTCTAAACAAACGATCACAATCTATCAGGAGTTGTCTCATCAGATCATCTAATCCATTTAACAATGATGCAAGGTTGTAAACAAGTTTCATCTGATCCAATGGAAAATGCTACAGATGCATCAAGTGAAGGTAGCTTTTAGGCAGTTTTAGTTATAGTAAAAGGGAAATCAGCAAGAGGACAAAACTGTTACAGTGACTAGCCACTATAAGACAAAATAGGGAAGAGACAAAAGATGTATTTTGAATTGTTGAATAATGAGGGGTAGGTGAAGCCCTAGTGCAATGAAATCTGGGCCACACAATGTATTTCAATCCTATCCATTCATTTGGGCCTTGGAAAACTATAAATAGGGGTCTCCCCCTCATTTGTAAATGGTTGGAGAGTTGGTGTAAAAAAACATTTGCAATAATAGAAGACAACATTGCATAATTTTATGGATGTTCTCTTTGATTTTGCTCATCTTCCATGCATGGTTCTACCTTCCATATTAGTTTTAGTTGTAGATTCTTGAATGGAAGTGATAATGTAAATTGTTGTTATAGTATTTGATGAACTTTCAACCCATACTTTTAGCACTTGTTGATGACAAACTGCTATGTAAAGTTAGTTTGGGCTTCTTTCTGTCATTGCTGCAACCTAGTTCAATTGCATGTTCATAATGTGTGTGTGCAATTTGAAAATCTATAGTCCTTAGAAGATCGCACTAGTTTTGTGTAACTGTAGGATCCTCTTGGCCAAGCAAAACCTAGTTTAGGGAGTTTGTCTACTGTAGTAGCCTCCATGATCACTATTCATTCATAGTTTCAGATCCAGGAACTTACTCTCTTCCCTACCCTTTTTCCTTTTTTTTTTTTAAATAGTAACCTTAGATAAGGTTCATTGCACATTTTAAAGCCAAATCCAATGATAAAATAAAGTTCAAGACTGCTGTTTGAACCTATAGCAAACACACAACTCTCCCATTTTAAGAACTCCATTTTCAAATCCAACTTCCCCACTTTGTGACTCATCCGTAAGTCCTCCTTGTGATTCCACAAATCACATGAAACAACTGAGATATTCCAAGCACTGTCAAGAATTGACATTAGAGACTTTGGAATAGTGTTTTGCAATCAGATTGTGGAAGATTGTCTTTCAAGAGAGGTAGTGCACCTATGCATTGCTTGTGGTGTGAAGTGCATAAAAAACACATCAACACCTACGAGTGTCCTCTACAGACAAGGAGTACAAATAGAAAACCTGAAGGAAATGCACGAGCTACACATGTAGATGAAGATGTCGAGTCTTCACATTCTGAAGTCACTGAAATAGGAGAGGCCCTTATTGTTAGAAGATCCTTGTTGAATGAGGAGAAGGAACCAGATCAAAGAAAGAACCTATTATGTACTCAATGCAAATGTGAAGGTAAAGTTTGTAATATTATCATTGATAGATGTAGCACTAATAATTTTGTTTTAGAGGAAATGGTCCTTAGTAAGTTTCAGTTGGAGAGGAGAAGGCATCAAAAACCATACCAAACCACATAGTTGTAGAAAGATGATAGAGCATTGGTCAATGAGAAATGTGTGGTAATGTTTAAGATTGGTAACTATCAGGATGATTTTTTGTGTGATATTATACCTATGGATGGTTGTCACATGTTGTTAGGAAGACAGTGGTAGTTTGATCAGTGATCAGTGCATGATGGACATGCTAACACCTATTCCTTGACAAAAGAAGACTTTCATCATAAGTTGAAACCCTTGAAGGAGGAAAAAAATGGTATGTAGTAATGCAAAGATTTGTTTAGCTGATGGGATAAAGTTCCTAGTAGGTATGATACATGAGCATATGTGTTTCACATTGATCTCTAGAGAGTTGATAAAGAAGATACTAATGAGGTACCTGAAGAAGTTTAGATTTATTGAATGAGTTTTAGCATATTATTTTTGATAATGTTCCTAAAGGTTCACCTCTAGTAAGGAAGATTAGCCACCAGATGGACTTGATTCCTAGATCTAGTTTTTCGATATGGTAGCTCATCATATTACTCCAACGGAGAGTGAAGAGTTGAATAGACAAGTCTAAGTGTTGTTGTGAAATGGATTGATTAGAGAGAGTTTGAGCCCATGTGCAATACCTACAGTAGTAGCACCAAAGAAGGATGTGGAATGGTGTATGTGTATAGATTCTAGAGCTATCAACAAGATCATCATCAAGTATAGATCTCCCTTACCAAGGATGGATGACATCATGGATTGTTTGAGTGGAGTTGAGTAGTTCATAGAGATAGATCTAAAGAGTGGTTATAACCATATTCAAATTAGAGAACGGGATCAATGGAAGACAACCTTCAAAACCAAACGCGGCTTGTACAAGTGGTTATCATGCTCTTTGGACTAACCAATGCACTGAGCACCTTCATGCGGGTCATGAACAAGGTACTAAAATAGTTTTTGGGTAAATTTGTCATTGTTTATTCAGATGAAATTTTAATTTTTATCAAAACATTGGAGGAGGATTGGACACATATCCAAAAGGTTTTTGAGAATTTGAGAGAGGGGAAGTTGTTGATCTATTTGAAGAAGTCTAATTTATGAAAATAGAGTTGGTATAGTTGGGATTTGTTGTCTTAGTAGAAGGTCTTAAAATGGAACTAGAGAAGGTAAAAGCTATCATTGAATGGCCTACACCTAGGAGTTCTACTGAGGTGAGATCTTTTTATGGTTTGGCTAGTTTTTATAAAAAGTTTATCAATGGTTTTAGTAGTATTTGTGCACCTCTAATGGAAACAATGAGAGGGGATAGAAAAGATTTTAAGTGGACTATAGGACTAGAAAAAAGTTTTGATATGTTGAATAAGAAAGTTACAAAGCAACCTGTTTTTGCACTTCCAAATTTCAACAAGGTATTTTAGGTAGATTGTGATGCTAGCGGTAGTGCCATTGGAGTTGTTTTGAGTCAAGAAGGTAAACCTGTTGGCTATTTTAGTGAAAATTTGAATGATAAAAATAAGTATTATGTTTATGATAAATATTTTTATGCTCTAGTTTAGGCTTTGAAGAAATGGAGATACTATTTGTTGCCAAAAGAGTTTTTTCTATTTACTGATCGTCAAGCTTTACAATATTTGAAGTCAAAGGAAATTGAATCAAAGACATTTGAAATGGATAGAATTTTTGAAAATTTATACATTTATTTTGAAGCATAGGAGGGGAAGATCTAATAGAGTTGTAGATGCCTTAAGTAGGAGGAAAAATTTGTTAACAAAAATGTAGATTGAAGTTGTTGGGTTTGATGAACTCAAGAGTTTGTATCCTGAGGATCCTGGTTTTGTGGAGGCTTGGAGAGATTGCAAGGATCCTATCACTTTGGATAGGACAAGATGGTTGGATTTTACAATCCAAGATGGTATGTTGTTTTGAGGGAATTAGTTGCGCATTCCAAGGAGTTCCATGAGAGAGAACTTGATCAAGGAGAAACACAATGGGGGATTAGCTAGACACTTTGGTCTCGAGATAAGGCCATTGCTATTGTTGGTGAGTGTTACTATTGACCATAATTACAACAAGATGTGAAGAATTTTGTGCAAGGTTGCAAAGTATGTCAGATGATGAAAGGGGTAAGTTAGAATACTGGATTGTATCAACCATTACCTATACCTAAGAGGCCATGGGAAGAAATTAGTATGGATTTTGTACTTGAATTTCCAAGGATACAAAGAGGGCATGATTCCATATTTCTAGTGGTGGATGGATTTTTGAAGATGGAAGACTTCATTTTGTGTCTAAGACTAGTGATGTTGTTCATGTTGCAGAGTTATTTTTTAGAGAGGTGGTTAGACTACATGGTCTACCCAAGAGCATAATTTTAGACCAAGATACCAATATTTTTGGGTATTTCTAGAGGACACTATGGAAGAAGTTGAAGAATGATTTGAATTTTATTTCTTCACACCATCCATGAACTGATGGACAAATGGGGATGGTGAATAGGAGTTTGGGTAACCTGTTACAATGCTTAGTAAGAGATAAACCAAAGGGATGGGATTTTATTTTACCATAGGAATAATTTTCTTATAATAATTTTGTCAATAGGAGCACTAGTAAATCACCATTCCGAATTACTAATGGGAGTAGTCCAAGAAATGATTTTGAACTAAGAAAGGTGGATAAAGGAGAGAAGAGTAGTGCCAAGGTTGAAGATTTTGCTGAGCACCTGAAGAATTTGCATGACAAGTTGAAGAAGCATATCAATAAGACAAACTCTTAGTATAAGGCTAAGGAAAATTAGAAAAGGAGGTATAAGGAGTTCTACGTAGGAGATGAAGTCATGGTTCATTTGTGAAAGGAGAGGTTTCCAGTTGGTACATACAATAAGTTAAAAATGAAGAAGTTTGGACCATGCAAGATCCTAAGGAAGCATGATTTAGGAAATGCTTAGGAGGTAGAGCTGTCAAGTGAGATTCATGTTTCACCTATGTTTAAAATTGTTGATTTGTTAGAATATCATGAAGGAGTTAAGGAGAATGAATTGACAAAGTCAAAATGGAACATTCTAGCAACTAAGTCAAGAAAGGAAGATATATAAGAAATTTTGGATAGCCATGTCTGTAGAAGCACAAGAAATAGGCAATATGCAGAGTACTTGGTGAAATGGAGGGGAAGTCCTTTTGAAGATTCATCATGGTTATCTAAAGCTAAGGTTAATCGTCTTGGTTTCCCTCTAACTCTTGAGAAGTGACAGGGTCACTTTTCAAAATACCCTGTGTGTATAATGTAGGAGCATCTAGTGGTGTAAGGGCAATCTTGCATCACCCAAAAATATTGTATTTTTAGTTGTTTGTATTTTCCTTAGTTGTTTTCGAGCCCATGGTGACTCATGTAGTCTTTGAGATAGCTAGAAGTTTGAAACAACCAAAAATAGTCACCTACTATTTTTATTAAGTTTCCCTATTCGAGTTTGCATGGAGATGAAAGAGACCCCAAGGAGTGAATTTAGAAAATAAGATTTTTGGTGAAAGAATCATATCAAAATCTTGTACCATTTGGAAGATATTAAATTTTTCATACTAGAGAATTTCTCTAATGAAGTTTAAATTTGAAAATTGAGGCCCTTCGAAGCCCTAAAATAGGGTGCAAAATCTTTGATATTTTACATCTTAAAAAATATGCTTGTAGATCTCTTCACAAGCTTTCCAACAATATATTACAATTTAAAATCTGACGGTTGGATCAAAAGTTATGACCCCAAGAAGTTGTAAATATATAAATATAAATTTAAAAATAAATAAATTCTAGAGTAGGAAATATATGGTAGAATTTCTAGCACCAAAATGAGGTTACACCTTCTAGAATATTCTAAGGAAGTTACAGGGTATGTGTAGGATCATCATGGAAAAAACAGGCCCTTAAGTGGCAAAAAATTAAGAAAAATCAGAGTTAGGCAACTTGAAGTAAAAATTTGAATAAGTTATCTATATTATTTCAAAAATATGTAAGAATAGAATATGTAGCAAATTGAATGTAGTTTCTAAACTAATAGGTTTATTTAAAAAACAAATCTATTTGGTGAAAATTTGAAATTTCAATGCAATAGCACTTAAATTTTAGGGAAAAAATAAGTAGGTGTCTGTCTAACCACCCCAACCACAATAAAATGATAATATTTTTTTATAAGATTTTATCTATAAGTAGAGGACTTATGTCCCGATGTGATGCATAGTTTTTTGTAATATTTTTCCAAGTAAATAATTAATTATGAATTTTTTATTACAACTTTTAAAAAATATAAAACCTCGTATGTTTGACCACCTTAACTTGGTTAAAACTTCATGAACTTCAATTTTTTTCATCCTATATTATGCAAAGCATAGAATGTGACACATGTGTCAGATTCAAAAAATGTGATACAATTTGAAAGCTATAGATATTTTTCAATCAACTTATCAATCAAGACTTTAGTCGTAATTCAAATAGAAAATGAATAATAATTATTTATTAAATTCAAAATAAAGCATAATTTATATTGGTGGAAAGCTAAGAATCTCCTTTAAAAATCCTTTTTGTTTCATCAATTTTGGGTAAAAAAAAGTCGTCAGCCACATACCCTACTCATACCCATCATATCGCCACTTTTTTGCCCATCATGACCCTACACATACCCTACACTTCTTGGATAAAGAGAAGGAACAGAGTTACAAAGGACAACTTCAGTAGTGTAGAATGTGGTTTTTGGCTTATAGATTTCTATAATGAGAAGGCCCATGTGGCTGTAGTATGTTATTTTCTAAGTATTGTAATGTCACTTCATAAAGATAATAGTGTAGTGTAGGAAAATGCATGCCCTTGCATTTTCACACTTGTTTGGGCCCACCTTGCTTTGTTTATCCTTATTTATGTCTTAATTGGTCCTATTTTGCATTCACAACCCTAATAAATTATATCTTTTTATGGCTAATCCCGACAAATATCAAAGGATAAAGGATAATTTAATGATTCTAGTTGTGTGTCCTTGATTTTTGGACTGGGACTAAGACGTTACTTGGGGCGTCTTTGTCCTCCAAAGGTCTTGGGACCCTAAGTTTAAAGGCACCTTAAAAGGCCCCTTTTTGGATTCTATGCCATGAGTTTTATGCCTCAAGACTAAGATGCCACCCAGGGAATCTTAGTCCCCCTTAAGTCATTTTTTGGGATTTAATTTCAAATCTTGGTGAGACTTAGCCTCCTTTAATTAAAGAATTCATATGTTGATTTTTTGTGGTGTAATTTTGGGATATTAAGCATGGATAGTTATAAATACAAGGTTCTTTCTCTCATTTATCATCTAAGTAGATCCTAAGAATTCAAGTGCTCATGCATTACAACAAGTTTATGATCAAGAGGGAATTCAAGAGGAATTCATCAAGCATTTGGATCCATCATCAAGATTCAAGCATCATATCAAAGATATTCTTGCATCATGTGTGTTTTTGAGATAACATTTGTGATGGAGGGTTTTGATTCAAGTAAGCAATTCAAGTCGAGATCTATCAAGCATTCCGTCAATTCAAGATCTACATCCCAGCTAGCCACTTCAGACAAGTTTACAGATTTTGTAACAAGGGTTTGGTGAGTTGCAACATAGCACTTTGTTCATTCATCATTTCCCTTCATTCCAAGGTTTAATTACCAATAAGGGGTTTGACCAAGGCAAACCCCCATTTACTAACAATCAACAAGCTTTACCTCTGTTGCATGTTTGTGTTTGTAGATTTAGGTTGAAGACTTGAAGATCATTTGAATTGCAAAGTTGCAATACAAAGTTGTCATCTTCACGAAAACTCACCTATAGGCTAGATTTGGAAGTTTTAGGACCTAAAATCTGAGAATAAGGAAGTGAAGACATTGAGCCTCGGGATCACATTCAAAGATTTTAGAAATTCAAGATGGGACTAAGACAACAGTAAAGGTTTCTTAGTCCTCCCAAGGGTATTTTGTAGAGATTCTTTCAAATTCTGTTTTGACATCCGAAGATTCCACATTTCCCTCAAAAAATGGCAGTGGGACTAAGACAACAGTAAGGGCGTCTTAGTCCTCAGCATATTTTGATAGCATTTTCACATTTCCAAAATTCCTAGGTACACACATCCTAACGTTTTGTTACTTAATTTTATCATTTGCACTCATCATTTGGCTTGCAATATTAGGTTTTGTGAGTTGAATGTTAAGTTTTCTTTTCCAAGCTTTTGCTTGGTGGTGAACCCTTCAAAGCCTAAAAGAACCCCTCCTAGGTCTTCCTTGTTGAAAATTGACTCACCTTTGGGTTGATATTCAATTCAATTTAGGATCCTAGGGCATTCTTGAATGACAATTGGAAAAGAGTGGTGTTCTATTACCTAGGTTATAAAGCACACATTTCCTACATTGTTCAAAAAGAAAGCAATTTTTTATTTTTACATTTTATGTTTATCTCTCTTTCTTAGTTGTGTGCATATATTTTGTAAGGGGATTACCCTCATCAAGTGGTATCAGAGAAGGTTTTCATGAGTGTATAGATAGATCACCGAATGTGAGGCAGTTTACACTAGGACTTGTGGTTGTGGTTCTATGAGAAAAGATGCCTTCATGAAGAAATTGCGGTGGAGAAAATGTTGGGGTAATAGAAGAGGGTTTTAAAGCCCTCCAAATAAAAGTTCAAGCACTACAAGATGAGTTGATGTTAGAAGGAGAGATGAAAGTTAAGATGAGGCTAAAAATGAAGAGCCATTTGAAGAAGCATAGGATGTAATAGATCTTGGATAAATTAGAATGCTTCTAGGGCCATTTCCAAGATTGGAAAGAGGTCAAAAATAGAAGTTTCTAATATTTATGGAAACCTAAATCTAGAGGAGTTGATTGATTGGGTCAATGACATGGAATAGTATTTTGAGTATCAGGAAATAGAAGATTTGGAAAGGGTCAAACTTGCAAAATCCAAGCTAAAAGGCTATGCTAGCATATGGTGGAAAGAAATCTAGTTGGAGAGAAATAGAAGAGGAAAAGATAAAATAATGAGATGGGATCAGATGGTGGAAAAATTGAAGAGATAGTTCATTCCTATGGACTATGAGCTAGATTTGTTAAAGAAGATGCAAGGGTTGAAACAAGCAAGAATATCTATTACTTGGAGTATATAGAATAATTATACCAAGTCCTAATCAAAACAGGCCATTTTGAGGCCAACAAGGAGAAATTTTTTTGTTACATAAATGGGTTGAAGCCAAGTATTCAAGAAGAGTTGAGTTTGGTGAGGATGACCACGATTGAAGATGCATATCAATTTTCCATAAAAGGTGGAAGAGAAGTTGAATAAAAGGTTGGAGAGAAAGAAAAGGGGTGGAGGTCGTGGTGGAAAGACTAATGGGAAATCCTATGGAGGTCGAAGTGAAGATCAAAATAAGATTGAAGGATCTAGTAGTAGTTAGAACCAGAAGGGAGATAATACCTACCATCCTCGAGATCAAAACAATGGAGACCAAAGAGGAAGAGGAAGATATGGAAGAGGACTGAGAAGAGGAGGCTTCTATGGAAACTTTTTTCAATGCGGACAAGAAGGACATAGAGCCTATGAGTGTCCTCAACATCCAAGGAGGAAAAATAAAAGACCTAAAGAAAATGCATGAGTTGTGCATGTAGATGAAGATGTCCAATCTTCACATTCTGAAGACACTAATAGAGGAGAGGCCCTTGTTATTAGAAGAGCCTTGTTGAAAGATGAGAAGGAACTAGATCAAAGAAAGTATGTGTTATGCACTCAATGCAAATGTGAAGCTAAACTTTGTAATGTTATCATTAATGCAGGTAGCATTGATAATATTGTTTTAAAGGAAATTCCTAGTAAGTTGTAGTTGGAGAGGATAAGGCATCCAAAACCATACCAGATCACATGGTTGTAGAAGGAACATAGAGCACTAGTCAATGAGCAATGTTTCATAAAGTTTAAGTTTAGTAGTTCTATCAAGATGAGGTTTTGTGTGATATTATACCTATGGATGTTTGTCACATGTTTTCAGGAAGACTGTGGCAATTTGATCAATGAATGGTGCATGATGGACATGTTAAATTTAACTATTCCTTGAAAAATGATGGTGTTCGTCATAATTTGAAGCCATTGAAGGAGGCAAAAAAAAGGTATCTAGTAATGCAAGGATTTTTTTGGTTGATGGGAGAAAGTTTCTAGAAGGTATGAGACATGAGCATATGTGTTTTGCATTAATCGCTAGAGTTGATAACGAAGATGCTAATGAGGTACTTGAAGAAGTTTTAGATTTATTGAATGAGTTTTAGGATATTGTTTCTGATAATGTGCTTGAAGGTTTTCCTCTAGTAAGGAAGATTAGCCAATGCCAGATAGACTTGATTCCTAGAGCCAGTTTGTTGAATAAGGTAGATCATCATATGAATCCAATGGAGAGTGAAGAGTTGAATAGACAAGTGTAATAGTTGTTGTGAAAGGGATTGAACATAGAGAGTTTGAGTCTATGTGCAATACCTATAGTACTAGCACCAAAGAAGGATGGGGAATGCCAGACATGTAAAGATTCTAGAGCTATCAAAAAGATCAACATCAAGTATAGATTTCCCTTGCCAAGGATGGATGACATCATTGATTTTTTGAGTGGAGTTGAGAACTTCACGAAGATAGATCTGAAGAGTGGTTATCACCAAATTCAAATTAGAGAATGAGATCAATGGAAGACAACCTTCAAAACCAAAGAAGGGGTATATGAGTGATTAGTCATGCCCTTTGGACTAACCAATGCACTAAGCACCTTCATGCAGGTCATGAATGAGGCATTGAAAGAGTTTTTGGGTAAATTTATTATTGTTTATTTGGATGAAATTTTAATTTTTAGTAAGACATTAGAGGAGAATTAAATGCATATCATAAGGTCTTTTAGAAGCTAAGAGAGGAGAAATTGTTGATCAATTTGAAGAAGTACAATTTTGTGAAAATAGAGTTGGTATAGTTGGGATTTGTTGTATTAGCAAAAGGTCTTAGGATGGACCCAGAGAAGGTAAAAGCTATCATTGAATGACCTACAACAAGGAGTTCTATTGAGGTGAGATCTTTTCATGGTTTGGCTAGTTTTTATAGAAATTTTATCAAAGGTTTTAGTAGTATTTATTCACCTCTAACAGAAACAATGAGAGGGGACATAAAAGAGTTTAAGTGGACTATAGGAGTAGCAAAAAGTTTTGATATGTTGAAGATGAAAGTTACAAAGCAACTTGTTTTGGCACTTCCAAATTTCAACAATGTGTTTCAGGTAGATTGTGATGCTAGCGATAGTGCCATTGGAGCTATTTTGAGTCAAGAAGGTAAACCCATTTCCTATTTTAGTGAAAAGTTGAATGATGCAAAGAAGAAGTATTTTGTTTATGATTAAGATTTTTATGCTATCATTTAGGCTTTGAAGAAACATAGACAATATTTGTTTCCAAAAGAGTTTGTTTTGTATACTGATCATCAAACTTTACAATATTTGAATAGTCAAGGGAAATTGAATCAAAGACATTTGAAATTGGTTAAATTTTTACAAAGTTATACATTTGTTTTGAAGCATGGAAGTGGAAGATCTAATAGAGTTGTAGATGCCTTAAGTATGAGGCAAAATTTTATAATAGAAATGTAGATTGAAGTTCTTGGGTTTGATGAACTCAAGTGTTTGTATCCCGAGGGTCCTAATTTTGCGGAGGCTTGGAGAGATTGCAAGGAGCCTATCATTGTGGATGGGACTAGATGGTTGGATTTTACAATCCAAGATGGTATGTTGTTTTGAGGGAATTAGATATGCATTCCAAGGAGTTCCATGAGAGAGAACCTGATCAAGGAGAAACACAATAGAGGATTAACTGGACATTTTGGTCGAGATAAAACCATTGCTATTGTTGGTGAGTGTTACTATTGGCCACACTTATAGCAAGATGTGAAGAAGTTTGTGCAAGGTTGCAGAGTATGTCAGATGGAAAAAAGTACAAGTTAGAATATTGGATTGTATCAGCCATTACTTGTACCTAAGAGGCCATGGGAGGAAATTAGTATGGATTTTCTCCTTGGATTTTCAAGGAAATGGAAAGGGAATGATTCCATATTTGTGGTGGTAGATAGATTTTTTAAGATGGAACACTTAATTTTGTGTCATAAAACTAGTGATAATGTTTATGTTGTAGAGTTATTTTTCAAAGAGGTGGTCAAACCACAAGGTCTACCTAAGAGCATAGCTTCTGATGCAGGAGCATCCAATGGTGTAAGGGCAATCTTGCATCACCCAAAAATACTTAAATTTTAAGTTTCTCAGTTTTTAGATGTTTTTACATTTTTGGATACCCTTTTTGTCATAATTAAATTCCCAATTTATAGTTTTTATTTTCTATTCTTGGGTTGAAAGATATTGCAGTTTTAGTTTCCCAAATTTGTACCTGAAAATCTGCCAAGTTAGATTTGAGGCACTTAGATTTCTCATAATGGCCCCAAAACTTGCAAAAAATGGCATAGCGGATTTCAAGTGCGTTATTGACTTTGAGACCTTTCCAACAGTTCAAATGGTTCACGAATTGGAGTCCCGGATCAAAAGTTATGGCCCCGGGAAGTTGACGCACTTTCTAGAAGATACAATTGCAAATGTTCTTTTGAAATTTGAACTTCAAGTTGTAATTTTTCAGCACCAAACCTCCTAAACTCAAATTTGAATGTTGTTTTGGCTCCAAACTAAAGAGGAGCTCTATTTATGGGCGGTTTCTAATTTTTGGGTAACTTTTTGGGGACAAGCTCGCATATTGCTAAAGGGTGATTATGTAGTTTTCTATAACTTGCATGTGTTGTAGAACTTGGGGATTTGAGATCCTCTACATGTAAGAAGCTCCATTTTCTGAATAATAAAATTATTCTCTTATTTGTGGGTTATTTTCTAAGTCTCTGGCTGCACCCTCATCAAGTGGTATCAAAGCGGGTTTTCTTGAGCGTGTGGACAGATCGCCGATCGTGAGGAAGTTCGCACTAGGACCATGGTTGTGGGTCGAGGTCAAGAAAGATGCCTCCAAGAGTGATGCCTGGTAGGCGTGGTGGTGCCAGAGGTGGTCGAGGTGGAAAAAATGCTGGTGGAAGAGATGCAATGGTAGCCCTCCAAAGACAGATTGATGCATTACAAGAGCAGTTGAGAAAAGGGTTAAACCTGAGGGAGGAAAGTGAGGATGAAGGAGATGAAGAAGGTTTAAATGTAGAAGAGGAAGGAGAAGCAATTGATCAAGACCAAATGCGGCTAATAAGGGCCATTTAGAAGATTGGGAAAAGACCTAGAGCAGAAGTCCCCAGTTATTCCAGAAGTCTAAACCCGGAAGAGTTGATCGACTAGATCAATGAGCTAGAAGAATATTTTGAGTATGAAGAAATAGAGGACCCAAATCAGGTTAATTTTGCGAAAATGACACTGAAGGGACATGCCAGTATTTAGTGGAAAGAGGTCTAGTTGGAAAGAAATCAAAGAGGAAAAGGAAATATCACCAAATGGGATCACATGGTAGAGAAATTGAAGAAGCAATTCATACCAGTGGACTACGAGTTAGATATGTTGAAGAAATTGCAAGGGTTGAAGCGAGGAAGCAGATCTGTGAAAGAATATACTAAAGATCTTCATAAGATAATCATCAGAGTAGGCCACACAGAGGCCAATAAGGAGAAGGTAGCCCAATATCTTAATGGGTTACGACCGAGCATTTAGGAGGAGTTAAGCCTAGTCAGAATGATCACCATTGAGGATGTGTATCAGTTTTCTCTGAAGGTGGAAGAGAAGCTGAACAAAAGATTTGATGGAAAGAAAAAAGGAAAAGGAGGTCAAAGTGGAAGGGGAAGTGGAAGACCTTCAGGAAGTCGAAATGATGATGAAAAGAAAAGTGAAGATGTGGGTACCAGTCGAAGCCAAAGGAATGACAACTTCTACCGCCCTCGTGATCAAAACAGTGGTGATCAAAGAGGTAGAGGACGAGGGAGATATGGACAAGGATCTGGAAGAGGTGGTTTCAAAGGAACATGTTTCCAGTGTGGTGAAGAAGGGCATCGAGCCTATGAATGTCCACAACACCAAGGAAGGGCAGACAAAAGGCCAGAAGGTCATGGAAGGGTTGCGCATGCAAATGAGGAGGCCCAATTGAACATTCAGATGATGCTGAAAGGGGAGAAGCCCTAGTGATTAGGAGAGCCGGTGACTGAGGAAAAGGAACCGAACAAAGGAAGAATCTATTTTGCACAAGGTGCAAGTGTGAAGGAAAATTTTGTGATGTCATTATTGACGGTGGGAGCACCAATAATCTGGTGTCAGAAGATAGTCAAAAAGTTGAAGCTGAAGAGGGAAAGGCACCCGCATCCATATCGGATTGCCTGGTTGTAGAAAGACCACAAAGTTTTGGTCAATGAGTAGTGCTTAGTAAAGTTCAAGATCAAAAGCTACTATGATGAGGTACTCTATGATATCATCCCCATGGATGCATGTCACATGTTGTTGGGGAGGCCGTGGCAATTCGATAGGTGAGCTATACATGATGGCCATGCAAACACTTATTCTTTGACAAAGGATGGGGTTTGTCACAAGTTGAAACCCCTGAAGGAGATCGAAGAAAAGGTATGCAGTAGTGGTAGAATTTGTTATGTAGATGGAAGAAAATTTTTAGAAGGTATGAAGCATGAGCGTGTGTGTTATGCATTGATTCCTAGAGTGAGTAAGGAGGATAGTGAGAAGGTTCCAGAAAAAGTTTCTAGGATGTTGGATGAGTTTTAGGATATTGTTTTTGATAATGTACTTGAGGGTTTACCACCAATAAGGAAGATTAGTCATCAGATTGACTTGATTTCTGGAGCCATTTTGCCAAATAAGGCATCTCATAGAATGACTCTAGCAGAAAATGAGGAGTTGAACAGACAAGTTCAAGAGTTGTTGAGCAAGGGTTTGATATGGGAGAGTTTGAGTCCATGTGCAGTACTTTTAGTACTAGCACCAAAGAAGGATGGGGAGTGGATGATGTGTACAGATTCCGAGCCATAAACAAGATAACAATCAAGTACAAATTTCCCCTACCAAGGATGGATGACTGATGGACTATTTGAGTGGAGCTCAATACTTCACAAAGATTGATCTGAAGAGTGGATATCCCGGATCTAGATTTGAGAGGAGATGAATGGAAGACTGCTTCAAGACGAAAGAGGGCACATGCAGTGGTTAGTCATACCTTTTGGACTAACCAATGCATCGATCACATTTATGTGGCTTATGAATGAGGTATTGAAAGAAGTTTTGAGAAATTTTGTTATTGTTTATTTGGATGATATTTTGATTTTCGGTAAGACATTGGATGAGCATGATGCATATTCGGAGAGCCTTTGAGAAGTTAAGAAGAAAGCTGTTGACTAATCACGAGAAGAGTACAATTTTGTGAAGGAGTTAGTGTACTTGGGGTTTGTTGTCTCGTGAGAAGGTCTCAAGATGGACCCGAGAGAAGAGTGAGCTATTTTGGAATATGGCTTAACCTAGGCCCCATTACCAAGGTGAGATCTTTCCATTGTTTAGCTAGTTTTATAGAAAGTTCATTAGAAACGGTAGTATTTGTGGACCCACAGAAACAATGAGAGGGGATAGAAAAAGAATTCAAGTGGAACCTTTGGAGGCGACAAGAGTTTTAATTTGTTAGGCGGTATGAGAGCAACTGTTCTTCCTCAGTTTCAACAAGGTGTTTTAGGTGGATTGTGATGCTAGTGGTTGTGCCATTGGAGCGGTATTGAGCCAAGAAGGTAAGCCCATTGCCTATTTAGGTGAAAAGTTAAATGATGCCAAGAGAAAGTATTTTGTATATGATCAGGAATTTTATGCAATAGTTCAAGCATTAAAGAAATGGAGACATTATTTATTGCCGAAGGAATTTGTTCTATATACTGATCATCATGCCTTGCAGTACCTAAATAGTTAGGGAAAGTTAAATCAGAGGCATATGAAATGGGTAGAGTTTTTGTAGAGTTATACCTTTTTTTTGAAACATAGGAGTGGGAAGTCAAATAGGGTTGTAGATGCCTTAAGTAGGAGGCATACATTGATGAATCTGATTGAAGTGGTTGGTTTCAATGAACTTAAGACACTATCATAGGTGATTCACAATAGTGGTTTACTTTTTTGGCCGGACTGGCGATATTTTTAACACAATCTCCACAGTCGGGCACCTATAGCGATTAAACCGTAAGGAATTTGAAGATGATGTAAACTAGAGTCTTATCACATTTTGTCTGTAGATTCTAAAAATATTTTTTTCAATTTTTTTGGAATCAGATTGCACTTCTTTTTCCATCTCCCACAAAAATTGGTTTTTTTTTCAAAAAACAACATTTTTAAAAAGTGACTCACACCGTATAATTCATAATTTTTTTTCCATGAAGGATAAAATTACAATTCTTTCAAATTTAGATTTCTAACTCCAATATCTAGTGCTTCCACTTAGTTAGATAGTTTTTTATTGAATATTTTTTCTTTAATCAAGTTTAGAAGTCAATCAAATGACAATTCAGACATAGCACGACCGTATAACGCATAACTTTTACTGTATGTATCAAAATTCTTCTCTTTTTTTTTGTTGGATCAAGGACTTCAATATCTAGTGCACTCATTTTTGTAATTTTTTTTTTTATATCTTCTATTTTTCCACTTGTGCAGAACAGAGATTTTTGTTTTCAATGAAAAACCTATATTTAATAAAACTTAAAAAATAGATAGATAACAAAACCAAAACATACTAAAATTATATTCATTGGATAGCTTGTTCTGAAGGCTACTCGATTCCAAGTTTGGTTTCTAAATATTCCCCGATTTTCATCCCTAACTGGAGCTTAAAAGCGTAATATTTTAGGTTTTTTGTGTGAACAAATTAAAAAATTAGGGAAAAGGGGGTTTGCTAGAACCAGGGGGTTCTAGCTAACCCCCAAGGGTTCTAGTGAACCAGGGTTCATTCGAAACCTGGTTCATTCAAACCCCCACTTATATGCATTTTTCCTTTGTTTTTTGGGCGGGAAATGTGGGCCCAATAGTTAATGGGTTCGTTCAAACCCTAGTTCGGTCGAACCCCTTTATGGTTCGGTCGAACATGTAGGTTCATCGAACCCTAAGAATAAAATTTTTGCCATGGGGTCATTTTCCTCAATTTTCCTTCCTCCATCAAATTGTAAACCACTATTATGGCTTCACCCTTGGGAAGATCCTAATTCCTTGTGAGGAGGCTTGGAAAGCTTGCAAGAATTACACATTATTCACGATGGGCCAGGGACAAGGTGGCTAGATTTCATAATACAGGATGTCATGTTATTTAAGGGAAGTCAATTGTGTATCCCGAGAAGTTCCATGAGAGAGAACCTGATAGAGGAGAAGCATAGTGAAGGAATGGCAGGACATTTTGGTCAGGATAAGACCATTGCCATTATCAGTGAGCATTATTATTGGCCTCGGTTGTCACAGGATGTGAAGAAGTTTGTACAAAGATGCAGGATATGTCAGATGGCTAAAGGAGTGAGCCAGAATGCAAAACTTATATCAGCCCTTACCTACCCGGAGGCCATGGGAGGATATAAAGAGTATGGACTTTGTTCTTGGTTTTCCAAGGATACAACAAGGGAATGATTCAGTCTTTGTGGTGATTGATAGGTTTTCGAAGATGGCACATTTCATTCCATGTCAGAAGACCCATTATGCAGTCCACATTTCTGACTTGTTCTTCAAAGAGGTGGTGAGGCTACATGGTCTACCAAAGAGTATTGTTTCAGATTGTGACACCAAATTTATGGGGTACTTTTGGAGGAGCTTGTGGAAGAAGCTGAAGATAGAGTTGAAGTTCAATTTTGCACACCATCCACAAACAGATGGGCAGAAAGAGGTTGTTAACAGGAGTCTGGGTAACCTACTGAAATATTTGGTAGGAGATAAACCCAAGGGATGGGACTTGATCTTACCCCAGGCAGAATTTTCTTACAACAATTCTGTCAACAAAAACACTAGTAGATCACCATTCTAGATTGTGTATGGAGGTAGCCCTAGAACAACTCTAAAATTGAGGAAGATGGACCAAGAGAAGAAAATAAGTGTTGAAGTTGAAGATTGTGTAGAGCACATCAAGAATATACATGAGAAGGTACGAGAACACATTAATAAGATGAATATGCAATATAAGGCTAAGGCAGATCAGAAAAGGAGGAATAAGGAGTTTCAGACTGGCGATGAAGTAATGGTCCACTTGAGGAAAGAAAGGTTTCCCATGGGAACCTATAAAAAATTGAAGATGAATAAATTCGGTCCCTATAAGATTTTGAAGAAGCATGATTCAGGGAATGCATATGAGGTAGAGTTGCCTGATGGAATCAACATTTCCCCTATGTTCAACATTTCAGATTTGTCAGAGTATCATGAAGGTGGAACAGAGGAAACACCAACAATAGGGTAGTATGACATTCCAACACCTACTTTAGAAAGGGAGGAGATTGAAGTAATCTTGGATAGTCGTGTGGGAAGGAGTACCAAAAATAGGCAGTATGAAGAATATCTGGTGAAATGGAGAGGAAGGCCTATGGAAGATTCATCCTAGCTATCTAAGGCAGCAGTTGATCGATTGGATTTTCCTCAACCATCTGAGACATGATGGGTCACTTCTCAAATTACCCTAGGTGTCTGATGCAGGAGCATCCAGTGGTGTAAGGGCAATCTTGCATCACCCAAAAATAGTTAAATTTTAAGTTTCTCATTTTTTAGGTGTTTTTACATTTTTGGATACCCTTTTCATCATAA
The DNA here is from genome assembly GCA_007258455.2 of Sequoia sempervirens. Classification (NCBI taxonomy): domain Eukaryota; kingdom Viridiplantae; phylum Streptophyta; class Pinopsida; order Cupressales; family Cupressaceae; genus Sequoia; species Sequoia sempervirens. Next base: position 229,864,313 of record VDFB02271358.1, read on the forward strand.
TGAAATTCCCAATTTATGATTTTTATTTTCTATTCCTGGGTTGAAAGATATTATAGTTTTAGTTTCCTAGATTTGCACCTAAAATTCTTCTAAGTTAGATTTGAGGCACTTAGAGTTCCTGGAACGGCCCCAAAACTTGCCATAATTAGCATAGTGTATTTCAAGTGCGTTATTGACTTCGAGACCTTTCCAACAGTTCAAACGGTTTGCGAATCAGAGTCCCGGATCAAAAGTTATGGCCCCGGGAAGTTGGCGCACTTAGAAGATACAATTGCAAATGTTCTTATGAAATTTAAACTAAAAGGTGTAATTTTTCAGCGCCAAATTGCCTAAACTCAAATTTGAATGTTGTTTTGGCTCCAAACTAAAGAGGAGCTCTATTTATGGGCAGGTTTCTAATTTTTGGGTAACTTTTTAGGGACAAGCTCGCATATTACGAAAGGGTGATTCTATAGCTTTCTGTAACTTGCATGTGCTATAGAACTTGGGGATTTGAGATCCTCTGCATGTAAGAAGCTCCATTTTCTGAATAATAAAATTATTCTCTTGTTTGTGGGTTATTTTCTAAGTCTCGAGCTGTGCCTTCATCAGCTTTGGACTAAGATACCAAGTTTGTTGGGTATTTCAAGAGGACACTATGGAAGAATTTGAAGACTAATTTGAATTTTAGTTCTACACACCATCCACAAATTGATGGAAAAATGGAGGTGGTGAATAGGATTTTGGGTAGCCTACTACAATGCTTAGTAGGAGATAAACCAAAGGGATGGGATTTGATTTTACCATAGGCATAATTTTCTTATAGCAATTTTGTCAATAGAAGCACTAGTAAATCACAATCATAGCTTGTGTATGGAAGTCGTCCAAGAATTGGTTCTAAACTAAGAGATATGGATGAAGAGAGAGGAGTAGTGCCAAGGCTGAAGATTTTGCTGAGCACTTGAAGAATTTGCATGACGAGGTGAAGAAGCATATCAATAAGATGAATTCTTAGTATAAGGCTAAGGTAGATAAGAAAATGAGGTATAAGAAGTTCCAGGTAGGAGATGAAGTCATGGTTAATTTGTGAAAGGAGAGTTTTCTAGTTAGCACATACAATAGGTTAAAGATGAAGAAGTTTGGACCATGCAATATCATAAAGAAATATGATTTAGGAAATTCTTATGAGTTAGAGTTGTTGAGTGAGATTCATGTTTCAATTGTGTTTAACATTTTTGATTTGTTAGAATATCATGAAGGAGTTAAGGAGAATGAATTGATAGAGACATAGTGGAACATTCTGGCACCTACATTATGAAAGGAAGAGATAGAAGAAATTCTGGATAGCTGTGGGTGTAGAAGCACAAGAAAAAGGTAATATGTAGAGTACCTGGTGAAATGGAGAGGAAGGCCTCTTTAATATTCACCATTGTTATCTGAAGCTAAGGTTAACCATCTTGGTTTCCCTCTAACACTTGAGATGTGATAGGGTCACTTTTCAAAATAACTTGGGTGTCTAATGTAGGAGTTTCAAGTGGTGTAATGGCAATCTTGCATCACCCAACATATTGTATTTTCATTTGTTTGTAGTTTCCTTAGTTATTTTTTTGAAGTTGTAAAAGCCAACCTCACAAAACCCAATGATCACCTACAAGAAAAATAATATGTCACATAGAAGAGATTTGAACAACACAAAGATATTGCTCTGCAAACCAAGAGAGTAAAATTGCATAAACAAGAAGTGAATAATTAGAAAGAGGTCAATCCTTAAGAAAGGAGATCAAAACCGTAAAGTGAACCCTAGGATTTAATAACATAATTATTAAAGGGCCTAAGTTTAGCTTAAGCACAAATAAAGTAAAAGGTGACTTAATTAATCAATATGATTAAATTAATTAAGCAATTAACCTATTACTTTAACACCCCCCCTTAAGATGAACTTAGGGAGAAGCTAAAAAACTAAGGACAAAATGAATGAAAGAAAAGATGGGTTCCAAAAACTAGGCCTGATGAGGTACCCATGTACAAATGTAAAAGATCTCTCACAATAGGCTCGAAAAGGAGAAAACCTCATAAAAAAAGTCTTCTCCAAAAGAGAAATACATGTGAAGGACTAAGAATCCTCCAAACAAGAATGCCCCAAAAAGAATAGGAACAAGTGAAGGATTAAAGAAGCCTCCAAACAAGAGTGAAGGATTGAAGAAGCCTCCGACAAGAGTGAAGGATGAAGAAGCCTCCAAACAAGAAGAAATTGTCCCAAAAGATAGGAACAAAGGATGAACATGAAAAGCACCACTGGATCATGAAGAAGCTACAAAAACTCTTGTAGAATGATTGCTAAAATGTTGAAAGAAGAACCTTCACTGAAATATATGATGATCAGGATCAAGAAGACAAGAATCTATATGAGTTCCTCGAATGAATGTACTTGAATCTGATGGAGAACCAAGGCATACATCAAGAAATCAAAGATACATATAGCACAAGTAACAATAGCTTGGAGAACTAAACAACTGAAAAATGGAAGGTTTCCTCTAGAAATAGGAATGCAAGAGTTTCCATATGGTAAGTGCTCCATCTCACTGAAATGTATGGGTAACCAACTACTACATTTTCCTAGTACATAGGAACAAATACTATAGACATAGCTCACTCCAATGTAAAACTAAGGAAGCATTAACACCAACAGTAGAAACCCCCCATAATTCTGACATGGGAGAGGTATGATAGGTACATTGAAACTGAATGCCTAAATGTAGTGCATGATAAAGAACCAAGACCATTTGAATGTGCAAACATGAAAGGACAAGTAGATATAAATGGTGCACAAACCAAGGCACACAAACATGAGAAAGGTATGAAGGAAAAAAAAGGCAAACATCAACCCCAATGGCACTTTATATCATAGTGCAAGTACAATAAGGCACAAAGTGATGTGCAAGATCCCATAATACAGGTGCAATACAAAGACACTTTATCTTAGCACATTTACAAAATCATAAGTTCTTAAAATGGAAGCTCATAATTTAAAAAAAAGAGACAAGATTGGAAATACATGTATAATAGCTAAAAAGAAGGTATCCAACACAAACGAGAAGTTTCTAGGAGCTAAGATGTCCAAGTAAATCACTGGAGTGTGAAAAAAATAACTGAATAAAATGTACTTTATAAATTTTCTAATGTAAAAATATACAGATCTAGAAAGATCACTAGAAGACCTTTCCAATGCCTATTTGTTTTCAAAAAATGGAGTATGTATGCAAAAGTTATGCCCCCAAAAGTGTAGAAATAAATATATGAATTTGATTGAAAATAAAAATTAGAAAACTTCACCTACACCACTGGATCAGTCTCAGAACCAGCTTTTCGGTGATATTTCTTTTTTGAAAATTCGAGTTCAGATGCAAAAGTTATGGCCAAAATAAAAAAATTGCTCCAAAAGGGGTTTGGTGGTTAAGTCTAGTGGTTAACTGACAATGATGCCTATGCTGGTGTCTTTTTTTAAAAAATTCTTGGATTGTGTGTTGTACCAGGCCGTACGGTCCATAAATGAAATCTTTTTGCCTCTTGGAGTCATTGTGTCTGATTTCAATGATTTGATAGTTGATTTTAGGGTTTTGAAGTGCTTTGAACATGATGGTGAGGTCTGTTTGGTCTCAAAATGCTCCAAAATTGTAGGTACACTCTAGATCTAGAAACTCTCATAAACTTCAAACCCTCACAAATTGAGCGCCATATAACCAATATTGATGAAACAAAGGTCAATTTTTACTATATTGAACCTTCTAGATGTGATGGTGGGGTCCAAATTGACTCAAGATGCAAGAAAAATACTTTTTCAAGGCTTGAATCCCTCAAAAGATGAACAAGAAGTTGTAGATCTGAAGCTCTGATACCATGTTGAAGTTGTAAAAGCCAACCTCATAGAACCTAGTGATCACTTGCAAGCAAAATAATCTGTCACATAGAAGAGATTCAAACAATACAAATATATTGCTCTACAAACCAAGAGAGTAAAATTGCATAAACAAGAAGTGAATAATTAAAACGAGGTCAATCCTTAAGAAAGGATATCAAAACCCTAAAGTGAACCCTAGGATTTAATAAAGTAATTATTAAAGGGCCTAAGTTTAGCTTAAGTGAAAATAAAGTAAAAGGTGACTTAATTAATTAATCAATATGATTAAATTAATTAAGTAATTAACCTATTACTCTAACAATTTTGGGGCCCATGGTGACTCATGCAGTCTTTGGGATAGTTAGAAGTTTGAAATAACCAAAAATAGTCATGTGTTATTTTTAGTAAGTTGGCCTATTCGGGTTCGTATTAACACAAAAATTGACCCCAAGTAGTGAAATTGGAAAATAAGATTTTTGGTGAAAGAATCATCTCAAATCCTGTATTGTTTTGAAGATATTAAATTTTTATCCTGGAGAATTTCTCTAATGAAGTCTAAAATTGAAAATTGAGGCCCTTCGGACCCCTAGAACAAGGTGCAAAATCTCTGATCTTTAATATTTTGTAAAAAATGGTTGTAGATCTCTTCACAAACTTTCCAACAATATATTACAATTGAAAATTTGATAGTCGAATTGAAAGTTATGACCCCAAGAAGCTATAAATATATAAATGTAAAATAAATAAAAAACCTTCTAGAGTGGGAAATAGACGATGGAGTTTCTAGTGCCAAAATGTAGTTACACCTTCCAGAATATTCTAAGGAAGTTACACTTCTTGGATAAAGAGGGGGAACAAGGTTGCAAAGGATAGCTCTGATAGTGCAAATCATGGTTTTTGGTTTGCAAATTTCTATAATGAGAAGGCTCGTGTGGCTGTACTATGTTATTTTCTGAGTATTGTAATTTCACTTCATCAAGATAATATAAAGCAATTGTTTCTTTTTTCATTTTCTATTTATCTCTCTTGTTTAGTTGTGTGTGTGGTTTGTAAGGGGAGTAGCCGCATCAGTAATGTGAGCGTATTTTGTTTATTTAAAAATGTGAGTATTTTTTTAAAATTAAAAATGGAAGCGTATTTTATGATTTTCCCAATAACATGCTTGTGCTTGCTTTACTTTTGACACATTGGCCACTTTTCTGTACATGATTTCTATGCACATACCCTATATTTGTTTCTAATATTTGGTCATATTGATAATATGTTAGGGATGCTATTGTAGATAGTGAGAAAATTGTTGAGTTCCTTGATAGCAATCAAGTTTTGTAAGATAATGTACAAAGATTGAAAACATGATAATTAATGATATAACATGCAAACACAATCAAGACTCGTAAATAAAACTAAGTCTAATGCAACTACAACTAAAATTATTAAAATGCAGATTCTTTGTGATATGAATCAATAGTTGTAACCAACCAACAGTGATGTCCTTAAATACAATCCCTAGTCAAATATGTCTACTTAATAGCAATCATAATTTAGGAATGCAACTTGAGAAGTAGAAGATTTCGAACTTAAATTGATGGACCTAGGTTGTAGGTCATAATCATTACTGTAACCTAATCGAAAGAAGACATATTCTATGAATATGACCATTCACAATTAAAACAAAAAACAAAATAATTTTGAATAATAAAATAAAAGTTAAAATATCTGATTAAATAAAAACAAAACATACATTTATGACATCCACACAAATACATAAAAGATATAAGTTAAGGGTAAAGGTAAGTGTGAGTATTTTTTACAAAAAGCTTTCCTATCAATATAATAGATTGTGGGACCATAAAGTTGTTAAACTTGTTTAACACATTAGAATCATTTAATGTGTTAAAATCAAACATTAAAAAGTGAAACAAGGTGTTCCTTATCAAACATTAAGTCACTAAATTCATCTAACATATAGAATCAAATATTACAAAGGAAAATAAAATATTCGTTATCAATACAAGTAATTATGAAAGCATAAAATCACTAAACTTGTGTAAAAATTAATAAAACATAAAAATAAAAAATTCAATTGAACAAAGGAGAGAATAAAATAACACAAAAGCCAGCCATAAAGAAATAAGGCATAATTGCCTAGAGTTGCATAAATTTCGTGTCTGCTCTTTACTACGGGACGGCGTAGATGCACTCCAAGCTCGCTGAGATGAATCCGTACCTTTCACGTCCGAAATTTTAAGCTGATACGTACCTAGTGAACGGCAAATAAAACAGCGTAGAGTTACCGTGGTATAGATAATGTGTCATGATTGTCGGACCATGGCGGCCATTAAGATAGGCATTATTGGTTCGATGGAATAACGTAGCGCTCAGTTATGATTACTCGTACGATTCGCCACCTAATAGATTCCCTGCTTTTAAATAAAATACACAGAGGCAGCATCTTTCGACCTCTGTGCAAGAGCTTTTCGTTGGAATGTTCAGTCTTGCCATCGTGCTTGAATTGGGGCAGTTTTGTGGATGGTGGGAGGGCTTTTCGTATACCGCACTCACCAAGAATAGCTAAACAATTCAATGACGCAGACATTTATTTCAACCATGATGTGTAATCCCATCCCCCAATAATAGCTATTATTAGCTTATAAATATCAATACTGATTTGCATAAGCAAGCATTCAGAGCACTCAGAAGTCATCGGTGTCAGAATATATGTTACTTTGCCTTTGATTACTGCAATATTTGCTTCCTACATTGTTGCTGAGAAGAAAAAGTAGGCGACATTCGGCTTTCAGAATGTCGTTATGCTCAGCATATTATTCGATGGCGTCCGCAGTTGTGCTCCTTACATTCGTTGCTTCAGCAACAGCACAAGTTCATCACACATTTGTTGTATGCCCTTCGTATATCTGTGACTTAGCTGCTTTGAACAATTTTTAGAATTTAAGTTCTAGCCCAGAATAATTACGCATAATGCAGAGCTATTTCCTAGGCAAGCTAAGGAGATTCATCATCTTATTTCTTTGATTTCTTGTTATTGAGTTTTCAATCGATTTCTAACTTGTGATATAGCCGATACGTCAATCTTATTTTGATCATATCCAAATCTTGTTCATTAAGACAGATCATAGCTGATTTCTGTTGCAGATTTTTTCGCTAGGTGTTACTGAAATAAACTTTTGGTTTGGATTTGGGCAGATTGAAGCGACGAGTATTACTAGGCTATGTAAGGCGCATAGAATAATCACGGTGAATGGGCAGTTCCCTGGTCCAACTCTGTATGTGCGCAATGGCGACAAAGTTAGAATTGAAGTAATTAACAGATCCAAGTATAATGCCACCATCCACTGGTAAATCTTCTCTCTGAACGCTTTACATTGACACATCACACTTGTAGGCTGCTATACGGCCGTTTCTTGGAGTATTGTAACGCTTTTATAATATTAATAGTAAATGAAATTAATATATTGATTGAATATAAATACTCTGCTATATATAGACTGTTTCTTATGCATAACGTTTCCAAATTCCGTTTCGTTGCCGTTACGGTTTCACGTTTCTGTTTGTGGTAACAAAGGTAGAGTGTGATACAGACTGATTGCATACGTTTGTTTGTCAGGCATGGAGTGAGACAGATTCGCACAGCATGGTCTGATGGACCTGGGTATATAACCCAATGCCCCATTCAAACAGGAGGAAAATTTACATACAGGTTCACCATTGTTGATCAGGAAGGAACCTTGTGGTGGCATGCCCATGTCTCGTGGCTCCGTGCAACAGTTCATGGAGCAATTGTTATCTATCCAAAGAAAGGAAGCTCTTATCCATTTCCTCAACCATATTCAGAGGTTCCCATCGTGCTAGGTAATCAAAATTGCTGAAACTGTGTGTGCTCTGTTTTATACCAGTCCCCTGTTTCTATGAATAAAAAAATGCTGCAAATGAAGTGCTGTTTAGAATAAAAAAACATTAAAAAACAATTTTATATTAGTAAAGAAAGCTTTATAAATTGTTGTTGCTTTTTTTTCTTTTTCAATATAAATATTTTATTGCTATTTTATTTTATTTTATTTTAAAATTATTTAAGAGCTGTTAATTTATTCATATTGTTTTTAATTTTTTAAAATTTATTTAGAAGTTATTTTACTTAATTCAGATTTATTGTATTTTATCTAGTATTATTTAAAAATATTCCATTTTATTTACATAGTTTACTTTATGTTAATTTAAAGAGTTCTTAATTAAAGAAGGGTTATTATGTGTTTACAACAAATTCTATTGTAACATTTGAAAAGTAAAGCAATAAATTATATGACTAGAAGTGATTTTTCTATCATCAATATTTCAATCCCTATCACTATTAATATATCCAACAAGTTCAAGCTTAATGTTCTCCATTCTAGATCCCTTTAATAGATATTCATTTTATGGATCAAACTTAGTTTGATGAAAGCTCATTTACAAATTATGAATTCTTTCATTTATAAGTATTCTAATTTCCTTCTCGACATTTGTAATCTTATTACTTTTACTTTGTTAATATCTTGATATGTATTTTACAAATTATAACATCGTTTCTTAGACTTATTTATCACTACAACTCTTGAAATTATATTAACTCATCCCATTTATTTGAGAAGACCATTTTTTTTATGAGTTAGGCCATTAAAAGTTTCTTGGTCAGCTAGAGTAAGTACCACTAATATTGTGAACAAAATAGTATATTCAATCGGAATGCTCCCATAATTATGACACTTCTCTTTGAACTATCAAATTTATTATGTCTAAAATGTTTCTAATCCATTATTTAATTAATTAGCTTTGATACCATTTTGTTGAAATTAATGTATCTATTCTATTTAAGATTAATGATAAGCTACTTTTGAACTAATTATTTATTTAATAACAAAAACTGAAAATATACAAATATTTATATTGAAAAACAAAGAATAATGTACAAATAAATTTAATATTGGCATACAAAGCTTCATAAAATTTTGTTACCACCTTCAATAAATTTCCTTAACTCAATTCATTATATCTACTATTAAGCATAATTTTAGGTAAAAAAAATACATTTCTAAAAAATTCTAAAACTTTCTTTCTATGTAGATATATTCTGAAAAAATAAATATACTCTAAAATGTTCTATATATAAAATTCTCTTGTAGGTTTAAGTCTTGTTTGTGTCTATATATGTATACAATAAATAAAATAATTTTAGAGTAAAATAAAATAATACTTAAATAAATTAAATAATTATAATATCTGACATTTTTAAGTAAATGTATTTAAGATATCTATTCTAATTATTTATAATTTTTTTTAAAAATTACATTAAAAGAATAAGTTACAATTAAAGGTTTTTTTTAATTACAATTAAAAAAGAAAGAAAAACACAACTACAGTCTCACTCTACAATATTTTTTATTATTTTTTAAATTTGATATTCTCAACACATTAGAAAATAGGACATGGAATGTACTTGTGACCTCCCCAAAAAAATTAAAAAATAATAATAATAGACTCATGCAATTAAAGATGTAAATGGTAAGTAAGAATATTTATAGTCACTTTAATATTGTAGGATAAAAGCACAAATTAAATGATTTTGAGTGAAACATTTTCACCCAAAACCATGTGGCATATACATGGTGCATATCTTTTGGGAAAAATCTTTTTGCCTAAAACTATAAAATAAAAAAATTTCTCATTGAAAACTCGAAACACAACTAAATTTATGTGAGTTTTGGGATGAAAGGGTTTTGGGTGAAACTCTTTTGATTGAAATTGTCTATGTGGCTACCTATGTGGTAGCTTAAGCTTTCTTTTACGAAAAATTAAAAAAAACTTCAAATTTAACTTTAAATTTCTTGAACTAGGAGTAATTTCATGACAATCTAAAAATAGTCTTTTGTAAAGCTCAAAGTCTACAACACAATTTCTTTTATTATATTTTTATTAGCTTTATTATGATTTTTTGAAAATTTACTATAAGTGGGTTCTTATAATCAAACAAAAGGATGATTAGAAATTAATAATAATAATAAATTATATTTTAAAAAATTGAAGAATATATGACACACTAGAGGAGAGAATCCTCTCCAAAAGAGTATAATTTATTTTTTAATGATAAAAAATTATACAAAATTTGAAGTTCCATGAAAACTATGATGTTCTAATGAAGTTTTGCTTTAAAATGTTATTACAAAAACAATCATCATCAACAAAAATTCTATGCATTTTATATTGAAATTATTTATTTGAAAAAAAAAATTGTTTGTTATTTTTTGTGAAGTGCTATTGACCTCACTTTTTTTTTGAAATTTTTCACTATTCATATTCTGCTCTTAAATATTTAAAAAAATATCAAACTAATTTTTATTATTTTTTAAATTAGAAGTATGTTCTGCATTTCATCAATTTACATAATGAAACTCAAAACAACTTTTTAAAGATCTAATAATATAATTATGTTTTTTTGGGGTAATTACTAGCTTATTGATTAGATGATATATTACTTTTCTAATTTTGAAAGGTTTAAGATTTTGGAAGGTTTAAGACTGCATAAAATATGTATAAAGTAATTTGAAATTATTGAATTTAGTTGCTATAAATATAATATGTTAACAAATTTACAATTGTGTTGCAAAGTAGGCTAATTTCCTAGTAGAATTGAAATGAAAATTCTGAAATACTCAGTAGATTTCGAGTATGCCATAGGCGTTAGGAACAGAATATCTGCGCCCTTCTATTTCTCAATGCCCTGTCTTTTAATTTTATAGCACACTACACATTTGTCACATTGAAAAGGGCATTTGTGCATTTTTTTCGTTTCTGGTTGTCTTCAAAACCTCACGATACTTTAAAATGTTTCGGATACCTGCACCACCATTAACTCTCAAGTTACCCAATGCAATAAAATAGACGCATTTCTTCTTGGAAGTTTTGGTGTTTCCGCAAGCTGCGCATTAGTCGTTTTACCCTGTACTGTAGCTCATAAATCCCATTGCACTTCTGACAATCTACAATCTCTAAATTCAAGCTCGATGCAAATAATCAATTTCCAAGTTTTCCACCCTAAAATATGTGCAGTTTAGTTGCATAAACATCAATATATATATGTAAAATCAAAGCTCCGATTATAGAGAAATTTCTTAATAAGTGGCGAGTCAAGTATTTCGTGGTCACAAGGTTTCCCTCGGCATTTAAATGTATAATGAAGTTTTCATTTTTCATAGAGAACTCAAAAAAGCAAGCTTGTTCATTTCAATTTCATCTTACTTTAATTGCTATAAATAAGTTTGTTGGTTTTTATCTTGTTTTATTATATTATATTGGCATAAAAGAACTTTGAGAATGACATCAAATTCTAATTTAAGAAAGGAGAGGTAGAAAGATGTCAAATTCTAAAGTGAAATAAAAGGTAAAAATTTTAATTGAACGTATAAGTGATCAAATTATTAAGTAATAAAAGTTATAGGTTGAATAGGAAAATGTATGGCATAGTTATTAGGAAGGTCTTGGTTATTAAGAATAGGTTGTTAACTTCTTCATTAAAATGTTCATTTGATAATTAAGTTTAATTTTTGATGGGAGATAGAAAAAATACTATCGGATAAAATTTTCCATTATCTAGCAGCTAGTCAATTAGGGCCCCCCCTCTCATGAGGGTATGATAAGATAGAAGGTTGTCGAAACTATTCAAACCAACCATGTTTATTCTGCCCAAAGGTCTTCTTGAGGTAGCTAAAAATCATCAGAACTATGTCCACAAGCCTTACGATTATCTTGATCCCAACAACCTCCACAAGCCTTGTGATTATGTTGATCCCAACGACCTCCACAAGCCTTGTGATTATGTAAAATTTTTTTGAACTTTTGATTAAAAAAAAACATAAAATAACATTCAAAATATATTACAATAATCCAACATCAAAAGCTTCTCAAATTTTGATCTAAAGTTTATAAGAAAATCGATTAAAAATAATAATAATTGAACAAATCAAACTTGAATGGAAAGAATTATGTATAATAATTTTTTATTTTTTTTCCCTTTAATTTCCATTAGAGCTAAACAAAGAGTTCGAAAGAATAATTAGTCACGTATTGAAATGACTCTAATTTGTAGAAATGACTATTTTAGTTCATTTTGTTGTTGTTTTAGATCCATAATATAAACTACCTTTATTAAACAGGAGAATGGTGGAACAAAGATCCTGAAGAGGTTGAAAGGCTATCAATTCAAACAGGAGGTGCACCTAATATATCCGATGCTTTTCTCATCAATGGTCAACCAGGAGATCTCTATCCTTGCTCAAAATCAGGTATATAGTTATTTAAAGTAAAAAACAAGCTTTAATGTTAGCGATTCAACATGGAATTGATAAGCTAACTGTTTAAATGCAGGAACATCTAAAATCTCTGTAGAACATGGAAAAACATACCTTCTACGTATTGTCAATGCTGCAGTCAATAATCACCTCTTTTTCAAGATTGCATCACACAATCTCACAGTGGTAGCGGTAGATGCCTGCTATACAAAGCCATACACAATAGACGTAATGATTATAACCCCTGGCCAGACTGCAGATGTTATTCTCAGAGCCAATCAACCCATAGCCAAGTACTACATAGCTGCCAGCGTATACACTACTCAAGCTATTGGATTCTTTGATAACACCACAACAACTGCCATTCTTAACTATGTGGGTTCTCACTCATCTGCCACCCCATCCCTTCCACGGCTTCCAACATACAATGACACTGCAACTGTGACTAAATTTAATAAAGGATTACGAAGCCTAGCTTCAGCAGAGCACCCAGTGGACGTTCCCCAGACCATTGATAAAAAACTCCTAATAACCGTAGGACTCGGTTTACATCCCTGTCAAACTGGCAAGACCTGTGAAGGTCCTAACAACACTAGAATAGCTGCTAGTATGAACAATGTATCTTTTGTCCTGCCAGATATAGCCATCCTTCAAGCTTATTACTTTGGTGTTAATGGCGTCTTTACAACTGACTTTCCTTCAAACCCACCAGTTGTGTTTAATTATACAAGCGACAATATACCCAGAAGTCTTTGGTCACCAATTTCTGGTACAAAAGTTAAAGTTCTAAATTACAACTCTACAGTTCAGGTGGTGTTCCAAGCAACGAATATCTTCCAGCCTGATGATCATCCAATGCATATTCATGGTTATGATTTTTATGTGGTGGGAGAGGGTTTTGGTAACTATAATGCTCGAACAGATCCGCTCACATTCAATTTGGTTGATCCACCACAACGAAATACTGTGGGAGTTCCTGTCAGTGGGTGGACCGCTATCAGATTTAAAGCTGACAATCCAGGTAACAAACGTATAGCTTACATTCTTCTCTCATGATTAAATGATACATGGATTGAAACTGAAAATTGAAGAATATGTGAAAATTAGTGAATGAGCATGATTTGTGCAGGTGTTTGGTTTGTGCATTGCCATTTTGATGATCATATGACATGGGGATTGAATATGGTCTTCCTAGTGAAGAATGGCCATGGCCATTTGGCAAGCTTGGAGAAGCCGCCTCCTAACCTTCCGAGATGCTAGCTCAACGAAGCATATCATCTCAATCAGTCAATAGTAGTCTTTAAATTCACAACCTTAGTACTTACCATGAGGTAGTACTATTTTAACTAATTATAAATTAGAACTCCGTATTTTTAATAATGAAAATATATTTATTTTATTGTAAAATAAATTTGTAAATTTTATCTTAAATTTTAATTAATATTGTGAATCGCTGGTAGTGAATTTTCTTGAGGTGAATTTGTCACGACACAAATTTTTAATGGCACGAATTTTCCATGGCGGTGAATTGCTGGTGGTGAATTTTCTTGAGGTGAATTTGTTGAATTTAAATTCGAAAGTCAATTGTTGATGGTGAATTTTCTGATAGTGAATTGCTGAGGTGAATTTTCATAATAAGTAAGATCTCGGCACCAATTTTTTATATATAAATTTACAGCAACAGTGTGGGAGCAGTTAAAAGCTTGGGGTTAAAAAACACTAGCATTTTTTATTTATTTTTTTATCTCTTTCCTCTTTTATTTACAAATTTTACAAATTAGATGGGAATATACTAGTCATATTAAAATTGATTACAGGACTTCTTCCATTCAAACATTTCGTAAGCTGACTTTTTACGTGGTTTTGTTTTATTAACTCATGAAAAATGTCATTTTTCATAAACGTATAAAAACAGCTTTTGGGGTCTTCTATGTTTTCGTTGCTAAGTTTACTTTTCAAAGGAGACAGTCTTTTAGATATCTTTTAATAAAAAATACATAAACTATATTGTTGTGTTACATTATAAAATGTTGATATCTATCATGTTTAACGAAGCATTATATATTAATTTGTACATTATTTATTTTAGGTCTTAATTTTCTAAACATAAAATGCAAGCTTATTATGCAAGATTATCATCAAAGATTTGGTTTTTTTAAGAGATCAAGGTAGTTGGCTTTATGTTTCTCTATAATGTTATGTGAACAAAGATTTTTAGTTTCGTATTATGAGCAAGGATGTGGTGACAATTATAGGTATAAAATGGTATCCTAATTATGTTACACATGGTTGTGACTCTTCTAACAAGGTTATGTGAATCATGTTCAACATTAACAATTAAGCCTTTGGGATTGCCAAATCTATACATTGAATGATGTAGTTGAAAGTAAACTTCTTTCATGATAGCTCACATATGAATTATTGATAAGTAGTATGTCTTTAATGGTTATTTTACTACCATTGAAGTGGTGTCTAACAAGTAATATCACATCCCAATGAGATGAAGAGTTGATGAAAAAGATGTGGGCTTCTACATGTAAAATAAATTTAGCGTCAATGATGTTGTTTTGGCTTCCTAATTACTTCTTTGGCATGGTACACCTACTCCAACTTTTGTTGTAGGTTGGGAAGGATAAAAAAGTGACTTTGAGACCATGCTATGATTTATGTGACTATATTTGTTGATTGAAAGTTTTTATATTAATAAATGATTCAAATATTTATTAGATATTATTCTTTTTTACTATTCTAAAATACACTTCTTAATGAAATGACTTCTTTAAAATCCCAAATTTGAGAAAATTCATTTTTCTTTCATCAAGAACATATCATTGCTTCATCATAGGCCAAATCTTTCTCATATATAACATTTTTGGTAACCCATGTCACATATCCAAAGGAACTTGGGTTAGATTGGATGAGGATTGAATACTATAGTTCTTGCACAAGCCATTTTTTAGGATATGTGGCCACCATCTTGTTATGATCCACCAAAATTCTTATGTGGCCATGTTACCAAATCTCACTATTTCTACTCAATTCAAGGAAATAACCTTCCATTAACCCAAGTGCATGTTTAAATAATGACACTCTGCTACTAGGTGTAAATTATGGATATGTACATAGTTTGAGAATCTTAAATAAATACAAATTTCATTGGTTGAGGGTTGGAAACAAAAATTACAAGGAATTATTCTAGTCTTTCTATGATTGCAACTTGATTCAAAAGATAAAGTCAATAAGATAAGTAGATAAAACCTAGATAAACATATTTTTGAGCTTTAAATATAGTTTTAAATTATTTTTTAGCACTCAACTCAAAGGCCCCTCACATGATCATAAAATGGATTGCAAATAGTTCTTGGATGTGGCGGTGTATTATCTAATTTCCAGTTGGTGTTTTATGATAAATTACTTTATAAAGAGAGCATCTATTCTAATGTTGCTAACATGGTTAAGGAAATCACATTTTATTGTAGTGGATTCACTTGTAAATTTTACAAAAATCTCTTAGATGTTGTTGACCTTAATTTACATAAAGTATCTCTTATAGATTTTGATTTAGGATCTCTAGGGTGTGTCATAAAAAAGGATAATATTTTTTTTTTTTGAAAATATCAACACATAAGACCTTGCAATAAGTTTTTGACATATTCTCACATTGGTTATTCAAGTGGAATAGTATTGATTCTTAAGTATTTTAATTGTAGAAAAGGTATGGAATGGGATAAGAAATATAAATAACAAGTATTCTTTATCCAAATTGAATTGAATAAATATTATGATATAATCTAATGACTCTTTATTCTATCCATACATAATACACTTTTCACTAAATCCAAATTTATCTTGATAGTTCAAGTTACTTTTCATAAAATAGGAAACCTACAACTATTGGAATGATCTTGGATGAATTGTAGGCTTCATAGAAACATATTAATTGAGCTTGATTCTCTAAAAAGGGTTACCTACAAGCCTAAGAACATCTTACTCTCTTATCACTAACTTAAAATTTCAAAAGACAAAAAAAAAGGCATAAAACCCCAAAAGTGAATGGATAGGCCTAGGAAAGCTTATAGAAAAGTGCCTATATTAATCACCACCCTTATCATTATACTATAAGAAAAATGCAACAAGTGACACAAAACTAATGAACTCCTAAATGTAAGTAGATATTTTCAATGCAATAAAATTTGTATTTCCTTATGCATCATATATACATAGTAAAATTTCCATTTATACATGTTTCATTTCAAATTAAAAGTTAGGTCAATCAATAACATGATACAAAATGAAACTCATACCATGTACCTAGTGTAGTTGTATCAATGTTACACTTAATTTAATAGACAAGTCAACTTATAGTCATTGTATGCTCAATTGTAGAACCTATGACTAATAATAATATAAGTGACCATCTATATAGAAATTACATAGTATTCACTTATTTATAAATATTGATCCAAAATAGATTCAATCATTTAGTCTTTTGCTTGATTTTCTTGCGTTTTTAGTAGATTAAAAACACTGCACACATTTTTGGCACACCTAGTGGGACCCACGTCATGGGTCTTTGAAGTTTTTTTGTTGTTTCCATTTTGTAGGTTCATATTTTTCTACACTATAGAGGTTAATCCGTCTGACGGGCAAATCTGCCTGACCACAGGGGTGAATCTGCCTTCGAAGAGGTGAATGCACAACCACCACTTTTTGGGAAAGGTGATCCTGCACTCGACCATTCAACACTTGACTTGTAAGGGTGAATCTTCTCACTGAAAGGGTATGTGTAGGATCATCATGGAAGAAATAGGCCCTTAAGTGGAAAAATTCAGAAAAATCAGAGTTAGGCAACTTGACATAAAAAATTGAATAAGTTATCTATATTATTTCAAAAATATATAAGAATAGAATCTATAGAAAATTGAATGTATTTTCTAAACTACTAGGTTTATTTTAAAAAAAAATCTATTTGGTGAAAATTTGAAATTTCAATGCAATAGCACTTAAATTTTAGGGAAAAAATAAGTAAGTGTCTATTTGACCATCCTAACCACAAGAAAATGATAATATTTTTTTTATAATATTTTAGATATAAGTAGAGGACTCGTGGCCTAATGTGATGCATATTTTTTTATAATATTTTTCCAATTAAATAGTTAATTGTGAATTTTTTATTACAAATTTTAAAAAATATAAAAACTCGTATGTCTGACCACCTTAACTTGGTCAAAACTTCATGAAATTCATTTTTTTTAATCATATAGTATGCGAAGCATAGAATGTGACACATATTTCATATTCAAAAAATGTGACATCGTTTGAAAGCTATAGATGTTTTTCAATCAACCTATCAATTATGACTTTAGTCGTAATTCAAATAGAAAATGAATAATAATAATTTATTAAATTCCAAGTAAAGCATAATTTATATTGGTGGAAAGCTAAGAATCTCCTTTAAAAACCTTTTTTATTTCATCAATTTTGGGTAAAAAAAGTCGTCAGCTACATACCCTACACATACCCATCATATCACCACTTTTTGGCCCATCATGATCCTACACATACCCAAAAGGGGAATTGCATAATCGCTCCTCCTTTGAATAGGTGATTGCACACTCGCCTATCCATCACCTAATGTGCAAAGGCAATTCCGACTTTGGCCTTTCCACAGAGGTGAACTTGTTTCTCGAACGGGAAAAGTCACTCACCCAACAAGCGAAGGCGCATCCACCGCTTTTCAGATAGTCGATCCTGCATTTGGGTGAACTTGTGACATGAGTGTGCTACTACACTAGGTGTAGAGGAAAATTTTCTCTTGCTCTTTGAGGAAAACCTACACTCTAGAGGGGAAAACCTACACTTTAGAGGGGCGAACATGCAACCTACAAGGGAGAATCTGCTACTTACAAGGGATAATCTACGTGGTTTATGGAATGCGTAAAAATCCATTTTTTAGTTCAAATTTCATAGCCCTTTATCCTTTCCTTTTCAAAAAAATATTCTCCAGGGGCTCTACCCCTAGACCCCTTCTATGAGGGATCAGACCGTCCCCTCATACCCCCCTTTTCATTGGGTTAGATGTTTCCCCCTGGGCTAACAATCCTCTTCTTTTCATAATTTTCTTTGCATCTAATCGTCTTTTTGTGTAGCTTGCCATCATTTTTCCAAGACCGGAGTATTAAAACTACTAACATATCTCTTGCAGAACAATTGGTCAAAGCCCTTAGGTATTTTTGTGTGTTATTTTCAAACTAAATTAGGAACACTTTGATTTTTCTAAAGGGCCAATTAATCTTGTTTCTCATGTCTGGGGGAAGTTGTTGACATATGATCTCCCCTTGCACCGTACATTGAGCCTAGGGATCATAAATCATAGCTGACTCAAGTCCATCTGTGATTCCACCTAGGAGTACTAGCTTGCACGCATGCTCTCTCCTTGCGCTACGTGCGAGCTAGTGGATCAAAAATACCTAGCATTTCCTACCCTTTAGGATACCTACTTGGGGATTTCATCACCCCAAGAAACAATATCAACCACACATATCGACGGGGCATATAAAGGAGGGATAACTAAAGTTGTACCCCAATCTAGTCACGCCAAGTTTGGAAAAGCATTGATACTAGGGTGATTCCTAGTTAAGGTGCACTGAACAGGAGTTTCTAGTACCTCATTGGGGCTCCAAATCCACGCTTGTGATGGTATGGTGTTCATGGTTATGCCTCACACATCCTCTTGGTGTATTGAGGACCCCACTAGTTTCCTATTCATCCTAGTTTAATACCTGTGTTTTAGCCACAACTTGGTGTAGTGTAGGGATTGTGGATGGCACCTCAAAGCTACTCACCGTGTACTCACTTAGGTTGAGATATAAATCGTTGTGGTGAATTATGATTGTTCTCAAGGAGAGAGAGAAGGTGAGCCCATGGCATCTGTTGATGACCTTGTGCCATTGGATCTCTAGTTATCCACCTTCACGAGAAAGGGTGACACACCCTATTAACCCCTTAGGATGGTGGGCCTATATTGAGTTTGTAAATGCTTAACACTAATTCTAGGCTTGTGTTGTTTGGCATGTCTTTTTGTGTGATACTAGTCTGTGTCTTCAATTGAAGTCAATTTTTTCCCACTATCTTCTTGGTTTTTTTTTTTTTTAATCCTTTTCCGTAGTTTATCCCTTCCTTAGGGGTGAATCTACTTTTCATAGAGGTGAATTTGTACCACAGACGAGTGATCCTACCCCCTAAGGGGCGAATCCATGCCTTTGTCTATTCCAATTAGCTAACCCTTGATAGGCGAATTCAATTGTCTCATTCTTTAGGTGACCCCGCTTCGTAGAGGGGTGAACCTACTCTAGTCATTTGTACACCTTTGTCAACCCTTGGGTGATCTTTCCTTTTATAGAGGTGAATCCACTTATTCCCTTCCACTAGTTAGGTGAACCTACCTCCTATATAGGTGATTCTATGTTTGAGTCCACACTTCCTTGTCCATACATTACCTCTAGAGAGGTGATTCTGCATATACCTATTTAGACAATCTTGCTACACATAGGGGTCAATCTATGATATCCTAGACATGAAAATTCATGTCTTGAATAGGTGAATCCACTCTCAATAGAGGCGACTATGCTTCCCATCCAAAATATAAAGTGTCAATCCTTCATGTCATGATTATCCTATATCTTCTTGAGTCCAAAATTGTAATCCAGTCATTTTTCCTCTCCATATCTATTTCCAAATGATCACTTTCATCCATCCAAAAATCATCATCATCATTTTAGCTACATCTTTGACTTTAGGAGTCTCTCCTATCACATCTTCCCAATCAAATCCTAATCTTAGCTTCAATCTAATCCTAATCTAAGCTTAAATAGAATCCTAATATGAGCTTAATTCACATCCCAATTGGAGCTTTAGTCCATCTACATCCAAGACCTTTTAATATTGAAACAAATATTAAGATCCCTTCTACAATGTTCTTCTAATCCATTCTATTTATCTTTTCATCATCTCTCTTTTTCTTCAAATCATCTATTCACATCTTTTCAATCCACATCTGTCCAATCCAACATCATGAATCCTTATACTCCATCAATGCAACCAAACATAGTAGTCAAGGGAGATCCCAATTACATTGATTTTTTTGTTGATCAAGATGAGTATGATATAGATCCCCTT
Source organism: Sequoia sempervirens (assembly GCA_007258455.2). Taxonomy (NCBI): domain Eukaryota; kingdom Viridiplantae; phylum Streptophyta; class Pinopsida; order Cupressales; family Cupressaceae; genus Sequoia; species Sequoia sempervirens. The sequence continues at coordinate 229,884,707 of VDFB02271358.1, forward strand.
AATGCTATTGTTACTAGCCATCTCTCCCCAAACATCATCCAAAATCCAATCACTCATCCAAGCTATCCCATCATGCCTTCATCCAAACCTAATAGAAATCCTTTGCTACCTTTGACAAGGGATATCCATTATCTCCCCCATCCACATATCCATTGTATCCTTCATCCACATGTCCATCTTATCTATCCCTTAGATATCCCTCTCATCCAATATTCATACCTCCATCTTCTCCTCTAGCCATATCTCAACCTCCATGTTTGCACAATAAAACTATCACCTTCACCCCTAGTCCAAATCATCCATCTCATTATCCTCCAATGCATGATCCTAATCCATCATCCACATCCTCCTATCCTAATCTAGTATCCCAATATTCCCACCTAAATCCTCCCTCCAATCCACCATAAATTTTCCCTCCATCTAATCTCAATCCATCATCTCATTGTTCTCCAAACCCTCTCCCAATCCATAATCCTAATCTTCCACTCCATGAACCTAATCCACCATCCATATCCTTCTATGACACTCAATCTTCCACTCCATCATATCCTAATCCTCCCTCCAATTCATCATTTCTTTATCCTCCATCTAATCCTAATCCACCAATCCATAATCCTAATCCTACACCCATTTGTAATCCTTCATCTATTCCCACCACCACATATAAGCATACAATACACAAGTATCATTTTGGATGTCATCCAAGGACTCGTGACAAAGAAGACATACCCAAATCCACATCTTAAAGTCATAGAGCCATCCCATCCCAATCCATCATCCACAATCATTAGTAATGAGGCCCTTCTCCATCCCACGCCTATCACTCCCATTCCCACTCCTAACATTGTCCAAACCATTGAAATCATCCAATCCATTGAATCCATTGAATCCACATATTCTACTCCTAGAGCCACCCAACCCATCAAAGAAACCCAAATCCAATTCCCTTCTCCAGCTCCTATCATTAACCAAATCCACTCCCATGAACTCCATGACTCCCCTCTCCTTCCATCCACCCCATCCGAGGAGCCCATCCAATGTTGCTCTATCATCATGCCACCTACACAAGTTGAAACATGCCAAGATCCTGATCCAAATCATACCAACACGTCCCCTCATCCACACCAAGATCCTACCATCTCATTCACTCCATCTCAAGATCATAGCCCCTCATCCACTCCATCCCATGATCCCTCTCATGATACCTTATCACTCACTCCTCCCAATCAAGATGATACCATCCCATCATATCCATCTCATGATCCTTCCTTGCCGCATAACCAAGACATCCCAACACCACTTTTATATCTTGTTGGTACTTTTACATTCATCCTTGGTGGTTTTATTGTAGAAGAAGAACACATTATATACACCACCAATCCTCCTCCAGCTAATAATGAACTCCCATCATGCTTCCAAAATAGTAAGCGGGTATGTGCAGGATCATCATGGAAAAAATAGGCCCTTAAGTGGCAAAAAGTTTAGAAATAGTAGAGTTAGGAAACTTGACGTCAAAAATTGAATAAGTTATCTATATTATTTCAAAAATATGTAAGAATAGAATCTATAGCAAATTGAACATGTAGTTTCTAAACTACAAGGTTAAAAAAAATAATCTATTTGGTGAAAATTTGAAATTTCAATGTAGTAGTACTTAAATTTCAGGGAAAAGAACAAGAAGTAGGTGTCTGTTTGACCACCCTAACCACAATAAAATGATAATATATTTTTATAATATTTTAGATATAAGTAGAGGACTCATGTCCCGATGTGATGCATATTTTTTTGTAATTTTCTTCCAAGTAAATAATTAATTATGATTTTTTTATTACAACTTTTAAAAAATATAAAAACTCGTATGTTTGACCACCTTAACTTGGTCAAAACTTCATGAAATTCAAATTTTCTTTTTTTAATGCTATAGTATGTGAAGCATAGAATGTGATTCATGTTTTGGATTCAAAAAATGTGATACTATTTGAAAGCTATAGATGTTTTTTAATTAGCCTATCAATTAGGACTTTAATCATAATTCAAATAGAAAATGAATAATAATTACTTATTAAATTCAAAGTAAAGCGTAATTTATATTGCTGGAAAGCTGAGAATCTCCTTTAAAAACCCTTTTTGTTTCATTAATTTTGGGTAAAAAAAAGTCATTAGCCACATACCCATCATATTGCCACTTTTTCACCCATCATGATCTGCACATACCCAAACATCCTACCATAAATCAAATGCTTAAGACCATAAACTATCAAGAAAAAGGTTTAGGCCTTCATGAGCAAGGTATTTTAGAGCCCATCCATGTCAAAGAAAATCAATGTGTTCATGGTATTGGATATGTCTCTCAAGACTCACAATCCAAAAATGTTGGTACAACCTTTGTACACCCTAAGAAAACCTCTTCCAACAACAATAGGCTCTTCCCATCATTTCACCAAACCATTTGTCGCCATCCCTCCTCCTTCCTCATATCACTTCAAAACAACCATCCATCTTCCTCCTTCATCCTTTTAATCCATTTTGGGTCCTTATGTCCCTCCATCCACCATCACATATCCTCCATGTACTAAGTCCATTTTAGTCCCTTATATCTCAAAATAACCTCCTCCATCTGATCGTACTCATCCTCTCATTCATCCATCACCTTTCCCTATCACACATCATAAAAATCCTAACCTCATAATTCTTGATTAAGATCAACAAAGGCACCCCTCCATGCATGCTATCTTGCATCCTCCATCTATTCATCACCTCCAAAATCCTACCTCTATCACTCCATTCATGTTTCCTCCACATCATCCATACCCTCATACCCATCCCATTGCTATTAAAAACACTTTGGATGCCAAAGTAAAAATGCATAAGTCTAAACATCCACATGAATCTAAAGCTCCTCATGTACCTTTAAAAAGACATGTTGAAGAAAATAAAAATCCAATCCAAAATCCAAATCAAACCCAAAGGCCAGAAAGGCCCACCAAAGAAAAAATAAAAACCATGTGGATCCTGAAGAAAAAAGATGTAATGCATTCAAATAAAAAATCCATAACAACATCCAAAGTTGCTAATCCCAAATCTAATCATTCGCATCCTCCATGTCCTAAATATATTTTGGGTCCTTATGTCCCAAAATTCACTATCCCAACTCCTCCACTATCCCCACATTCTCCATCTAATAACCCTCCTATCATTCCACATCACCCACCATATATGCCAATGTTGGTCTTGAAAACATTCCCCCATCACATATCCACTCCATCATTCCATCTATAAAATTTCCAAAATCTCATCCATTATCCCACCTATATCCCTCATCACATCCCTTTAATCAATTCTCTTGCACAATCCATTTGTCCTAGTAAGGTTGTACCAACATCAAGTAGCCACTTCAAACACGGGCTCTTATTACCCCATATAAAACTTGATGCTAGAGTTCTTCATCCATCCCCTTATCACATATCCTTAAAATCCATTTATCCACATCCCTATTCTCATCCATCTCTATCCTCATACTTTCCAAAAATCCAAAAATTCTCAAAAAAAAAAAAGTCAAAAAAAAATAAAGAGAAAATGTTCGTCTAATACTAAAAACTTGGCAAACAAGCACCTTAGATAAATACCATGATGAAAACCTGGAAAACATGCATCATGTTTAAATCCACCATCTAGTTTACTTCCACACTTAGGGGAAACTTCATCCCCTTCATCTCCTCCATCCAACCTATGCACCTATCCTACCTATCACATCCCATTTATTCCAATCCATCCATCTTCCTTGTGATCTCGATAGGGAAAAGGGAAAATATTTATACATGCTTTGGAAACCTCTTGGAATCTCACTCACTTATCCATCCATACATACTATCCATATCCATCTCACTCCCTTATTCATCCATCCTCGTATCTACCATCTCTCTTGCCTCATCACACGTGGCATATCTAGAGTGTCGGGGCATCTCCTTTGTGACATAGTCCTTAGAGACAACATTCACCTATCCTATCATCTCTTCCATATCACTATTGTTACCTTCCCATCCATTCATCCACTAATATTTTTCCATATTCTCATCCTTATTTTCCCATGCATCCATCTATCATATCATCCCTTCCATCCCCCCATCCTTATCTCTCTCTCCATTCATCTCCATCCCCATTCCCTCTCATAATCCCTTGCCATATGTATCTAGCTATATGATTCCTCCATGCAATCCAATTCCATTCATCTCACTATCATCACTCCCATCTATTTCCCACATCTTGCTAATCGCATGTCACTCTTAATTTCTCATCTATCCATCATGCCATCCCCCCAATTCATCTTTTGATGATTTGCATAACCATTCAATTTCTAACCTTCATGTAATCCACATCCAACATATCAACCATCCTATCCACAAGGTCTATCTTGTGTTATAATATTAGGTCCATCATTGTATCTACTTATCATGGTTATCTCATCATCCCCTATCCATTGTCTTTCCTTGGTCTTGTATTGAACTATGTTGCCTTTGTACTTTCACATAGGCAAGGTCATATTTGATGAGCCCCCAAGGATTTGTTCTATCCTTTTGTGTCAGTCTTCATCATTCGTCGATCTAGTCCCAACTTTTGTCTATTTGTTTGAGTATTCATCATTCTATTTCTGCCTTATCTATCATCGGTCATCAGTAATTTATCGAACTATGTTTCCTTTGTGCTTTGACATAGGCAAGGTCATCTTTGATGAGCCCCCAAGGCTTTTTTCTATACTTTTGAATCAATCTTCATCATTTGTTGGTCTAGTCTTAGGTTTTGTCCATCTGTTTGTGTCTTCATCATCCTATTTATGCTTTTATCCATTGTCAATCATTATAATTTTTATCGAACTATGAGGTCTATGTGCTTTCATGTAGGCAAGGCTAGTCTTTGATTAGCCCTCGAGACCCTAGGTCTATCCTTAGGGTGTGTCTTGGTTTGGTGCCAAGTTGTTAAGTGTGTCCTTGCTCAGCTAGTTCCTAACAAAAAAATCCATTAGTACCATGAGATTCAATCCGTTTTGAGAATCTCGAGTCATGTCAATCAAATAATCTACCCCTATCTATCCTTGATATTAGTAGGATGTATCCATCCTCATATTAGTTAGCATCAATCCCATCCAATTATTGCTCCTATGACGAAGGATATTTGAAATTTATTGTCATATTTTTGTGTTTTTGCATTTTTTTATCATTTGAGATTCCTACTATACCTAATCAAGGTTGCCACGATCCATCATATCATGGCGCACTTTGATTGGTAGACATAAGGGTGTCTCTTGAATTTTTGTGTGATCATGTTTTCTTGCTTGTCTCATGTAGTACCCACCAAGATCCTTTGTGTTCTTGTGTTACACTAGGGAAACCTCTTGTGTTTGTGGTTTTCCAACATCAGTGCCACCAATGCCCTTCATGACTTTGTAGATGTTGGCTAAATTTATTGTTTTTTGTGTGAGTCCTATGCATGTGATATAAAGTATCACCTTCATTCCTCATACCTTGGTGCATAGTATCTCATGCTACATCAAATTAAGTACTCATTACATGGAAACATAACATATAACAATTAAATTTCTTGTTTTTTCTACTATTCTTTCATCTCCCCCATCCCCCATCCTCTCATCTATCAAAATTCCCCCTATTCATTCACCCTAAATCTTTCTAATCCATTCATCCTTCATCACTCTCCCTCATCTATCTATCCTATCTATTTTCATCACTCCACTATATTCACCCTCATCATTCCACCATCTCTTCAATCTTCTTAGGATAATATAGATTTTTTATTCTAAGCATCTTTTCCTCTATCATCTTCATCATTTCAGAAATCCCACATTTCAAGTCCACACTTGTCCATTCAATCTAGCACAAATCATCTAATCACATATTTGGTCTTGTTCCTAGCCTTGCTTCAAGCCTTGATCCAATCATCATCATCATCGGGATGTATCCTTCCCTATCCTTTGTGTTGTTTGGGATATATCATTCCCTCATCAACAACACTCTCATCATCATCGAGATGTATCCTTCCCTATCATTTGTGTTGTTTGGGATATATCATTCCCTCATCAACAACACTATTATCATCTTCATCACATGATTTATCCTTCCCTATCCTTGTGTTGTTTTGGGATATATCATTCCCTCATCAACAACACTCTCATCATCATCATCGAGATGTATCCTTTCCTATCCTTTTGTGTTGTTTCGAGATAATTTTTCCCTCATCAACAACACTCCATCCATCATCAATCCATATTGATTTGTAGGTTGACTGGGGCAACATCACATTTATCCTTAAATCTATTTGTGCTTGCTTGCTTCTCATCTTTTACTTCTATTATCTCTTCCTCCTATCCCATATTCTATCCATCATCTTGCATCATCTTCCTCATCTATCCTTGCCTCATCTTATCCATTTTGAGATCACACCCATGTTCTCTTGAACCCACATGTCCTCTCAAGGGGTAATCCTTAATTCCTAATCCTCATCTTCACTCCCATCATCTTTCCTCCTAGTCACTCCTTTTAATGATTGGGGCATCTTTCACAATCTAACCATCTTCTTCTAGGTGCTATGTTTTAATCTTCTTTGAAATGATGCTACTTCGTGACACCATCTCAAAGAGGGGAAAAATGTAGACACTAAAAATTGACCACTTTTATTTGGTCAATTTACCCCTAATCCAAGCAATTTTATATCCTCTATATTAATTAAATAATACCTTATTATTTAATTAATATTCATTATCCATTTATCCTAATTTATTTCTTCTATCATCTCTAAATTCTAACCTAAAGTAAATAATTACCTTGAATTATTTACTTCCATCCCTTATCCCTTTCCTCTAAAGAATTAAATAAATAATACATTTATTTAATTCCTCTGATGCCATATCCTACATAACCATTTTATAATAATAATTAATTTGTGTAATCCTTAGTTAGGTATGTGCACACTCCTAATCCATGATTAGGAGATGTCACATCTTCCATAATATGCAAGTTGTCACTTATCTTCTTCCATTAGCCTAATCACCCCACTAATCCCTCACTTACACATCCTAATCATCCATTAATTAGCCTAGTCTAACCCATGGTTAACCCCCAATGGAATTTTTAATTCCATTATGATCTTCCCACATCCCCAAATAGAATTTTAAATTCCATTTTATTTTCCCAAGCTACTTGGAGGAATTTTTAATTCCTCTCCCATTCCCCAAGGAATTTAAAATTCCTTTTCCTTCTCCCCATGAGGATTTAAGGTAATTTTTAATTCCTCTTCCCTTTCTCCGAGGAATATTAAATTCTATTTTATTCAACCCATGTCCCTAAGAAATTTTTAATTCCTTTTATCATTCCCACACACCTTAAAAATGAATTTTTAATTCCTTTGGTCAACTCTTGATCTCAACCCTTAATCCTCTTCCAACAATCAATCTTGGCCATTCATTCATCTACCTGCTTGCTAATGAATAAAAGATAGTCATTTTTCACACACACATTCATTCAAATACATTCAACTCAATCTATCTCAATCTCTTAGGCTTACACCAGCATCTTGCATCCATATCCAAATCCATAATCCTTGCATCCAAATCAAGCAAAATTAAGTTGTTATGCTACCAAAATCATCCTAGAGTACACATATCAAGCTATCAAAGAGGGAAAGCAACTCCATCAAGCTAAAACAAGGTAAAAGGTAGTTTTATTTTCATTTCTAGGTTTGAGTTTCATCTATAGCCCAATATTGAGTGTTCTTGTTTTTAGTCCTTTGCTTGATTTTCTTGCATTTTTAATAGATTAAAAACACTGCACACTAGTTCAAAATATTAAATATCATTACCAAAATATTTTTGTCCTAAAATTTATTATGTTACCATTCACTAATAGAGTAATTAAATCACTATTTTAAAACAAATAAGTTCTTAGAGTTCAGTCTCTCCTCTTTCCATTTTATACATAATTCTAAATGTCTAGTTTATGGAATTTGAAACCTTAATTTACCTCAATAATAAGAGTCAAAATCTAACATGATTATATTTTCATACTACTATAATAATGTTTCACAAGCAAGGATCATCAAATCAATTCCCAAGCAGATGTATATGGAAATATAAAACTAAGTATAGAACATTATTTTGTTCCACGTCAAACTTCTATTATGTCACCTTTATACTTCCTCCCACCATCCCTCCATTTTAAGTCATTGTATTTAGTGAATTTATTCTTTAATGCTATGATTTTTTGGTGTGAATAAATGGATTGTACCTAGCTAATTCTAGCAAGGAGGACTTATTCACATGTTAAGTTTACTTAGGTCCTATGTCTCATTCTAAAAGTATTAACCGTCAAGATAAGATATTATCCTCTCTTATCTATTGTATCGTAGAAAAATGGTCCTTTGAAATTTTCATGGTCTTTTAGGTCTTTCTATCATGATGATTTTTCCATTTTTCTTTGATTTAATGTTGTAATGTGGCTTAAACATTCACATTAGGTCCTTAAAATTCAAGTTATGGCATCTTGTGGAGGTGTTGTGAAGTGTTGTAAAACATTTATGCACTTTTCCAAACTCTGTTCATTACAATTCACCTAAAAATCACCTTTTCATATCTAATCAAGTCCTATTTGGAAGTGTTGTAAAGTCTTGTAACAAGATTTCACACTTTTCTAGGCTTGATTTCACTATTTACACCTTTCTTATGCTTTATTTGACTCCTTTATGCACTCATAAGGTTTAATTAATTATATTTTTGAATGTAAACCTGACAAAAACATTAAATGCAAGATAATCCCCGACACCCAATTTCAAGTCCAATGTGGGACCCATTCGCCATGGGTGGAAAATGACTCTCTCTTGGCTCCAAATTCAAAATATTTCAAAATTTCTTTTGGGCTTTTATCAGAATTACCTTATGTCGGCCTGTGATGAGGTATCATCGGGTTACTAAGGTACAAGTGTGTATAAATAAGTGTTTTTCTCCTCATTTTACACCTTATTCATCTCCTAATTCATTCAAGCAATCTCTTCATTCACCAAGCATTCAATTAGCATTTTAGCACTTTGCATCATTCAATCAAGCATCAATGAAGTATCTTGGAGCAACCATTGACATGTATCTTCAGATTTCTTCAACAAGGTTGGTGAGTTTAGGACATTTACATGTTTATTCATCTTTCTTTGTTCATTTCATTTCTTTATTAAGAGTTTGATTACCAAAGTGGGATTTGACCAAGTCAAATCCCTATAACCTAACCTTTAACCATTTTCCCCCTTTTGCATGTGTGTTTGCAAACTTGTGTATGCATATTTATCAAGTAATTAGTTGTTGAAAAGTGAACAAGAAGTCAACAAAGTGTTTCAAGTCAAATCAAACCTATTTCAAGCTTGGAGACAAGCTATAGTCCATTTTCTAAAGAATTGATTTCGTCAACCTGACAAGAAGAGAAGCTCATATCTGGTGCTATAGAATTGGTCCCTGATTTCACATAATTTTGGGAGAGGACTGATTTTCCATTAGTGGTGAATGAGTCCCACCTTAAGGTTGGAAAGTTAGATTTTGTCATATTTTGGATCCCGACAGTCAAAAACTAATTTCTTGGACTTTTTGCTAGTAGCTAGACTGATTCACCATTAGTGGTGAATGAGTCCCACTTGGAATTTTCACTAATTTCTGCCAGCATTCAGGACACTTCAGATTCATCATTCTCTGCCTAGATGCACTTTGATTCAACCTTCTTCATTTCTATTTTTCATTTGTTCATATTTTAGTTCATGCTTGCATATCACATTATGTTTTCAAACATTACATATATCTTAGTATTTACATTCATAATTAGCCAATTACATAGCTTAGTTGCATTTAAATTATGTCATTTAGTCATAGTTACATCATACATACATTAAATTAAATGAACCACATTGATTTTGAGTGAGGTTTAAATCTCTCTCCTTTTAGGTGAAACATTCTAAGAGTGCAAGAGTAGCCTAGATAAACCTGATTCCCAAAAATCTATGGTTCATTTTGGTGAACATGCATATTGAGCACTTTATATTTTTGAATTCAATTGCATCTTGCATTATAGGATTCATTTGCACTCACATTCAATTAGGTTTTGTTTTGTTTTTGCATCCTAGGGTTTCTTAAAATTGCATTAGTGAAAGACTCATTTAAACTTCATTTTTGCATAACATATTATTGAAAAACTAAAAATATGCATTTGCATGCTTAGTTTGCATATGAAAAGCATTAAAATCACTTTTAATTTTCTGAAAAACACAAAAAAATATCATACTTGGACTCATTCGCCACCCTGGGCGAATCGGTCCACCTGCACATTTCAAACAACATTTTAAGGCATTTTTTGGGAATTTCCTGCATTTCAGTTTTTTGTAGTTACTTTCTATTATACTTTTTCAAATCCTCTACTTTCTTCTATTTCTTGCATCTTAGTTTACTTGCATTCATTTTCATCATGAAATTTTCTTTTAATAAGCTTTCGAATTCATTGAAATCCTTAGTAGAAATGTCCAATTATGCCTTTAGCTATGACCCTAATGATCTTGATATTCCTCATGCTCCTTCAACTCCTCATGATTATCCTCCTCATGATGTAGACATCATTGGAGAAGACGATGATATCATGAACAAGTTCTTAAATGAATGTCTCAATAACCTTGAAGCCAATGCAACCTTTTACCCATCCATGAAACCACCAACTCTTCCTACTGTTGCACCTCCTGATCACTTTGGATACCTACATCCCGAAACTCAATTATAATCTAAAATCCCTCCATCAAGTGGACCTAGTTCCTCTCAAAAAACACATCCTCAACCATTTTATGATCACAAAGTCACAAACACTCCCATTAACATTGAAGAAACATATGGAAAAGTCTTTACTATCCTAAGTAAACAAGGTTACATGACAACACATGAGCATAACATTCACCAACTTCTTGAACAAAAACCAACAAAATAAAACACAATAGGATTAAGATATCAAGATCCTCCTCATACTGATAAACCTCCTTTTGAATATTGGAGACTTTGAAATGATGGTACCATGATCTTTGATTCTCCTCCTGAATTAAACATTCTCCTTCCATGTGAATAAACATTACCTAATTCTAATGAAAAGGATGCTAGGATCCCCATGGGTCCTCTTCCTCCTTCCATTCATGAAAAATGAGAATCTAGAAAATGAAAATGACCTTACAAATTGAAAAAGCTCAAGTATCCTACTCATCCTCCACCTGAATGTAAAAGGAAACTTCAACTACTTTTAAACAAAGGCCTTATACTCTTACCACCTATGAATAGGTTGGTCATCCATCCTCAAGTTTCTAACATACCATATTTCAAATATCATAGTGTTCCTGGACATTGAATGACATATTGAACAAGTATCACTTCACTAATACTAACTACTTTCCCATCATGTCCCTTAAAACAAAATCCTTTTATCATGCCATAGTTGTAGAATTTTTCATTCTCACTATTGCATGATCCCTCCCATCACCTTTCTTGGTTCATTCTTGCCTCACATCTAGTGGGGGGTGAGAAGTTGTTAGCCTTATCCTAGTAATGCATTTGTTCTTGTCTCTTAACTGTGTTATTTACCTTCCACTTATACTACTTAAGATTGAGAAGCCAATAACTCCGTTTATGGTTGACTTGCATTTTCCTTACTAGCATTTTATATTCGTTTTCCTTTTTCTTTTTCTTTGGTGTGATTTTATGTGCATATTGTGTTCCCCCGTAATGTGTGTTTGATGTTCTATCTCTTTGTACACTTCCTCTATTTGTACTTGTATTCTTCTATATGTCATACATTTCCTTTCTTGCTTTTGTTTTGTGTTTTCCTTTTGGGGACGACACAAAGTGTAGAGATGCCCTATGTCTCTTCCATGTTGACCCAAAAGGTCCTTTGTCTTAACTTTTTGTTTTGTGTTCTCCTTTTGGGGATGACACAAAGCATTGAGATGCCCTATGTATCTTCCATGTTGACCCAATCGACCCCTTTTTCCTTTTTACTTTGTCTTTTTCTTGTGTTTTTTTACTTTTGGGGATGATGCAAGGCATTGAGACCACAATGTCTCCTTCATATTGACCCAAAATATTTTCCTTTTCTTTTTCCTTTTCCTTTTCTTTTTGCTTGTGTTTTCCTTTTGGGGACAATGCAAAGCATTGAGACTGAAATGTCTCTTCCATGTTGACTCAAAAATGACTTTATTTTTCATTTTTTTTTGCTCTCTTTATGTCATTCTTCTAGTTCTATGTGATTTGGGGAATGATGACAGTTCTGAGCTCTTTCATAAAAGCATTGCAGCAACAAACATACTGACCCCAAATCCATAGATCCCTTATGTGTTTGGTGTGTTCCTTTTTTTGGGGAAAATCCATTTCTTTTGTTATCTTTTTTGTTTACATGACATAGCCTTATTCAGAAACATATGACTTGGCATATGGGATTTCCAAGTTGGCTCTCATTTCTTGTTTTCTTTTTTGCATTTTTCCTTCACTACTTTAAAGTAATTTCTCACAAAGCAATGTGTAGAAATTCCTTTAAAGTGGGGGGCATACATTGGAATCATTTCATTTGTATTTTTGGTTCTTAGTGCAGCCTTTTCACTTCATATGATGTATTTGTCACTTTTTGGATGACATTGGGTTTGATGTCCTTCATAAGTGTGATCTATCTTAGCATATTACATTCCTCGTAGTGGCCTAATGCAATGCACTGCATCCCCTAAGTTGTGAATATTTTATTCTTTGATTGGTCCTCTCTTGCAGATGTTAGAAAAAATGTTCCCTAAGTGATATAGAAAAAATGTTCCCTAAGTGATATACCTTGCATGAACTTAAATAACTCCTTCAAACATCTTTTACATTTTACATTTTTACATTTTGCATTTTACATTTTTTTCCACCTTACATAACACAACTTGCATGCCTGTGGTACCTTGCTAAAATTTGTTCATGAGTTCCAAGCATATAAAGCTTTGCTTGTCTCATGAAGCATGAACTAACATTTTCCTTTGTGGTACCTTGTTAAAGTTATCAGGAGGTATAACTTTGGTATGGTTGGGCGGGAAGCCCATTCAGCACGACTTTCCCCATAGCCACCAATGTGTTTGTGAGTACATACCACTAACATATGTATCTTACCTTTTGGGTTTTCTCACCTAGTGGACCACCCTGAGTTCTATCACCCTAGAGTGAGAATGCATTCTTGTTTTCTCACAAACATCCTAGATCTAATCCACAACTAGTTGGACAGATGATCGAAGCTTGATCTGATTCTCCCTTTTCTTCTCTTTCTTCTCACTTACGTTCCTTTGTTCTTATGTTTAGTTTTCGATGGGATCTTCATCTTGGGGGCTTGATCATCCCTCTTGATTGTTGTCATTCCATCTTGCTAATATAAGTGCATTTGGATCCTTCTGGATGTGCATTGCTACTTTAGTGTGAGCAAGTTCATCCTCTCACTAGAGTGGGGGCTAAATGTACCATAGAAAAATGGCCCTTTGACATTTTTATGGTATTTTAGGTATTTCTCTCATGATGCTTGGTCCATTTTTATTTTATTTAATGTTGTAATGTGGCTTAAACATTCACATTAGGTCCTTAAAATTAAAATTATGGCATCTTGTGAAGGTGTTGTGAAGTGTTGTAAAACATTTCTACACTTTTCTAAACTCTATTCATTACAATTCACCTAAAAATTGCCTTTTCATCACTTCCTATTTTGAAGTGTTGTAAAGTCTTGTAACAAGATTTCACATTTTTCTAGGCTTGATTTCACTATTTACACCTTTCTTATGCTTTATTTGACTCCTCTATGCACTCATAATGCTTAATTAACTATATATTTGAATGTAAACCTGACAAACAACAATAAATACAAGATAATTTCTAACACGCACTTTCAAGTCCAAGGTGGGACCCATTTTCCATGGGTGGTTCAAATGAGTCCCTCTTGGCTACAAATTCAAAATATTTCAAATTTTCTTTTGGGGTTTTATTCAAAATTGCCTTATGTGTGCCTGTGATGAGGTATCATTGGGTTACTAAGGCATAATTGTGTATAAATAAGTGTTTTTCTCCTCATTTTACACCTAATTCATCTCCTAATTCATTCAAGCAATCTCTTCATTCTCTAAGCATTCAATTAGCATTTGAGCACTTTGCATCATTTAATCAAGCATCAATAAGGTATCTTGGAGCAACCATTGGCATATCTTCAAATTTATTCAACAAGGTTGGTGAGTTTAGGACATTTACACATTGTTTATTCATCTTTCTTTGTTCATTTCATTTCATTTCTTCATTAAGGGTTTGATTACCAAAGTGGGATTTGACCAAGGAAAATCCCTATAACCTAACCCTTAACCATTTTCTCCCTTTTGCATGTGTGTTACAGACTTGTGTATGCAGATTTATCAAGTAATTAGGCATTAAAAGGTGGACAAGAAGTCAACAAAGTGTTTCAAGTCAAATAAAACCTATTTCAAGCTTGGAGACAAGCTACAATCTGTTTTCTACAGATTTGACTTCGTCAACTCAACAAGAAGACAAGCTCAAATCTAGTGCTACAGAAATGGTCCTTGATTTCACATAATTTTGGGTGAGGATTGATTCACCATCAGTGGTGAATGAGTTCCACCTTAAGGCTGGAAAGTTAGATTTTGTCAGATTCTAGATCCCGACAGTCAGAAACCAATTTCTAGGACTTTTTGCCAGTAGTTGGACTGATCCACCATTAGTTGCGAATGAATTCCACTAGTGATTTCACTTATTTCTGGTAGCATTCAGGACACTTCAAATTCATCATTCTCTTCCCAGATGCACTTTGATTTAGCCTTCTTCATTTTTGTTTTTCATTTGTTCATCTTTTAGTTCATGCTTGTATATCACATTGTGTTTTCAAGCATTGCATATATCTTATTTTTTACATTCTTAATCACTCAATTACATAGCTTAGTTGCATTTAGATTATCTCATTTAGTCATAATTACATCATACATACATTAAATTGAATGAACCACATTGATTTTGAGTGAGGTTTATCTCTCTCCTTTTAGGTGAAACATCCTAAGAGTGTAAGAGTAGCCTATAAACCTCATTCCCAAAAATCTATTGTTCATCTAGGATATGTGTAGGATCATGATGTGCCAAAAAGTAGCAATATGGTGGGTATGTGGTTGACGACTTTTTTTTTTACTAAAAAATGATGAAATGAAAAAGGGTTTTTAAAGGATATTTTGAACTTTCCACCAATATAAATTATGCTTTACTTTGAATTTAATAAATAATTATTATTCATTTTCTATTTGAATTACAACTAAATTCTAGATTGATAGGCTGATTGAAAAACATCAATAGCTTTCAAACGGTATCACATTTTTTGAATCCGAAACATGCATCACATTCTATGCTTGACATACTCTAGGACTGAAAAAAATTAAAATGAATTTCATGAAGTTTTGACCAAGTTAAGGTGGTTAGACATATGAGTTTTTATATTTTTAAAAAGTTGTAATAAAAAAATCATAATTAATTATTTACTTGGAAAAAATTACAAAAAAATATGCATCACATTGGGACATGAGTCCTCTACTTATATCTAAAATATTATTAAAAAATATTATCATTTTATTGTGGTTAGGGTGGTCAAACAAACACCTACTTCTTATTTTTTCGTAAAATTTAAGTACTACTGCATTGAAATTTCAAGTTTTCACCAAACGGATTTTTTTTTTTTTAAAATAAACCTAGTAGTTTAGAAACTACATTTAATTTTCTATAAATTCTATTCTTACATATTTTCAAATAATATAGATAACTTATTCAAATTTTTATGTCAAGTTGCCTAACTCTATTTTTTTGAATTCCATCGCCACTTAAGGGCCTATTTTTTCCATGATGATCTTGCACATACCCTCTATTTGACTTTTATTTAATGCTAGTTACCTAGGTCATTTAATAGTTGTCTCATAACATAGGATTAAGACACATGTCACAATCCTATCTAATCCTATCCCTGACTTTACCTTTATAAGTAATGTGGGTGAAAGCACAAATTTGAGTCCACTTAGATAGTAGAATTTTCGGTCTTAGAAAAAATCTCAACATCGAGAAAAATGAATCAAGATCCTATTTTCTAGCAATCGAGATCCTATTTAACTTCGAGACCCTAATCCTAAATTTAAAATGGGATCCCACTCCCTTTTGGGACCCCAAACTTAGAATTATGAAACAAGATCCCGAATCTTGCTAGGAAATGGGATCCCAATTTGTAATAAGTGGGATCACGTTTCATAGAAGTATTTTATTGTTTTGAAAAGATTTGTGACCTCATTTTTCACCTATGAATAGTGGAAGCAAGATTTGGTATTCTAATTTTTTTTCTTTATTTTTTAATTTATGTATATATATTTCATTTGAATGTTTAGAAAAATATATAAACCCTAGTTGAATTTGAAAAATAAAAATATTTTATATATTTTCATTTGCATTGCTTTATGCTTTAAATCTATATGCAAATATTTGAAAATAAGACAATACTTAATTTCCTTGAGAAAAAATATAGATTTTTCTAATTTTATTTCATTCCAGTATTTAGCCACATACAAATAGAATTTTCAGCACATGGAATCCATATGTACCCATGCAAAAACACCTACTCTCTATCATATTAACATACATATAGTTTTATAATAGCCTAATCCTTGAGATCTCAAATAAAAACCAAAAATTTGATCAAATCAACCAATCCTAGATCAAAGCAATCAAATTAATCAATCCAATCAACTTAACATAGCCATGAAGGATTTTATCCTAAGACCACTAGAAACGAATCAAAAGAAAAATCTAGGGAGTTATTCCCCACCAACATAAGAATGATAATTCCAAGATCATCCAAAAACCCCTAACATAGATAATTTTGCAAATCAATATACATAATTTTAACTACAAAAATGAATGTAAAGGATTATGCTAGAACTAAATGGAAAATTATTCAATCTAAACATGTAAATGAGATGAAAAAAGGTCAAGCCATTCTAAAATATATTAGATATTTAACTCTATAGATAGAATTTCATGTGGTAAAAGGAATTTGTCTCAATACTATAATAAATATCTATCTAGATCCACAAAGTGATCATAACTATCACAATTTTTAGAAGATATGAAATTTCCTCCTTTGCAACTGCATAGATGATGTTTTACGCTCATTACAGTGTTTATAGATTTTGTATGTTTAGGACTATTTTTTTATGGTTTGAAAATCCTTAATGATCATGAAAGGAAATCATAATCAAATCCCTCATAAAGATTCAAGATCAAATATATCATAAGTCTACACTAGCACCCTTGGGAACTTTAGCCCACAACATGTAGCATCATCTAGTGCTACCCATGACCCCTATAAAATTTTATCATATTGTTTTCCCTCTCTTTTGTTCCCTAATTTGATCAATTTTATAAAATTCATTTCCCTAAAAAATTGGTAGTGATTGATATTAAATTTGGTACTTAAAAAACATTACATGCCTTGTTAATACAATAATAGAAAGCATGTATCTCTATATTCTCTCATTTCACAAGTAATTGTAAAAAATTTAAAAAGTGGAGTTGTTATCTACTTATAAATAATAAAGTATTAGGGGAATTATAGAATTATTATATCATGAATCTATTTTTTTCCTCCTTTGGTTGGTCATCTCCTAGTTTATTTTAGCCTCTTTCCATCATTGGAATTCATATAACCATAGTTTCCTTATTCCATTGTCTGGAATCCTTGTTATAGGATTATGGTTCAAATCTAAAACTTTTCCTTCATTTTACTATTGTCTAAATATTTCTTGTAATCCTCAAATTACAACATGTTTGAAATATATTAAATAAATTTATACTCTTTTCAATATATTACTTTAAGTTATACTAAAGTGTATGACATACAACACCTATGACATGAATCTTGTTGGTGTGAATAAATGTCTTGTACCTAGCTAATTCACTCACTAGGTAATTAGGGGAAATATTCACATGTTAAGCTTACTTAGGATATAAGATTCTTTCTAGAAGTCTTAGTTGGATTTTCTAGAACTTATCTTATCTAGCTAGGATTGCATGATTCCTAGGTAGTTAGTTGTCTCATGTTATAGGATTAAGACACTTGTCATGATCTTGTCTAATCCTATCTCTCAACCTTGCCTTTATATGCAAGGAATCTCATGTTCATTTGTATCATATTCAACTATTAATAAATCTTTCATTGTGAAGCAAGCTTTCTTGCCATTCTGTCTCTTATGGAAGTGGTTTTGGTCTAGCAACTATTCCTGGGGGTGTTGGGGATTCACCATTTACTCTCACATGGTATCAGAGCTCTCTAGGTGTTGCAGATTCCTTCTCAGAATTGAGGGTTTTATGTTGGCTTGAAGATTTTGCTAGGTGCAAATTAGGGTTTCAGTAACCTCACAGTTGAGATCAGGTGGCTATGCAGACAAATTTTAACTGTAAATTTGTCTATTTTGGATAAAGTTGTTTTTGAGGCAATTTTTTTTTGCTGGCACAACCTCCCAAGTGGTATGATTTTTCTTTTTTCACAAAAAAATATTTTGTTAAATTTTTTTTGCAGTATTTTCTAAAAATTTGGGGAAATTTTTTGTTTATTTCGGGCAAAAATATTTGTTTTGTATCAAGAAATTTTTGCACAAAAATTATTATTTGCAGTGGTCAAATATTCTGAAGTATCGGCATCAAATAACATATTCCTTGTACATTCGTTATCTATGTAGGACCGGTCACATCACTATCATTATTAGTTGAATTGTGATCTGTGTTTAATGCATTTATGTCTTGTTCAGTGGTACTCAATGTAATCATCGGATCCTCCAACCGGGTATTTTCTTTCACTGGCTATCATGTCTCCCTTTTGGCTCAGGTAAACAAGGCAGTAGAGGAGGAAGGTAATTCTGATTTTTACAGCCCCACCACAACGCCGCTCATGTGGTCCTCAGAGTTATATGTCAATGAGCTAATGGACATGAAGAAGAGACTCCAATCCTTGGAAACAAGAGGGCAATATGAAGACACCAAAGTGAAAGAGGTCATAGAAGTCAATTGGCAGTTAACAAGGGAGAACAATTTGCTCAAAGAACAGATAAACAAACTGCAAATTTCCATGGCAAAAGGGGAGCAAGAATTACTATCGTTAAGGCAAGTTTTAATTCAAATGGATGTAGCAGGCACAAGCAAGCCAAAAGAGGCAGCTGAAAGCAATAATTCGCAGTTAAAGGAAATACAATCAGTAATGGACAGCATGAAGATAAAAGAAGAGCAGCTAAGGGAACAATTGGAAGAGGCCAAATCTTGGACTCAAGTAGTAAGAGGATCATCGGATACACAAAGGGACGATATAGAAAAGCAAGTCAGGAGGCAGTTAAGAGAAGAAAAGGACAGAAATGATAGGACTTTGAATGTCATTGTTAAAGGGCTAAGAGATTATGGTGAGAATGAAACCACTAAAGAGTTGGCAAGGGATTTCTTTAAGGACGAACTTCAGTGGTCAGGGGTTATTCAGCAAGCAAACAGGATTGGAAAATGGACGGAAGGTGGTAAAAATAGGCATGTAAGAGTTACTTTGAAGAAACTTGAGGACAAAAGCGTGCTACTAAGGAACAAGAGGTTTCTTAAAGGTACACAAATTTACCTTGATGAGGATCTAACCATAACACAGCAAGAAGAAAGACGAAAAGAGTGGGAAAAAGTAAAAACAGCAAGAAGTGAAGGTAAATGGGCTTGGTTGCAAAATGGGAAGGCCCAAGTTAGTGACAGAGTTACACACCAAAAATAGGAACTCGGGGCCCCCCAGGAATATTTATCTATAGTAAGTTGGAACTGCAGAGGTTATCCTTGGAGAAGAGGACCTGGTTTAGGGCCCATAGCAGCTGGAAAAGACATTATTATTCTTACCGAGACTCATGAGCATGAAGGGTGTAAAATTCCTGATTTTGAAGGTTATAGAAAGGCCTCAATTTGGAATGAGAGAACAGAAAATGGCAAAGGACATGGTGGAGTTGCAGTCCTAATAAAAGAATCATGGGAAAAGAATATAAAAGTGGAGAAAGAAGATCCAAACAAACAGTAC
Source organism: Sequoia sempervirens (assembly GCA_007258455.2). Lineage (NCBI taxonomy): Eukaryota > Viridiplantae > Streptophyta > Pinopsida > Cupressales > Cupressaceae > Sequoia > Sequoia sempervirens. The sequence continues at coordinate 229,904,890 of VDFB02271358.1, forward strand.
ATATGGTTAACAATAACAGAAAATCAGACTACAATTAGATTGGCTGCTTGCTATTTCGCCCCAAAAGGCTCCAAATCATATAAGAAAAGGAGCCTAGATCGTGAGGACCCCTTTGCATCTCTAAAAAAGGACATTTCGGTGTTTAGCACATCGGGGGAAGTCATATTAATAGGTGATTTTAATGCTAGGACAGCTAGCAACCAAGCTCTTAACTTGAAAAGCCAAGATAAAGAGAAAGATGATCCGCTATGGCTGGAAGAAGAGAACCATCAATTATGGGAACGAACCTCTCAAGATAATAAATGTAACGTTACTCATTATGGGGCAGAACTGTTAGGAATATGCAGTCTATTCAACTTGGTAATATGTAACGGTATGAGATCATGGCCAGGATCGGGCAACATCACTTGCAAGACCTATAATGGTCAAAGTGTGGTGGATTATGTCATTTTATCTCGTAATTATACAGCAAGAATAATGGAGCTTGTGATTGGTAAATGTCCAATGGAGTTGAAATCGGATCATAATCCAATATATGTAAAACTTGACATTCGCATAATCAAGCAGCAAGGGGAACAAGTTCTTAACAGCAAGAACAAAGCACCCACACCGGGTAAAATTCTCATGAATCAAGAAAATCAGAAAATCTTCAAGACTGCCCTCAAAAATTTCTTTCAGGAATTGGAAAAAAAATCAGCTTACATAAAGATGCACTCAATAAACAAGAATACTTTGATCCCTCTAGTGCACAAAGCTTTGGGTGAGTGCAAGAGGTCTAGACCCAAGAGAGGCAATACAAATACTTTTCCGGCAAACCCGTGGTTCGATGAGGAGTGCAAGTTAACAAAAAAGAAGCTTCGGGAGGGGGGAATGACAATAGAAAACAAGAAAGAGTATGAAATGATGATACGAAGTAAAAAGGAAAAGTATGTAAGGGATAGAAGATTGGAGCTGATTACCCTTGGAAAGAACAACCCCAAAAAATTTTGGAAGGAGCTACAACAGAAAAAAAAACAAATGGAAAATAATATTACAAGCTCTCAATGGCTAGACTATGCAAAACTTCTTTATGAGCGTGAGCAGGATAAACATAGACCCCCAATAATCAAGGCAGCCACCAAACTTTTCACTGTAGAGGATATCAGTCAAGGCATAAGAAGGTTGGCAGGAGGGAAAGCACAATATATTGATGGGCTGCAAGCAGAACATTTAAAGTGGGGTGTTGAGGTCCTTGCACCTTGTATTAAGAGCATTTTCAACAGGGTCAATCAAGAAGGCTTCCCAGAAGGATGGACCACTAGTGTTGTTATCCCCTTGCACAAAAATGGTGACATAAATAACCCATCAAACTACCGAACTATTATGGTTAACCCTCTTATGGGGAAACTTTTTGGAAGCATGATTGAACGCAGGATTAGCAGCTGGGCTGAAAAAGAGGGGAAAAGAGCAAAAGGTCAAGCTGGTTTTAGGCCCAAGCACTCCACTATTGATCATGGGGTTACCCTTAGATTTTTGATTGAAAAAATTTGGGACATTCAAGGAGACGAAGCCTATTGCTGCTTTGTTGATTTTAAAAAAGCCTTTGACACGGTCCCTCGGAACAAGCTATGGAAGAGAATGGAGGATTTGGGAGTTCCGCATGAGCTTAGGGCGGCTGCTCATAGGCTCTACGAGCAGGTCAAAGCTAAAATCAGAACCAATGATGGTATGTCAGAATGCTTTGGCAGTGACATTGGTGTCAAACAAGGCTGCCCGCTCTCCCCAACGCTATTTGGGCTTTACATTGATAAGCTGGAAGAATGGATTGACAAGGTTGGTGGGGAAGGCATCCTTTTGGCCAACTTTGTAATAAAATTACTGTTATATGCCGATGACCTCATATTAATTGCTAAAACTGCACATGATTTGAGAAAACATTTGAAGGCCCTTGAATCGTTTTGTCAAGAGGTCGGGATGCAAGTGAACACTTCAAAAACCAAAATAATGATCTTCTCACTGCGAAGAAAAAAACAGCAGATTGAATTTATCTTTGAAGGCAAGCCACTAGAAATAGTGGATGAGTATAAGTACCTTGGGCTTGATTTTCACAACAAGCTTAGCTGGGAAACATGTAGAGCAAAAAGAATTCAAGGAGGCTGGAAAGCGTTGTACTCTTTGCAAAATAGATGTAGAAATGCCGAATTATGGGATTGGAAAACTAAAAGAACGCTTTTTGGTCTTCTTGTTACTCCGGTAATTCTCTATGGGTGTGAAATCTGGGGCAGCAGCATGTCAGATCAGAAATGGAGACAAGTGGAAAGGATACAAAAACATCTAATTATATGCAGCCTCAAGCTTAAGACTGCAGTGCCTTATGAAATTTTATTGGCTGAGACCGGTACTTTTCCTCTGGAGGCCTCAGCGATGACCCGGTTATTAAGCTACTTAAAGAAGGTCCAGAATATGGAGGATCATAGATGGCCTAAGCTAATTATGAAAGAGGAGCTAACTAGAAGAAAGAACACATGGATGAAACTTAATATCAAGTGGATGAAGAAATGGGATATTGTGATGCATGAGTGTCCAAACACAAATGGAGAAATAAAAAATTACGTGAGAGAAAAATTTAAATATGGTATATGGACGAAAAAAACAGGGCGTAAAAAGGATTATTATATCAAAGAATTCAATCCCACAAGGGACCATGAAGAAAAGGCTTATATAGGAGCGAATATCAAATGGAAAGCAAAAATGTTGATAGCCCAATTGCGGACTAGTTCACACCATCTTAGGTGTGAAACGGGTAGGTGGGAGGTTCCTAAAGAAGAGTGGGAAAATAGAATATGCCGCTTTTGTAACGAAGGTATGGTGGAGATAGAATGGCACTTTATCATAGAATGCTCAGCTTATAAAGACATCCGGGCCAGCTATGGGGATGCGGTGCAGGTTGACAATTTAAATACCTTGTTTGAAGATTCAAGACTCGACAAAATTGCAAACTTCATCATCAAAATTCACTCTCGAAGGGCTGATCTCGAACGGCACCTCCATTGTGTCTAGGGCTGTGCTGTGTGTTGTTCCGGTGCTGATCTTGGGTCCCATAGGCTTCTTTGGCCTCGTGGACGTCATTAAAATATTTCATTTCATTTCATTTCATTTCAGATCGATACATGGTCAGCGGGTACCATTAATTTTTACGGTGGATTGGCATTTATTTTAAGTTTCCATGGGCATCACATTGTCCTCTGTTGCCTATAGTCCATGCCCCCTTCATGTGGATCTGATTCCTTCGCCGGCTTATTCGGTGGTCGCATCATCCATGGATACGAGGTACTCTCATGCATCATTGTCCTATTTGTAGGTACTACGTTGCCCATTATTGGTATGAAGTCTAATTTTAACAGTGGAATTTTTTATATATAAAACTTTATGTTAATTTTGTACCACCGACTGTCATGTCGGCCCTTCTAAAAGGGTTTGTATGTATTAAGAACCTTTATTAAAGGTCAAACACTGAGTATTAGTAGACCACATTACTTTGGTCGCTATGAAGTGTTAAACCAACAGTATTTTATTTATGATATTGCTATCAGGATTCAACTGTGTAGTATTTTATTTTTCATTTGTTGTTGGTACGGTCACATGAATTACTGAAGTTTAACCCCTGGGTTCCTGAATTTTTCACTACTTTAGTCTTCTCAGACTGTGTATTTGCCCCATAGTTCCTTTTATAGGCCTTTTTTTTCATTTTCTCATAACTTTTGCAAATAGAGGCTTTTTTTCATAAACAAAATATCGACAAAAAGCTGGAAGTCTGTGTTTTTTAGTGGTGTAGTCATTTTGCATAAATTTTGTAGTTTTATGCCATTTTTTCTAGGTTGAAACCAGATCATCATTTTTCACCTCCGAGCTCATATCTTTTTTCTCTAGACTATGATTTTCTCGAAATTTGTGGCATCAGGAAGGTATTCAAGAGCACTTCAGATCTACTCATGCACTTTTTGTAGATTTGTTTCCAGATTTTCATATTTTTAGCTTGTAGCTGATTTGATAGTTTGGGATACTTTGTTGTAAATTTGCAAAAAAAGTGTAATTTTTTTTGGGACAAAGGGGTTGATTTCTTTTATTGTGAGGGAAAATTGTTGTTCCTCTATTGTAATATCTCATTGTATCATGGATTTTCCAAAAGTGTATCTCTAACTCCATATAACTGTCATGAGTGGAGAACTCAAATTGATTTATTATTGTTAAATCTAAGTTGCAAAAAATAACATTTGATCAAGATCTAGAACCCGCAGGAGCTAAAGAGAGAAGAGAATGGCTTGATAGAAGGGATGAAGCTCTTGATAATCTTCTTTTGTCCATTTATCCAGATCTTAGATATCATGTTGCATCATGCACACATCCTAATCAAGTTTGGACTACTTTAGAGAATCTCTTTGGTAAGCCAGATAAGATGAGGAAATTTAAGTTGGAGAATGAACTAATGGGTCTTAATCCTTCAAGTTTTGACAATATTCAAGACTTCTTCTCTAAGCTCAACTTTCTTAGATTGCAGTTATCTAATTGTGGGGTCACTAAAGAGGATGAATAGTTGATTATTTCTATTCTTGCTAAGTTTGGTCCTGATTATTCAGTGTTTGTTTCTACATTCTATGCTACAATGGATGACCTTGTAAATGCATTCAAAATTCCTCCTCTTGATGAATTTGCAGCTTAGCTCACAAGGGAACAAGCAAAGTTGGTTCACATGGGAACATTGAAGTCTACTACACCTCATTCTCTTTTTGCAAAAGATACAAAGGCTTCAAGTGGCAAAGGTAAGAAGTAGAAAAAGGAACCCAAGTCTAATGAGTAAGGTAAAGATTCTCCTTCACATAGCACTCCTAAGTCCACATCCTCTTCAAAAGAGGAATCATCTAAAAAGAAGAAGTCAAAATGTGCATATTGTAAAAGGTTAGGAAATAATGAGCATAGATGAACTATAATAAGAAGATTGGTGAACTCACACACCTTCAAAAGAATAACATTGAGCTAAGTCCTCATCAGTGTCTTCTACTTCTTCTTTAGCATCACAATCAGCAACCCCCTCATCATCATCTCAGCCACATAATACATCTACTTCTGGGCTACATAAAATGAGAGGACAAGCAATCTTGGCCTCTACAAGTCCCGAATCTCATAGATAGCTTCTTGATTTAGGGGCATCTCATCATATGACATCTTCTATGGATATGTTCTCTTCTTTTGAGCCTTGTAATTCACCTCATATATTGATGGGTAACAATACATATATGAAGGTAAGTGGGAAGGGTTCTATTGATATGGGGGAAGGGAGTTTCAATGATGTAATTTATGTTCCTTCCTTGTCCACTGATCTCCTTTCTATTTATCAAATTACTCATGGGGGTCAAGGTAAAATAGTTGAGCTCACTCCTGATAGGGTGTACATAAGGGACTTGGAGACTAGGAATATTGTTGCTATCGGGATGGTTGATCATTCATCTCATGCACATATTCCTTTTCACATTTTTCTTTAGAAGATGATAATGTTCCTTTGACTGCATCACACACTCCATTGAGTGTGAACCATGTTAGTGAGGAGAAGTTTGGTCATCTACACCTTGGTATTCTAAAGACCAATGTTGAGCTTCTTACTCCTCCACCTCCTACTTCTTTAGCCATTGATGCTTCTATTCAATAGGATGCCAATAGTTTTTTAGATCTTTCTTTATGAGATGAGTATTTGACAGGTATTTCAAACTTGTTCATGGAGTGTCATATTGCAGATTTGAAGGAAACACTTGAGGGGATTTCTCTCCTCTTTGATGACAATTTCAACACAACTTTAATACCATATACTTTTTCCTTGGAGATTGACATTCATGAGTCTCCTCATTCACTTGATTTGTCATGTTTCTTGGTTGATTTTGACCATGATTATGTTGTGGCTCATTCAAGCTTGGAGGCTCCTACTTAGTTTTCTAAGGCATACATGAGCATTCATTTTTCCTCCTTTCAGTTGGACATGGAGTGGATTTTTCATTAGCTTATGAATTTGTTTCTTCCTAAGGGAAGATGTGTTGCTTGCAGAGATTGGATCATCTTTTGTTTTTAGGCTTTCTTCATCAACATTGGAGCTTCTTCATTATGGGGGGGATATCTTATCTCTCTACTTCCCTCTTATGGGGGGGTCATTGATTGTATATACATGATTCATGTTGTCCTTGGGGGGTATCATTGAGTCCTCCATACATCATGTTTGTTTTGTTTTGTTTTCTCTCTATTGGAGAGGAGTTTTGTCCCACTCGGTTTTCTCTTTTCTTCGCTTGTGAGAGATTAATTGCATTGTTTTCATTTGCATTGTAAATGGGTACCTAACATGGCCTAGTAGCTGGCACCCATAGTCATAGTCTTTGCATAATAATCTTCTCCCTAAGTTGCACTTAAGGGGGGATGTTGGGATGAATAAATGTCTTGTACCTAGCTAATTCACTCACTAGGTAATTAGGGGACATATTCACATGTTAAGTTTACTTAGGATATAAGATTATTTCTAGAAGTCTTAGTTATATTTTCTAGAAATTATCTTATCTAGCTAAGATTACATGATTCCTAGGTAGTTAATTGTCTCATGTTATATGATTAAGACACTTGTCATGATCTTGTCTATTCCTATCTCTCAACCTTGCCTTTATATGCAAGGCATCTCATGTTCATTTGCATCATATTCAACTAGTAATCAATCTTGCATTGTGAAGCAAGATTTCTTCCCATTCTCTCTCTTGTGGAAGTGGTTTTGGTCTAGAAATTGTTCCTTGGGGTGTTGGGGAGTCACCATTTACTCCCACAAATCTAACTTCAACAACCTAAATTTTTTTCAAATACTAAAGTACTATACATTACATATAACATAATATTAGGTGTGATGGATCCCAAAGTGATAGGAAAAGTAGCTTAAAACCACAAATTTTATTGAAAACATTGTCAAATTCTTTGATGATAAGTTTTGTTGGTTGACAGATTTTTCACTTTAATTTTATACTCTTTAGCCCATATAAATAACAATCTGGCCAACAATTGAGTCACTTGCAATGATATTTGCAAGTGTTCTCTACTTATTTTGCAAGGCAAGGCTACCTTCGACATATATGCAATGAATAAAGACTGGGTATGCTTTTTACCAAAAAGTAGAAAATGAAACCAAGACCTACCCATAACCATGAAATAGGTACGAAAGATCAAACTTAAAATAAAGTAAATGTGGGTAAATGACACAAAGTTCATCTTTCCCATGCCAACGGATGATATCCAGGGAAAGAAAGAACAATAGACTCTTTTCAAAGCTAATTTAATCCAAATTCAAAGTTTTAGAATTAAATGCATATACAACTCATTATAAAATAATGACATTTGAAGAGTAACCATAAGGAAACACAGTTCATCGTCATTTAAAGACATTAAGAAATCCAAATATTGGAAAATATCTTCTTTATTTCTCCATAGTCAAAACATAAGTTCATAGACTTCATATTTTTGTACAATGAAACTGCATGAAAAGATGCCCTTTCTATCCCCCTCTTCCCTCTAAACCAAAAAGGGAGGATCAATCCCTTGGGTATGTGCAAGATCATGATGGGCCAAAAAGTGGCAATATGATGGGTATGTGGATGATGACTTTTTTTTAACCCAAAATTGATGAAACAAAAATAGTTTTTAAAGGAGATTCTAAGCTTTCCACCAATATAAATTATGCTTTACTTTGAATTTAATAAGTAATTATTATTCATTTTCTATGTACGAATTATGACTAAAGTCCCGATTAATAGGTTGATTGAAAAACATCTATAGCTTTCAAACGGTATCACATTTTTTGAATCTAAAAAATGCGTCACATTCTATGCTTCGCATAATATAGGATTAAAAAAAGGAAAATTGAATTTCATGAATATTTTACCAAGTTAAGGTGGTTAGACATACAAGTTTTTATATTTTTAAAAGTTGTAATAAAAAATCATAATTAATTATTTACTTGTAAAAAAATTACAAAAAAATATGCATCACATCGAGAAATGAGTCCTCTACTGATATATAAAATCTTATAAAAAAATATTATCATTTTATTGTGGTTAGGGTGGTCAGACAAACACCTATTTCTTAATTTTTCCCTGAAATTTAAGTACTACTACATTGAAATTTCAAATTTTCACCAAATATATATATATATTTTAAAAAAAAACTAGTAGTTTAGAAAATAAATTCAATTTGCTACAGATTCTATTCATACATATTTTTGAAATAATATAGATAACTTATTCAAATTTTTACATCAAGTTTCCTAACTCTGATTTTTCTGAATTTTTTGCCACTTTTCTTCCATGATGATCCTGCACATACCCCCCTCAATTTCTGAAAGTCTTTTCTTTATAGAATTTTCCAAGCCAAAAATGTATCTAAGCGTAACTTTTCATAATAGTCTTTTAAAATAACTGTCCTCAAGAAAGTGACCTTAAACAAAAATAGTTACACTACACCAAAATTGAGTTACCAATACTAATTACAAAAATATGCCATGCAAAGCAAGAAAATTAAACTACTGCAGGTGGTGGGGTATTCTCCATATCCATTCGTATTTCCATAAAAATCTGGTGTAGCTTACTGTGTTCCTCTTCTTCTTCTAGGATGGAGATTACCCTATGATATTGGGCGTAACTGGTCTTCTCCTTCTAGGAAAGTGTGCGCAATTGGGAGATAATATCAATATACTCTTCCTTGGGCCAGTTCAAGTTAGGTTGTAGGACGGGTATAGGTTGGTCATCCCACATTTCATTGCTCGCAGGAAGCCCCATTTTGAATTTTCCTTGGTTGATAAGGAAATAGGACTGAATAATACTACCACCTTTCTCTATAAATGGATTATTTAATTACCCTGGTAGGTAATGATGCCTTTTAACCTGTTGATAACATGTCACTACCTTCGTTACACTTGTCATTTATGAGGCTAATTAACACATCATGAATTTTCTGCCTTGAGAAAAGAGCCTTAAGATTGAGTTTGTATTTCGTAACACCTGAAAATACATTCTTATGATTTGTTGTACAAATAATTAAATATACTGGCGATGCTTCAAAAATATTCAAAAATAGGGAAATCTACTATAGAGTCGCAGGGTCGCTAAAAGATAGCACCAATGAACCACATGTTGGGACTTTTGAGGTTTTGAAATCTTCTGACATATCGATCACTTAGAATATCCTTGGGTGAGATTGAGAAGAGAGAGATGGATCAGGCAGTCGGGTGGTTATAAAACTTACAAAGGCCACAAGTTGGTTAAAAAATAAAAGGATTGGTGACAAGGGTTATGAAACTTGCGAGAACCACGATTTCAAGTCATTTTGAAGGAATGAAATGGGAGTCGTTTTAATTTAGAAGGGAAAAATTGCATGGTTTAAAATTAGAGGGTAACAAGTTCAAATTGTGGTTACAATTTAGTAGAGTCAACTTTGATAACATCCAAAAAATTCCTTAAGATAAATATTTTGACTAGATCCATTGTCCATTAAAGCTTAAGTTTTATTCGAATATGGGCCCATTTCAAAACATAACATAAAATGTGAGGAGGTCATTCATTTACTAGAGTGAACAATATGATCTTATGCAAATGAGGTCATATTTGTGGCTTGGTCTTGAACAAGGTTTCATTTTATGATCTATGTGCTTATGTTTCTTGACCAATTTGTGACTGTGGACACCGATTTTGGGTGTCTAATGGTTCGATAAACTCTTATAGGGTTTTTCACCTAAAAGGAGAGAAATGGACCCAAAATGCTAATGTCTAAACACAAGATTAATGTAAGGAGGGATGTAATATGCCTAAATATGATGTCTAAATGGAATAAACTAAATTGTTTTTTATTTAAATTAATGTAAAACCTAATAAATGCAAAGTGCTAGAAAACATAGTGATGTATGCAAAAAAAACCTAAGAATGCAAGTAAATGATAATAGAATTAAACAAGACTGGAGAGATGCACCTAGAATCTGAAGTATGATTTAGAGAGGCTCTGAAATCCTACATAGTTGACTGGAAATGTTGATTAGGACACTTACACAAAGATGGGTGACTTAGTCCAATTTCAGGGAAAATCTGTTGGAACAAGAATCTGCCAAATGGGTATCCAAAAATTTACAGAAACCACTTTTAAGGCTTGGTAGTGGGAATAATTCACCATAGATGGAGACTTAGTCCACTTGGGAATCTCGATAATTTTTGGGTAGGAAACTATAGCTTTCGGTATGCACTTCTATTCTTGATAGGTGTTCGATTCATAAATTGCAAAAAATGAGTTGAAATTGGTCTCCACACTTCAATTAGGATGTTGTTCACTTTGATGACTTTGATGGATTGAAAAATCCTTTTTGACACTTTCCTCTTTGAAAAATCTGCATATAAGACCTACAAAGACACATGCAAAAGGGGGGAAAAGGGCTAAGGGTTAGAGTATAGGGGTTTTCCCTGGTCAAACCCCGCTTTGGTAATCAAACCCTATGAAATGAAATGAAATAAGAAGAGAATGATGAATAAACAACATGCAATGTCACAAACTCACAAAACACTTGATGTGTAAATATGAAGATATGCAATGAAGTGCTCCAATGGATGACTTCATGATGCTTAGAGTGCTTGAATGCTTGAATGGATGAATTGCAAGTTAAAATGGGAGGAAAAACCCTTTATTTATACTTGATTTTCCATTATTTCCTAAAAATAACACATCATAGGCTGGACTCAAGGGTAAGATAATTAAATCCCGCAAGAAAATTGAAATTATTTTGATTCTTGTGCCCAGTGGGACTAAGTTGCGCCAGGTGGCGATTGTTGGCCTCCTCTAATGGTTCAATAACTAAGCCCTTAGATTTGTGACTTATAAATTAGACATCTACACTAAGTAGTTATCTTACTCATCATGAAGGTGCATTTCATTGTCAACCCAGGGATGTGAACTTGAAATGGGTCAACATTGTATGTGCACTATGACTCCATTGCAGTCATCCATAAACTAGAAAAGAAATAGTACTGAAAATAGAATGTTGGAAAGAAATGAATATAAATACTGAGCATGAAAAACTGAACTAGAAATGGATGATAGAAATAGAAATATTAACAAAAAGACACGAAACTACTATGTCTGCCTTGGCTGCAGGAATAGTCAGAGAACAGAGTTCCAATGGCTACAAGAACAGATAACTACTAAAACCGAAGCTAGTTATTGAACAAAAAAATAACTTTTAAACTAAATGGGTGGAATTCTCACCAAGTGGGCCCCCTTGAGTGAGTCTTCCTTAAGCTAACTCAGATGCAAAAAATTAGAATATCATTTTATTCCTTGAAAACATGATTACAACATATCAGCAATGTGACTGTATTACTTAAACTGAAAAATGCAAGTACAATCTCAGAACATCCAAAATTATGGAAAGGGGCATCTGACCATTATTTATAGAGGGAAAAGCTTCTAATTAATCCTAACTAACTAGGTAGTCTACTCCAACAAAATAGGAGGATGAAATTTATTGAAAACATGGAAAAGAGAGGGAGGAAGTTATGCATGCGCTAGATTTTGTCAAAGTAGACTTTCCCCAACGAGGATCCAACATAGCACACTTCCTATATTTTCTCCCCTAACAAACATGACCATTTATAAGGTAGTTACAACTTCCATATGAGCTAGGAATTCCCTCCATTGAGAGTTTACCCTCCTTTAACCTCTTAATGACCATCTTTTGACTTCCTTAACAACTAACTAGCTGGCAGGAATGTCTTCTACTTTGTAGGCTTCATTTATATCAACATCTCAATGTGAACCTACATAATGATATTAGCATGTACAAAAAAATATCATATCTATAATTACCTTAAAGTAACATCCATTCAACCACATGTAAAATTAAAATAGATAATTCACATAGCATGTTAATATTATCAAAAGTCACAAGGATAAGTTTATGCCCAAGGTTCATGGATTTAAGGAAATAACATGGGTAATGTCAATAACCAGGTGCCAAAGTATATAGTATCAACAACAAATATATGATAAACCCTATCAAAATTGAGCCATTAATTGGACTCATCATCTCCCCCCAACCTAATGATTTGCTAATCCTCTAGTAGAGGAAGTTGTATTCCTTTTCCTTGTCGAAGATCTGAAGTCACTAGCTACCAATTATCCCAGATCAGTATCTGCAGTATCTGAATTGGGATTGAAGTAGAATCCTTGCTTGTTTTCCAATCTTCTCCATCATGGCCTTTTTGTAGCTATGTCATACTGATAGTATTTGTAATCTGGTACTAGCCACAATAGAGTAGGTGGCTAAAATGTCAATGGAAGCCAATATTGCTACTTCATCCTTCCAATGAAGCATAATTTTGTAAATAATGGGGTTCATCCTATTTCAACTGACCTGTCAAACTATTCTAGCATTGTGATAGGTACCCCAATACTATTTTCCCTATAGTATCAACTACCTACTCATATTCCTAATTTGCTTCTTCCCTAATAGGAATGATTCTATTTTTGTAGCTTGGGAAATAAAGAATTTGGTGCCATGTATAGTAAATGTCAGAAGGGTTACTGGATTCAGCTCTGAGAGGCAAGGAGTATGGAGTTCTCTTTCCCCATATATTTTAAACTGTTTCCCCCAATTGACTTCATTCTGGATGCATGATATGAATGCCCTCAAATGGATATATCCAATGTAGATCAATGGGTTCCAACCATGATCATTAGGCATAACATAATTATGTAAGTATAATTGACATGTATATTTTTAACTTTAAGAGAGGACTAGTAGGCTTGGAAAAACTCATGCGGGGTTTCAATAGAAGGGCTTAAACCTAAAATAACCCTTGACAACTTGAAGGAAATATGACACGCCTTCAAATGTAGTGCATATACTCTTGGAGGAGTTTTGCATTCCATCATTTGGGGTACTGAAGCTACCACACTATCTACCTTATCATTGAAGGCAACAATATCTGCATCTTTCTTCTCATTTTTTGCATTTTTCTTTTTGAATTCTTCCTATAGCTTGAATTTTTCCTTTGCATTTCATTCCATAAGTTCAAGGCTACAAGATTCCATGAAAAAGTGGGAGGTTTATTTTTCCCCACCAAAATATTTCCTCACATTGGTTCATGATGTTCAAATGGCACTAGTTTCAGTGATTCTTGTTGTTCATATTACTCTGGTTGCAATGGTTCTTGATTTTCAACCTACTATGAAACAACAACAAGCTCTACTAAACTTATGTTTGATTTTTCCTCAAAAATGTCTTCTACCTCAACATTTACCTACCCCTTAAGAGCTTATATCTCCTTCCCAGATGTTCTTATGAGTCTAGGGCTTCTTTTTGGAGGCATATTAGTAGCTGGCTTAGTTGGTTTTGATTTCTTTGGAGGGATTTTACATTTCTTAGTGGCTACAGGAAGACCAATGTCATCAGCTTTTCGTTTCCTAAGGCTTGGTGTTACTTTTTCTGATATGTGCTTCTTGGCCTTCCCTTTCCTAATTTCTACCTCTCTCATTTGTGCTTCCTCTTTTCTAATGGAAGCCCTAGTATGAATTGAATTTTTAGGAAGAACATTGACATTAGATTCTGAGGATGAACTTTCTTCATCTGAATACTCTAATTTAGAGGAACCAATTTCTATTGTTGATTCAACTACAAGAGGGTTTGTGCTAGGGTTTGTACCAAAATTTAAAGCTACAGGAGTGGTTTTAGCAACCCTCTCACCCCTACTAACTCTACAAGCTTGGGGCTGACCTTTATGACTCACATTTTCCAATTTGAACTAATCAATGTTCACAAATTCTTCCTATGACATACCAGACACTTCTTGTAAAGATTTTACTACTAAATTTTTTATCAAATAGTGGTGGGAGACATAATTGTCCCTACCTTTTTTCATTTCAGCTGCCATGATTGTAAGGAGGCTGTACAACACATTGGGAACATTCATCTTTCTTCCATGTCTCATATGGTTCAGGAGCTTAAAATGCACAGAATGGAGGCATGATTGGTGAACCTCATAGGTAATATATTTGACAATGTAGACAACAACTTGTTTCCACTTTTCTGGAAGAGAAGTTCTCCTTATTCCTTGCTTATCTACAACAAGCAGAGGATCACTAGGTTTAGTGAATTCTACCCTAGCTAACCCTGCATCCTTGGAAGCAAGGTATGGCTCTCCTTCAATAGGAAAACCCATTAATTCAACAATTTTCTCCTCAATGGATATAACTTCTAGCCCTTTTACCATTGCCTTCCCATCAGAAAGTGTTTATGAAAATTCCAGAGCAATGTCCTCATTGAAAATGTCTAGTTTTAGAAAGTAGTCTAACCATACACAATTCCTGAATTCAGCCAGAGAGAGTGCATCCTATAGTATCACATCATGAACTGTATGTTCATTTATAATCAACTTTCCTCCCATTGTTTCTACCCACAATCAGACAAACACTTCTACAAAATTTTCTTTCCTACAATCCTTCTCTAAAAACCCAATTTCTTCTGCTTCTTGCAACTCTTCTTCAGTGCTAACACCAATGTCATGTAACTCTTCAATTTACATTTTTGGTGACGTTACATGACTATGAATAAGGTAGTAAAGAAACATAAATGAGGGGTATCATCAAGGAAAATGGTGGTGATTTAGCGTCACATCATACATGCAGGCCATCATTTCAACTATTTCAAATTGGCTCATTTTAAATTTGCTAACATGTATGACACGTGGACATGTGGGTTCACATTCCCCCCAACCTAAATTAGAGCATGTGTCTACAAAGGCTGGGATGTAATTATAATGTGACAAGGTAGAGTACAAATATGTGCTATGTGAAATATCAACATTAATATATAATAATTAAGGGTGCTGCCACAATAGTGGTTTACACTTTCTAGGAGATCCTAAATTTTTCTGAAATCACATATTTTTAGAAAATATAATGATTTAAGCCTTGAAAATTTCCATTTAAAGGATTCCAATTGAATAGGGTTTGATCAAACCACCTTAGACCAAGCCCCCTTGGATAGAATCCCACTAGTTTTAAACCATACCTATAACATAGTCTTCTTTACACCTATCAAAATGATGATAAGAAACCAATTTTGATTTACCTTTTGGGGGATCAAATGAATTCATTTAAAATTTATTTTTTTATAATTATGTAGTCCTTATTATAAACTTCCAATAAAGTATAATTTTAATTAAATTAAATTTGATTATTATATTTATTTTTTATTTCTTGTGAATGTAGTTTTTTCATTGAAAATGAAGCTCTCTATTCTACACATGTGGAAAAATAGAAGATTATCATATTTTTTTTTTTAAAATATGAGTGCGCTAGATATTGGAGTCCTTGATCCAAAAAAATAAATAAATTGAATTTCGATACATACAAAAACAATTACGCGTTATACAGTTGCGCTATGTCTAAATTGTAATTGGTTTGACTTTGAAACTTGATTAAAGAAAAAATATTCAATAAAAAACTATCTAACCAAGTGGAAGCAATATATATTGGAGTTAAAAATCTAAATTCTAAAGAATTAGAATTTTATCCTTCATGGAAAGAATGTTATGCATTATATGGTGAACATCACTTTTTAAAAACAATGTTTTTTGAAAAAAACTAGTTTTTGAGGGAGATGGAAAAAGAAGTGCAATCTGATTCCAAAAATTTGGAAAAAAATATATTTAGAATCTATAGACAAAATTTCACAAAACTCTAGTTTGCATCATCTTCAAATTCCTCACGGTTTACCCACTATAGGTGTCTGAAAGTGAAGATTTAGTTAAAAAAATTTATTTTAGTGTCTAGTTTGGCAAAAAATTGTAAACCACTATTGTGGGATCACCCTTAAATTAATGTATTTAAGATAATTAAGATGTAGCAAGTTGTTATACATGTACCTAAAAATTTGGAGTGTTGTTTGCAAAGAATGTAGAAGGAAGTGCGGGTTACTTTAAAAGTATAGTTGGGAAAATAAATGAAGTGGTGATGGAATGAAATGATGGTGGAGTGAAGTGATGGTGGAGTTATGGAAGATAGAGAAAGGATGGAGATGGATGGACAGATGGATTTATTGATGGAGAAATGGATTCCCATAAAAGTGGAAATCTTTATTATGATTGCATGCATACTTTGACTATTCAAAAGGAGGGACACTAGGTTTGCTTCCTTCGGCTACAGGAAGTTCAGAGGTTTGGTGTTGAATAAATTACTGCATGAATTCTTGTTTGGAAGTCAACTTATGATATAACCTAAGATCCAATGACCATTGACCAGTAGCTTGAATTTGATAGGGTCAATGGTTGTGAGTTGAACAACACCATTGGAGTAGACTTCTGTAACTTCATACAATCCCAACCACTTGGTTTGTAGTTTGCCTACATTATCTTGATACCTAGAGTCATAAAGGAGGGCCTAGTCACCTAGCTGAAACTTATTTTCATTTATGTATTTGTCATGCCATCTGATTCTCTAATTTTTCACTATCTTAGCATGATGAAGAGCTAACTTTCTCACCTCATCCAAGGCATTCATTTGCATGATTTTTTCTTTTTGTGCCTCAGATATGTCTATCCCAAGATCTAGTGCAATTCTAAGAGTTTTATGATCAAACTCTATATAGGCATCATGGTTGTTTTTCCATACAATAATTCAAAATGAGTGAAACTAGTGGTTGTCTTCCAAGTGGTTCTATAAGTGTAGACAGCTTCTGGCAACCTATTTTCCCAATCTTTCCTATGTATAGCCACTATTTTGGTCAAAATAACCTTTATTTTCCTATTTGTCACTTCAGACTAGTCATTGGATTGAGGGTGATAGGGGGTAGATTTCCTTTTCCTTACATTATATTCATTGACCAATGTTGTGACAAGAGTTGATGTAAACTGATCTTCCTTGATTTGTAACTATCTCCCTAGGAACCCCATAGCGTGTGCAGATTTCTTCATAGAGGAATTATGCAAATTTATTATCTCTAGCATGTTTCATAGCTTTAACCTCAACCCACTTGGCCACATAGTCAGTGCAAACCAAGATGTAGTATTTTCCATTTGATAGTGGATCAACTGGTCCTACAAAATCAAGTCCCCATTTATCAAATGTTGTGATGACTACCTAAAGGTATAGGGGCATCTCATTAGATTTAGTTGGTTGTCCCATCATCTAACATCTATCACACTTCCTAGTATACTTTCCAACATCCTTATGAAGTGTGGGCTAGTAATATCATGTATTAAGAATCTTCATTATTGTCCTTTTAGCTGCAAAGTTCCCTCCACAGGGTTCATTGTGACATGCATGTAGTATATCATAGGTTTCATCCTCCCTTACACATATTCTCATCACATGATCTGGTCTAGTATAGAATAGACATCCTACAATCCAAGAGAAAGGAAAAGTTTTCTCAATAAGAACCCTTCTCTCTTTTGGAGTGAAATGAGGAGGAACTCTCCCTGTAACTAGATAATTGGCTATATATGCATACCAAGGTGTGTGCACACTAATGGAAAACAAATGTTCATCAGGGAAGGAGTCACCAATGACTTTAGTGTCTTTTGATGTAGTGAATTAGGAGAGAAAGTCTACCACAACATTCCTTACCCGGTTTGTCAATAATGGTGATATCAAATTCCTGCATTAGCAACAACCATCTTGCTAGCCTACTTGAAATCAAGGGCTTATTCATGAGGTATCTTATGGTTGCATGGTCTGTATGGACAAATATATGATACCATACTATATAATTCCTAAACTTGTTAAGGGAATAGATGACTGCCAACATCTCCTTCTTTGTCACTATGTAATTAAACTCAGCTCCTTGTAGGTTCTTGCTGACAAAGTAGATTGCATTCTCAATTGCTCCCTCTTTTTTGGCCAAAGACAAATCCTATAGAATAATAAAATGCATCTATGTGAATATGGAAAGGGAGTTCCCAATTAGGGCCTTTGAGTACATGAGCATAGGTTAAGGATTATTTTAAATTAGAGAATGCTTTGTCACAATCCTCTATCCAATGGAACTCAACATCTTTAGTTAGAATATTGTACAATGGTTCTACCATCTTACTGAAATATTTTATGAAGCACCTATAGTATCTTGCATGTCCTAGGAAACTTCTAACATCATTTTTCTTGGAAGGAATAGGAATAGTGGTAATCACCTCAATCTTAGCTAGGTCCACTTGAATTCCTTTCTGAGAGATATAATTTCCAAGGACAACTCCTTCCTTCATCATTATGAAAAATTTCTCACTGTTCAAGTATAGATTATGGTCCTCACATCTCTGCAAAAAATTTCTTAGATTTTCTAATGCGTCTGCAAAATCAACACCATAAGTAGTAAAATCATCTATGTAGGTCTCCATACAATCATGTGAGATGTTTGAAAATATACTAATAACTACTCTTTGAAAGGTTTTAGGTGCATTACATAAACTGAATGAAAGTACTGAATAGGCATATGTCTCCCAAGGATAGGTAAAATGTGTCTTCTCTTGATCCTCAGGTGCAATCTATATCTGATTATAACCACTGAATCCATCTAGGAAAGAAAAATATTGCTTACCTACAAGTGAATCTAGTACTTGGTCTATGAAAGGAAGGGAAAAATGATCCTTTTTGGTGGTAGAGTTTAGCTCTCTATAGTCAACACAAACTCTTCGTTTACCTCCATTTTTTAGAAAAATTACCAATGGGGACACCCATTGGCTATCTAAGATAGGGTAGATAAATCTTGCATGCAATAACTTCTGTAATTCCCCTTTTACAATCTCCCTCAATATAGGGTTGATTCTCCTCTATGGTTTCCTTACTGGTGTGTAGTCATCTCTAATGTAGATCCTATGAGTATAGAGCTTGGGATCCAACCCTTTCATGTCATGGTAATCCCATGCAAATGCATGTTGATGGGTCTTCAACAGGTTTGTCAAGGACAACTACTGTTCTTGATTCAACTTGTTAATATTCAAATGTTTTCCTTATAAAACTTGTAATTGTGTGGTCAACTCAATTATGGTTGTTTCACAAATGCTTGGAATTAGTTCATGTGGGAAAAATGTATAAAGCATATCTATTGCTGCAGGAAGTTCAAGTGCAAGAGGAGTGAGCAGAAGTGTCTTCAATGGACCTGCAAAACTAGATTCATGAGTGGATGACTCTTCATGCTCCTCACAATGCTTCTAAATTATATGGGATAATACTTCGCCTTCTTCTTGGAGCTGCATAAAAAGTAATTTTTCCTATCATGAGTTGTGCCACTAAATTGATTTCCTTGGCCTCTTCTCCAACACGTGGACATATGAGGTTATTCATATCATTGGATGGTTAATCAGGAGGGTAGAGAACAAGTTTTTTAGTGATTCTTCCATTAGAGATAGTCATGTCCCTTGACCGACATCCAACGTAAGTATTTTTTGTGGCTAACCATGACCTACCTAGAATAATGGGATACCCTCCCAATGCAACTTTAGGGGAAAAGACTATGAAATCTGCTGGGTACTCCCAAGATTCTAGGGTTAAAACAAGGTCTTCCACTATACCATTTGGTTTGATAGTGGAACTATTAGCAAGCTATAGGACAGTAGGAGTAGGTCTCATATTTGCATCATTTAGTTGTTGTAGGATATCCTTAGTCATCACATTTATTGTTGCTCCCAAGTCAATTAGAGCATTCTTTACTTGGATTCCATTTATAATAACCCCTACCAAAGGACTACCTGGGTTAGTGTATTTAGGAACAATAACTTTCCCAAGCATGATGTCTACCAACTATCCCACCACATGTACAATAGTGGGGTCTTACTTTTTCCTCCGTAAATTTTTGAGATAGGCTTCCTTGATTGCTTTGCTATATATGGGGACATCTTTTATGGCCTAGAACAAAGGTATCTTAACACATATGCGTTTCAACTAATACATAGTATCAAATGTTGTTTCTTCCTTTTCTTCCTTTTGTTTAACAACTTCTAACCTTTGAGGAAATGGTGGGTCTTGATTAGACTGTTGAACTGGTTTAGGATTTTTAGGTGCACTTGGCTAAATAGGGACATTCTGATGCTCCTTTTCTTCCATAGGAAGCTCAGTGATGCTAGGAGTGGAAGGAGTGGGAAGAGTGGTTCTTGAATGTAGATGAATATCACTCACACTCATAACACATGTAGGGAATTGATTAGGATCTATAGAATAGACTAGTTGTTGTTGTGGTTTATTATTTAGGATAGGTGTGGGTTGAGCTAGTAGCTGAGTAGGTATAGATGTGCTAGAACTTGAGCTAGTAGGAGGAGGCATTATCGTAAGTTGTTGAGGCTGTGGAGGTGGCTACATACAACCATTTGTCTAGTTTGGCCATTGATGTCCTCCCATCCATTGGGATGTCTATTGTCAGTTTCCTTGAGGTGGTTGCCAATAGGTATTTGGAGGGTTGTTCCAAGGCTGAGGTGGATATCCTCCATAGTTGGATGGGTATGGGGGTTGACATTGATTACCAGATGCATAGGAATTGAAATAAGGTCCACTAAAAGATAATGGATTTGGTGGCATACCTTGTCTTGAAGCCCATGGTCTTCTTTGTGCAATTTAGAAAACCTAATCATCATCAACCTGAACCAACCTAAATTCTAGTGGAATTTTCTTGCTATCAATGTTGGCTACCATTTTGCATTTGCAGCCCTTCTTTTGTCTGCAATGAGGACAATATTCTATGAACATTGCCTCTTCCTCCTCTTGTTTCTTCTTTGCTTGAAGAGTGTCTAGCTGAGTAGCCATATTGTTAATGATATCCTATTTTAAATCTACCAGCAAATGAGTGATTTCCATCCTTGAGACTCCATTGGTGGAGGATTTACCCAAAGAGGATTGATAACATCTTCCTTTCTTCAGAGCTACCCTAGAGTAATTCTAACATATTGTTTTAATATCATCCTAGGGAACTTGGGTGATATCTCCTCCTCCCATCAGGTCCAGTGTATCAATGCAACTCTCATTGATCCCTCTAAGGAAGAGAAAATTTTGAGACTCTTCATTAAAAGTGCATGATGTGGAGATTTTTGTAGGAAAAAAAGGAACCTTGAAATATAGTCCTCCAAATTCTCATCTTCCTTCTACTACATCATGAAGATATCATCTCCTCTCATATCACTGCCCCTACAGTATTCTTTGTACTTCTCAAGAAACTTTGTTTTCATATCATCCCAAGTATCTATAGTTTCCTACCTAAGCTCATAAACAATATTAATGCAACTTATTTTATGGTGTTAGGAAACAATTTAAGCCTATGAGCATCAGTGGTATAGTCATATCTTCTACAGAGGATATCAAACTTAAACAAGAAAGTGTTAGGGTCTTCTGTGACAAACCCATATAACTTAGGAAGAATTGAAGTAGGGATGTTCTTGAGATTATCAACTTCATTTTGATGAGTGATGGGAAATGGAAAAGATGGTTGGTTGGGCCTGGTTGGATTTGCATGAGCCATATTTGCTTGATGGAGTGCCAAATAAAATGGATTCTTAATCAGGTTTTGGGCAGCTTGGTCCTTAAAGGAAGTTCAAGAACTGGTCAAATTGGGAAATGCATCAACAAAAGGATGTGCCTCCTCTTCATCTCTTGGAAGATTTTGAAACTCAACTAGCTGGTTATCAGGATTGGGGTCATTAGGAAGAAATCTCCCATGAGTATCTCTTCTCTTGCCTCTATGCATGTGATATTAACTCAATATCAGCCAACTCACACAAAGAATTAATGAAAGAATAGAAGATCATTACTTTTATCAAATGAAGGGTATGCTAAGAACAAACTTCAGAGATACTAAAGCAAGAAAGAACCTAGAAATGACTTCAAAGAACATCCTAGTTTGACACCATCCCTAGCAATGACACCAAAAATGTTGGCCTCCTCTAATGGTTCAATAACTAAGCCCTTAGAACTGTGACTTAGAGATTAGACATCGACACTAAGCAGTTATCTTACTCATCATGAAGGTACATTTCATTGTCAACACAGGGACATGAACTTGAAATGGGTCAGCACTATATGTGCACTAGGACTCCACTGTAGTGATCCATAAACTAAAAAAGAAACAGTACTGGAAATAAAATGTTGGAAAGAAATTAACATAAACACTAAGCATGAATCAACAACTACACTGAGCATCAAAAACTAAACTAGAAATGGATGATAGAAATAGAAATATCAGCAAATAGGTAGGAAACTACTCAGTCTTCCTTGGCTGTAGGAATAGTCACATAATAGAGCTCCAATGGCTATAGGAACAGACAACTGTTAAAACCAAAGCTAGTTACTAAATATAAAAATAACTTTTAAACTAAATGGGTGGAATTCTCACCAAGTGGGCCCCCTTGAGTGAGTCTTCCTTAAGCTAACTCAAATGCAACAAATCAAAATACCATTTTATTCCTTGAAAACATGATTACAACATATCAGCAATATGATTGTATTACTTAAACTAAAAATGCAAGTACAATCTAAAAACATCCAACCTTGTGGAAAGGGGCATTTGACCATTATTTATAGAGGGAAAAGCTTCTAATTAACCCTAAATATCTAGGTAGTTGACTCCAGCAAAATAGGAGGATGCCATTTATTGAAAACATGGAAAATAGAGGGAGGAAGTTATGCATGCCCCAGATTTGGTCAAAGAAAACTTGCCCCAATGAGGATCCAACACAACGCACTTCCTAGATTTTCTCAACTAACAAACATGACCATTTAAAAGGTAGTTACAACTTCCATATGAGCTAGGAATTCCCTCCATTGGAAGTTTCCCTCCATTGAGAATTTTCCCTCCTTTAACCTCTTAATGACCATCTTTTGACTTCCTTTATAACCGACCAACTAGCAGGAATGTCTTCTACTTTGTAGGCTTCATTTATATCAACATCTCAATGTGAACCTACATAATGACATTAGCACACACAAAACAATTGCATATCCATAATTACCTTAAAGTAACATCCATTCAACCACATGTAAAATTAATATAGATAATTCACATAGCATGTTAATATTATCAAAAGTCACTAGGATAATTTTATGCCCAAGGTTCATGGATTTAAGGAAATAACATGGGAAATGTCAATAACCAAGTGCCAAAGTCTATAAGTTATCAACAAAAAATATATGATAAACCCTATCAAAATTGAGCCATTAATTGGACTCATCATTGACTTGGTCCCACCAGGGCAATTTTATTGAGTGTTAGAAATTAAAGTGCAGTAAATAAGGTTTAACAGGAATATCCTTCAAAATACACTTAATTAGGGCCAAAAAGTGCATTAAGGGGTCATTTAAACATAAGAAAGGGTCAATTTAGTGAGGAAAAGTCTAGAAAAGCATGAGAGTTTGTTACAAATTTTTACAACAATTTGAAATAAGACTTGGTAAGTGATAAAAAAGGGTTATATAAGTGAATTATAATGAAAGGGTCCTAGAAAAGTGTGAAAATGGGTTAGAACACTTCACAACACTTTTACAAGACATCCTAGAAGTCTTAATGATTTCCAAGGGTCCAAGACCTAATGTGAACATGTTGACCACATTACAACATTAAATCTAGGGAAAATCAATCCAAATTCCATAAGAGAGACTCAAGTGAGCATAAAAATGTCCAACTATACATTTTTTGGTGACACATTAAGTCCCCAATTTAGTGAGAGGATGAACTTGCTTCAAACTCACACTAAAGTAGCCTAACATGCACATCGAGGCATATCAAAATGCACTCATGTTGGTAAGATGAGACAATAATAATCAAGAGGGATGATCAAGCCCCCAGGATCAAGATCCCATGGAAAACCAGACATAAGCACAAAGGAACACACATGAAAATGATGAAAAATAATGAAAGAAAGATTCGATCATTTATCTAGCTTGTTGTGGATCAGATCTTGGCTGCTTGTATGGAAAAAGAAATGTGTACTCACTCTGGGGTGATGGAACTCATGGTTGTCCACCAGGTAAGAAGGCCCGAAAGGTGAGAAACATACACTCATGACTAGTATGCACTCACACACACGCAGGTGGCTATGGGGAAAAGTCATTCCTCATAATGGGCTTCTCGCTCAACCATACCAAAGTTATACCTCCTGATAACTTTAATAAGGCACCACAAAGGAAAATTTCATTTCATGCTTCTTGAGACAAGAAAAGCTTTGTATACTTAGAACTCATGAACAAATGTGATGGCACCACAGGCATGCAAGCTGTGTTATGTAAGGTGGCCATATAAATGCAAAATGAAACATGCAAAAGAAAGTTCAAAGGAGTCTTGCTTAGTTCATGCAAGGTATTTAATTTAGGGAACATTGTGTCTAATGTCTCCAAGAGAGGACCAATCAAAGAATAGAATATTCACAACTTAGGGGATGTCGTGCATCACATCAGGCCACCAAGAGGAATGCAATATGCTAAGATAGATCATGCTCATGAAGGACAGTGTACCCAATGTCATCAAAAAAGTGACAAACACATCGTATGAAGTATCAAGGCTACACTAAGAACCAAGGAAAAAAAAAGAAATAATGCAAAGGAATAATGCCAATGTATGCCCTCACTTTAAAGGAATTGCTACACACTATTTTGTGAGCATTTACTTTAAAGTAGCAAATCAAAAATGTAAAGAGAAAGAAGACATGAGATCTAACTTGGAAAGACCCTATGCCAAGTCATATGTTTCCGAGTAAGGGTTCATCATGCAAATGAAAAAGGAACAAAAGAAAGAGGGGTTTCCACAAAAAAGGAACAAACCAAACACATAAGGGATCTATGGATTTGGGGTTAGTATGTTCTGTGTTGCAGTGTTTTGATTAAAGAGCTCAAAACTGTCATCATTCCCAAATACACATAGAACTGGAGGAATGACACAAAGAGAGTGAAAACAAAAGAAAAAGAAAGATCCATTTTGGGTCAACATGGAAAATACATAGGATGTCTCAATGCTTTGCATCATCCCCAAAAGGAAACACAAGAAAAATGAAAAATGAAAAGGTGAAAGGAAAATCTTTTGGGTCAACATGAAGGAGACATTTTGGTCTCGATGCCTTGCATCATCCTCAAAAGGAAAATAGAAGAAAAGTGAAAAGAAAAAGGCCTTTTGGGTCAACATGGAAGAGACATAGGATGTCTCAATGCTTTGCATCATCCCCAAAAGGAAAACACAAAATAAAGCCAAAAAGAAAATGGAAATTCTTTTTGGGTCAACATGGAAGAGACATAGGGTGTCACAATGTTGTGCGTCATCCCCAAAAGGAAAACACAAAATAAAGTGAAAGGAAAAAGGAATGTACGACATATTGATGAATGAGGGTACAAATAAAGGAATGTTACAAAGAGAGGAGAACATTAAACATCACGTTATGGGGGAACACGATACACACATATAAACACTGAAAAGAAAAGGAAAAAGAAAGACTAGTAAGGAAAATGCAAGTCAACCATGAAGCAAGTTAGCCACCTCCCAATCTCGATTGGTGTAAGTGGAAGGTGAATAAAATAGCTAAGGGACAATGAAATATGCATTACTAGGACAAGGCTATCAAATTCTTTTCCCCACTAAGTGCAAGGAAAGAATGAGCTGAGATAGGTGATGGGAAAGGTCATGCAATAGTGAGAATGGAAAGTTCTATAACTATTGCATAATAAAGTGTGTGGTTTATGGATTGATTGGATAGCAATTATTGTCATAAAAATGATACTTTATTAGTATGTCTTTCAATTAATGAAACTCATCACTTCTATGTCCAAGAACACGATGATATGCACAATGTGGAACATTAGCATCTTTAGGATAGATTACTAACCTATTCATAGGTGGTAATAAAACAAGTTCTTTATTTAGAAGGATTTGCAATTTCCTTTCACATTCAAGTGGTGGATGGAGAGGAAAATTGAGTCTTTGTAACTTGTAAGGCCTCTTGCATTTGCTAGATTCACCCTTTTCTTGAATAGAAGGAGGAGGAGGACCCAAAGCGATCCTACCATTCTTTCCATTGTTATCATGTAAGGGTTGTTCATGAGGAAGGAGGACATTCAAATCAGGAGGGGAATCAAACATCACCGTGCCATCATCGCGAAGTATCTTATATTCTAAAGGAGGCTTGCTGTCATGAGGAGGATCTTGATATCCTAACCTTGTGTTTTTTTCTTTTGGAGTTTGTTTTAAAAGTTGATGAATGTCATGTTCAGTTGTTGTGTCACATCCTTGTTTGTTTAATATTGTAAAACCTTTGCCATAGGTTTCTTCAATGTTGATTGGTGTGTTTGTAACTTTGTGATCATAGAATTGTTGAGGGGATGCTTGATTAGAGGAAATACATCCACTTGATGGAGGAAACTTAGGTCCTTCATTTGTTTTAGGATGTAAGTAACCAAACATATCAGGAGGTGAGACTATAGGAAGGTCTTGTTGTTTCATGGATGGATAAAAGGATGCATTGGCTTCAAGGTTGTCAAGATATTCATTTAAGAACTTATTCATGCTATCATCATCTTCTCTAATGATGTCAACAACATGAGGAGGATGTATTCATGAGGAGTTGAAGGAGCATGAGGAAGCTCAAGGTCATTAAGATCAGTTCCAAAGGCACAATTTGACATGTCCACTAAGGATTTTAATGACATCCAAAACTTATTAAAATATAAAGCCATGATGCAAATGTATGAAAGCAACTAGATGGAATAAAAAAACAATTTTGGAAACTATGACAAAATGCAATAGTAGAAAATAGAAATGCATAAAATGTGTAGGAGGACTAAGTCATCCAATGTGGTGAATTAGTCTTAGTGATGATTTTTTTGTGATTTTTCAGAAATTTTAAATGCAATTTGATATTTTTCAGGTT
This sequence comes from Sequoia sempervirens, assembly GCA_007258455.2. Lineage (NCBI taxonomy): Eukaryota > Viridiplantae > Streptophyta > Pinopsida > Cupressales > Cupressaceae > Sequoia > Sequoia sempervirens. The sequence goes on from VDFB02271358.1 coordinate 229,931,799, forward strand.
TGCAAATGCAACTACAGTATGAAAATGTAGAATTTTGTTGTTTTCAAATGAAGTATAATGCAAAAATGCAAGCTATATGAGCTTTTCACTAATGCAATTTTTAAAACCCTAGGATGCAATTTAAATAATGCAAAACCTAATGCAATGCTAATGTAAGTTAAACCTAGGATGAAAATTCACTTGAAATTAGAAAGAAAATGTTCAAAATTTAGGTTCACCAAAATGTGGACACCGATTTTGGGTGTCCAATAGTTCTCTAACTCTTCTAGGGTTTTTCACCTAAAAGGAGAGAAATGGACCCAAAATTCTAATGTCTACACTAAAGATTAATGTAAGGAGAGATTTAATATGCCTAAATATGATCTCTAAATGGAATAAATTGAAAAAGAAATGATTTATTAATGTAAAACCTAAGAAATGCAAATTGCTGGAAAACACAGTGATGTATACAAAAACACCTAAGAATGTAAGTAAATGATAATATAATTAAACAATACTGGAGAGATGCACCTGGAATCTGAAGTCTGATGAAGAGAGGCTCTAGAATCCTATAGAATTGACTAGAAATGTTGATTGAGACACTTATGCCAAGATGGGTGACTTAGTCCAATTTTAGGGAAAATCTACTGGAATCAGAATTTGCCAAATGGGTATCCAAAAATATAGAAACAAATTTTTAGGCCTGAAAGTGGGACTAATTCACCATATATGGGGACTTGGTCCACCTAGGAATATTAGGAATTTCGGGGTAGGAATATGTAGCTTTCGGTCTGCACTTCTATTCTTGATAGGTGTCTGGTTTAGAAACTACAAAAAATGAGCTAAAATTGGTATCCAAGCTTCAATTAGGGCTTTGTTGACTTTGATGACTTTGATGGATTGAAAACACCTTTTTGACACTTTCCTATATTTGAAAAATATGCATACAAGATGTGCAAAGACATGCAAATGGGGGAAAAAGGGTTAAGGGTTAGAGTATAGGGGTTTGCCTTGGTCAAACCCCACTTTGGTAATAAAACCCTATGAAATGAAATGAAATAAGAAGAGAATGATGAATAAACAACATGCAATGTCACAAACTCACCAAATCCTTGATGTGTAAATCTAAAGATATGCAATTAAGTGCTCCAATGGAGGACTTGATGATGCTTAGAGTGCTTGAATGCTTGAGAATGATTAACTGAATTAATGCTTGAATGAATGAATTGGGGTTTTAAAATGAGAGGAAAAACCCTTTATTTATACTTGATTTTCCATTATTTCCCAAATATAGCACATCACAAGTTGACCTCAAGGGTAAGAGAATAAAATCCTGCCAAAACATTGAAATTATTTTATTTTTTGTGCCCAATGGGACTAAGTCGCCCTAGGTGGCAACTTGGTCCCACCAGGGAAATTTTACTGGGTGTCAAAAATTAAAGTGCATTAAATAAGTTTTAATGGGAATATCCTAAAAAATACACTTAACTAGGATTGGAAAGTGCATTAAGGGGTCATTTAAACATAAGAAAGGGTCAATTTAGTGAGGACAAGTCTAGAAAAGCGTGAGAGTTTGTTACAACTCTTTACAAAACTTTGAAATAAGTCTTGGTAAGTGATAAAAATGGGTTATTTAAGTGAATTATAATGAAAGGTTCCTAGAAAAGTGTGAAAGTGGGTTACAACACTTCACAACACTTTTACAAGACATCCTAGAAGTCTTAATTATTTTCAAGGGTCCAATACCTCATGTGAACATGTTGAACACATTACAAGATTAAATCTAGGAAAATCAAGCCAAAGTCCATAAGAGAGACTCAAGTGAGCATAAAAATGTCCAACTATACATTTTTTCATGACATAGTGACAAAATTTTGTGCTAAAAATCATGACAATATTTTTTTCAAGATAAGAGGAGAACACCAAGACAAGTATCTTAGTGTAGACATGTAAAAATGACCTAACACTTATCACACATCATAAATGACATTTTTTCATCATCGACATCATTATCATTTAATATCACTATATTTCACATCATTTATATCAAAAACCCTATTTTCCTCAATTAATTAAATAATCTTTAATTATTTAATTAATTCACTATTTCATCATATATATAATCTTTATTCCTTCTAATTAATTAAATACCATCAATTATTTAATTATGTTGCTAATCTACCCTATTCTCCTAAATCAATTAAATTATTATTATTAATAGTTTAATTAAATCACTTCCCCCTCTCAAAATTAGAATAATTAAATTAATTATTCAACATCATTCAAAAAGGTCAACAAAAAAATAACTTTATTTGTTAAAGTCAAACATGAATTTGCATGTTCAACTCAAAATATTAATTAATTAATTACCCTCACCCCCTTTTTTGTGATCGAGCAAATCGTGACCACTAATTGCTCACTCTAATTAGCTAAACGGATTCATCTATTTCCTAACTAACCCATCTATTCTTCAATCCCATTAACTAATCAACTTGATTTCCTCAATTACATAGATTATGCAATCTAAATCCCCTGATTGTGAAATTAACATCTTTAGTTGATTCGATCATAGAAGCTAATTGAACTATTTATTTCCTCTCAATGGTTCTCAATCGTTGATCGGGATTTTGCATTCTTGGATCTTGCACATTCATCTCAAAATAGGAAATCTATAAAATAAAATTCTACCTTCTCACAAATCATCTAGAATTTACATAAGTGAAGTGTTGCACAATTACCTCTTGAGCACATTACAAGTTATCATCACATTCTAGTTTGACATCACACACACTTTAAAACTTTTGCAATGCATAATGTAGGCTTTGCATTGGTTACAACAATCCAACATTCAAAATTGATACAAATACACTTCAACATGAGATGGGTAACATTATAATTTCCTGAATTCATTGTTTGTTCTTCATTTTCTAATAATCGTTTCATTGAATTCATTAGTTTATATTGTTCATTTCATGAGTAATTGGTTTAGGGATTCTTAATCTTGTTTGAATTAGTTTAATTCATTCACTTTCTGCATGCTTTGTTCCCCCCTTACAACATTTGGCACGCCCAATGGGACCTCGATACTTAACATTAACATTTTCATGAGTTTATTTTGAATAGTTGCAGGTTCCAAAATGTGGAGGCCTTTTTCTGAAACACATTTGAAAAAAATTTACGGAAAAGATACAAGATTTTCATGTGGGCGTTTCCTTGTTTCTACCATGGTTGCACTTTTCCCAACTACTACTGCACTAAACATGGCCTCTTTTGACATTTTAACCACTTTTGCAATAAACAGGTCCACAGTTGCACATGTTTAGACTACCTTTGACTAAGCCAACCACTATCACTGCAAATGAAAAGTCCACTACTATCTAAAGAAATACTGCTATTGCTCTACTTTTATTTGTTAAAAATATGCAAGCAATCTTTTTGATTTCTAACAATAATGTTTGAATGTTTGTTGTGTTGGGAAGTTTCAAACATTATTGATGCAACAATTTTAGGAATATGTCACATTATAGTTCAAGAATTCCTAACAGTTTGATTGTAGAGATGGAGAATGATCAAAGGCTATTTTAGTATTTTTTAAAAAAGCTTTCTTAGTTTAAAGAATCTTTCAATTTAGTGTTGTAAAAGGGTATGTGCAGGATCATGATGGGCCAAAAAGTGGTGATATGATGGGTATGTGTAGGGTATGTGGTTGACAACTTTTTAACCCAAAATTGATGAAACAAAAAGGGTTTTGAAGGATATTTTTAGTTTTCCACCAATATATAAATTATGCTTTAGTTTGAATTCTGTCACATAATTTATTCTGCTTTCATTTTGAATTATGACCAAAGTCCCTATTGATAGGATTATTGAAAACATATATAGTTTTCTAAAATGGTATCACATTTTTTGAATCGTAAAACATGCATCACATTTTATGCTTTTACATACCATAGGATTAAAAAAATTGAATTTCCCAAAGTTTGACCAAGTTGGCTAAGCCGACATAATGAAGCTTTTATATTTTTAAAATTTGTAATAAAAAAAATCATACTAATTATTTACTTGGAAAAATTATAAAAAAAAAAATATAATATCACATCTGACATGGGTCCCTCTTACTTTCATCTAAAATATTGAGTAAAAAAAAAATATTATAATTTTATTGTGGTTAGAGTGGTTAGGTAGACACCCACTTCTTATTTTTTCCTTGAAATTTAAGTACCATTGTACTGAAATTTCAAATTTTCACCAAATAGGATTTGTTTTTTTTAAATAAACCTAGTAGCTAGAAATTAATAAATTTTCTATAGATTCTATTCGTATATATTTTTGAAATAATATAGATAACTTATTCAAATTTTTACATCAAGTTTCCTAACTCTGATTTTTCTAAATTTTTTGCCACTTAAGGGCTTGTTTTTTCCATGATGATCCTGCACATACCAAAAACTAAACCCACAACTTGCACACTTCAATTTGGTGTTCTTAAAAATGAACTTTCAATAATATTTCTTAGTTTAAATAATCTTTCAATTTAGTGATGTAAAACTGAAGCCACAACTTGCACACTTCAAATTGGTGTTCTTAAAACTGAACTTTCAAAGCTTTCTTAGTTTAAAGAATCTTTCAATTTGGTGTTGTAAAAATGAACCCACAACTTGTGCACTTCAAATTTACTTTTCTCAAAACTGAACCTTTAAAATCTTTCTTAGTTAAACAACATTTCATTTGGTGATTATAAAATTGAACATTTTTTTTTTACCAATGCATTTCATTTGGTTGATGAATGAACACTTTTTATTTTTGTTGACTACATTATGATGAGTGAGGCCATTAGAAACACTGAAAATTGGTTCTTAAAATTGAACAAATCTATTTTGATTTGCGCATTGCTATATTTGACTGATTTTTCAAACATTTTGATTTGGGGCACATAAAAAATGAATTGATATCTTCACACTTCAAATTTTGGGATTAAAAATTGAATTGCTATGGATTGTATGTCATGTTTTCCATGCTTGGTAAACCAAGTGTGTATCCTCTCCCCTCATATATTTTGATGATCTTGAGTGATGAAAAGCACTTTGGGGTTCACATTTTTTTATTTAAAGCATCACCTTTAGATCGAGCTTTCCTTTGAGACACATCTCGTGTTGGAGAGGTCAAGGTGACACAAAGAAAATTTTCCCTCTGGGCACTATGTAAATCAAGTCATGACTAACTATCAAAACCAAATCGATGATTACTTGGTTGACACTATCATTCAAAATGGGGAGGTACCTTTTGGTAAATAGGGCCTTTAGTAGTAGTGGTTAAAGCTTTTAGTAGCTTGCTAGACATTAACTAGGAATTGGATCCCCTGAGCAGTGACTAAGAACCTTGTAGTAGAGGCCACCCTTATTTCCAAAACATTCCTTGCAAATGGTGCATGAGAATTTACTTCTAGGAAGTTACTTACTAAGTCTGATTTATGCTTAAGACAAAACACTCTTCATAAGTTGCATGTAAAATCATCCCTTCGGGGCATGAGGTAAGCCCACCTAAAAGAATGTTCCTCTCTCTATGTTCTAATGTCTTCTATGAACTTTCCAAAAATATTCATTACTTTGGATGCCAAATAGTTTACTTGATTTAAAAAAGACACAAAAAAACAAACATTGAACTTGGTTATATCAAAATTTTATATCCTTTGGACTTAGTGTGAATACCTTTAAAGATCCCTATATTTGCACTCCTTAAAAGATATTTTAAAAAATATCTCTAAAGGCTTCCAAATATTAGGCTTACATTTCAAGTCACATTTAGACCAAAGTCAACATTGGGAAGTATGGTTTTGGTATCTTAACTTTCACAAACTTTGAGCATTGTGGAAAGAAACTTGCTTAAGATATAGACATTTAGAGTAATTTTTTTTTATTGTTGTTTTGTATCACTTTCCATATCTCAAACAAAAAAATCTTGAAAAAAAAAAGATAAAAAAAACTTGCAAACATTTTGACAAAACCTTTTAGAATTGGAAACAAATTGAATAGAAGCTGCTATTGTAGAGAGTTTATTGCTTTTGAACTAAAGACTATCGTAGTTGATCTAAAATGTGTTGCTATTGTTCTTTGGTTTATGATAGTCACTATAAAAAAATTCCACTTTTTTGAAACAGAACTGTAGTTGG
>VDFB02271358.1:229938046-229967293 GCA_007258455.2 Sequoia sempervirens
GCCCTAGGTGGCAACTTGGTCCCACCAGGGAAATTTTACTGGGTGTCAAAAATTAAAGTGCATTAAATAAGTTTTAATGGGAATATCCTAAAAAATACACTTAACTAGGATTGGAAAGTGCATTAAGGGGTCATTTAAACATAAGAAAGGGTCAATTTAGTGAGGACAAGTCTAGAAAAGCGTGAGAGTTTGTTACAACTCTTTACAAAACTTTGAAATAAGTCTTGGTAAGTGATAAAAATGGGTTATTTAAGTGAATTATAATGAAAGGTTCCTAGAAAAGTGTGAAAGTGGGTTACAACACTTCACAACACTTTTACAAGACATCCTAGAAGTCTTAATTATTTTCAAGGGTCCAATACCTCATGTGAACATGTTGAACACATTACAAGATTAAATCTAGGAAAATCAAGCCAAAGTCCATAAGAGAGACTCAAGTGAGCATAAAAATGTCCAACTATACATTTTTTCATGACATAGTGACAAAATTTTGTGCTAAAAATCATGACAATATTTTTTTCAAGATAAGAGGAGAACACCAAGACAAGTATCTTAGTGTAGACATGTAAAAATGACCTAACACTTATCACACATCATAAATGACATTTTTTCATCATCGACATCATTATCATTTAATATCACTATATTTCACATCATTTATATCAAAAACCCTATTTTCCTCAATTAATTAAATAATCTTTAATTATTTAATTAATTCACTATTTCATCATATATATAATCTTTATTCCTTCTAATTAATTAAATACCATCAATTATTTAATTATGTTGCTAATCTACCCTATTCTCCTAAATCAATTAAATTATTATTATTAATAGTTTAATTAAATCACTTCCCCCTCTCAAAATTAGAATAATTAAATTAATTATTCAACATCATTCAAAAAGGTCAACAAAAAAATAACTTTATTTGTTAAAGTCAAACATGAATTTGCATGTTCAACTCAAAATATTAATTAATTAATTACCCTCACCCCCTTTTTTGTGATCGAGCAAATCGTGACCACTAATTGCTCACTCTAATTAGCTAAACGGATTCATCTATTTCCTAACTAACCCATCTATTCTTCAATCCCATTAACTAATCAACTTGATTTCCTCAATTACATAGATTATGCAATCTAAATCCCCTGATTGTGAAATTAACATCTTTAGTTGATTCGATCATAGAAGCTAATTGAACTATTTATTTCCTCTCAATGGTTCTCAATCGTTGATCGGGATTTTGCATTCTTGGATCTTGCACATTCATCTCAAAATAGGAAATCTATAAAATAAAATTCTACCTTCTCACAAATCATCTAGAATTTACATAAGTGAAGTGTTGCACAATTACCTCTTGAGCACATTACAAGTTATCATCACATTCTAGTTTGACATCACACACACTTTAAAACTTTTGCAATGCATAATGTAGGCTTTGCATTGGTTACAACAATCCAACATTCAAAATTGATACAAATACACTTCAACATGAGATGGGTAACATTATAATTTCCTGAATTCATTGTTTGTTCTTCATTTTCTAATAATCGTTTCATTGAATTCATTAGTTTATATTGTTCATTTCATGAGTAATTGGTTTAGGGATTCTTAATCTTGTTTGAATTAGTTTAATTCATTCACTTTCTGCATGCTTTGTTCCCCCCTTACAACATTTGGCACGCCCAATGGGACCTCGATACTTAACATTAACATTTTCATGAGTTTATTTTGAATAGTTGCAGGTTCCAAAATGTGGAGGCCTTTTTCTGAAACACATTTGAAAAAAATTTACGGAAAAGATACAAGATTTTCATGTGGGCGTTTCCTTGTTTCTACCATGGTTGCACTTTTCCCAACTACTACTGCACTAAACATGGCCTCTTTTGACATTTTAACCACTTTTGCAATAAACAGGTCCACAGTTGCACATGTTTAGACTACCTTTGACTAAGCCAACCACTATCACTGCAAATGAAAAGTCCACTACTATCTAAAGAAATACTGCTATTGCTCTACTTTTATTTGTTAAAAATATGCAAGCAATCTTTTTGATTTCTAACAATAATGTTTGAATGTTTGTTGTGTTGGGAAGTTTCAAACATTATTGATGCAACAATTTTAGGAATATGTCACATTATAGTTCAAGAATTCCTAACAGTTTGATTGTAGAGATGGAGAATGATCAAAGGCTATTTTAGTATTTTTTAAAAAAGCTTTCTTAGTTTAAAGAATCTTTCAATTTAGTGTTGTAAAAGGGTATGTGCAGGATCATGATGGGCCAAAAAGTGGTGATATGATGGGTATGTGTAGGGTATGTGGTTGACGAATTTTTTTAACCCAAAATTGATGAAACAAAAAGGGTTTTTAAAGGAGATTTTCAACTTTCCACAAATATAAATTATGCTTTACTTTGAATTTAATACATAATTTATTCATTTTCTATTTGAATTATGACTAATGTCCTTATTGATAGGCTGATTGAAAAACATCTATATCTTTCAAACAGTATCACATTTTTTGAATCTAAAACATGCGTCACATTTTATGCTTCACATACTATAGGATTAAAAAAAAATTGAATTTCATGAAGTTTTGACCAAGTTAAGGTTGTCAGACATACGAGTTTTTATATTTTTTAAAAGTTGTAATAAAAAAATAATAATTAATTATTTACTTGGAAAAAAAAAAAATATGCATCACATCGGGGCATGATTCCTCTACTTATATCTTAAATATTGTAATTTTATTGTGGTTAGGGTAGTCAGAAAGACACCTACTTCTTAATTTTTCTCTGAAATTAAAGTACTACTACATTGAAATTTCAAATTTTCACCAAATAGATTTTTTTTTTTAAATAAACCTAGTTGGTTAGAAACCACATTCAATTTTCTATAGATTCTATTCTTACATATTTTTGAAATAATATAGATAAATTATTCAAATTTTTACATCAAGTTTCCTAACTTGGATTTTTCTGAATTTTTTGCCACTTCAAGGCTTATTTTTTCCATGATGATCCAACATATACCCAAAACTGAACCCACAACTTGCACACTTCAAATTGGTGTTCTTAAAACTGAACTTTCAATAAGATTTCTTAGTTTAAATAATCTTTCAATTTGGTGATGTAAAACTGAAGCCACAACTTGCACACTTCAAATTGGTGTTCTTAAAACTAAACTTTCAAAGCTTTCTTAGTTTAAAGAATCTTTCAATTTGGTGCTGTAAAAATGAACCCACAAATTGCACACTTCAAATTTATCTTTCTGAAAACCGAACCTTTAAAAGCTTTCTTAGTTAAACAACATTTCATTTGGTGATTATAAAATTGAACATTTTTTTTGACCAATGTATTTCATTTGGTTGATGAATGAACACTTTTTATTTTTGTTGACTACATTAAGATGAATGAGGCCATTAGAAACACTCAAAATTGGTGCTTAAAATTGAACAAATCCATTTTGATTTACACATTGCTATATTTGACTGATTTCTCAAACATTTTTTATTTGGTGCACATAAAAAATGTTTGTTGATATCTTCACACTTCAAATTTTGGGATTAAAAATTGAATTGCTATGGATTATATGTCATGTTTTCCATGCTTGGTAAACCAAGTATGTATCCTCTCTTCTCACATCTTTTGATGATCTTGAGTGATGAAAAGCACTTTGGGGTTCACATTTTTTTATTTCAAGCATCACCTTTAGATCAAGCTTTCCTTTGAGACACATCCCATGTTGGAGAACTCAATATGGTACACAAAGGGAATTTTCCCTCAGGGCTCGCTATATAAATCAAGTCGTGTATCAAAACCAAATGGATGATTACTTGGTTGACACTTTTGTTCAAAATGGGGAGGTACCTTCCAGTATATAGGGCCTTTAGTAGGAGTGGTTAAAGCTTTTAGTAGCTTGCTAGACATTAAAAAGGCATTGGATCCCTTGAGAAGTGACTAAGAACTTGTAGTAGAGGCCACCCTTATTTCCAAAACATTCTTTGCAAGTGGTGCATCAAAATTTACTTCTAAGAAGTTACTAAGTCTGATTTATGGTTAAGAAAAAACACTCTTCATAAGTTGCATGTAAAATCATCCCTTCGGGGTATGAGGTAAGCCCACCTAAAATAATGTGCCTATCTCTATGTTGTAATAATGTCTTCTACAAACTTTCCAAAAATCTTCATTACTTTGGATGCCAAACAGTTTGCTTGACTTAAAAAAGACACAAAAAAATAAACATTGAACTTGGTTATATCAAAATTTCATATCCTTTGGACTTAGTGTGAATACCTTTGAAAAGAGCCCTATATATGCACTCCTTAAAAGATATTTTAAAAAATATCTCTAAAGGCTTCCAAATATTAGGCTTACATTTCAAGTCACATTTAGATCAAAGTCAACATTGGGAACTATGGTTTTAGTATCTTGACTTTCACAAACTTTGAGCATTGTGGAAAGAAACTTGCTTAAGATATAGACATTTAGAGTAAATTTTTTTTATTGTTGTGTTGTATCACTTGCCATAGCTCAAACACAAAAATCTTGAAAAAAAAAGATCAAAAAAACTTGCAAACATTTGGACAAAACCTTTTAGAATTGGAAACAAATTGAATAGAAGCTGCTATTGCAGAGAGTTTATTTCTTTTGACCTAAAGATTGTCATAGTTTATCTAAAATGTGTCACTATTTTTCTTTGGTTTATGATAACTATCACTATAAAAAAATTCCACTTTTTTGAAACAAAACTGTAGTTGGCTTGAACAATTCCGCTATGGATGTAAACATTACTGTAGTTGACCTAAAAATTGCCACTTTTCATGAAATTGTTTCTATTACCTTTATTGTTCACAAGTCAAAAAAATTGCAATAGAGGCTTCTTTTGATAAAACATGCCATAGTTTTCATTAAAAAATTAGCCGCTATTGACCTAAACATGACCACTTATGTCATATTTACCACTATTACTTTCTCTGTTACCAGTCACAAACTTCAAATAGAGACTGCTATTTCTCTAAGTTTTATCGTAGTTGCCCTAAATTTGAAATGCTATTATTCTAAAGATTACCACTATTTCCCTATTTTTTGGTGCAAATCAAAGAGTGATCCAAAATTGGTTAATCTTTTATCTTTTGAGAAAAAAATAGTTAGACCTACAAAAACACATCATATTTGCATAAGTCCATATCCATTTGCAAAAACCAAACACATCAACCTAGTTATAGGATTCACAATCAAAACACAACTTGGATTATTCCTTTTATCTCAATTTCTAAGATATTATCATTTGCTTGCACCTCAAGGCTAGTTCAAGTAGATCTTCAAACATATCCTCTCTAGAGAAATGGAGTAAAATATCAGTCCAAGTTTTCTACACTTTGAATCCCAAAACTAGTATCATCTCCAAAACATCCACCAAACATCACTCATACTTTAGCTTCTTGAGTATCACAAAAAACATAGCAAAACATAAACACCTTTTTGTAAAAGGTTTTCTTTCACATCATCATCATTCATTATTCTTTTAAATATAAAAAATATCAAACATCAAGAAAAAGATTACACTTTATGACCATTTGGTGTCCTACTGCTCCTATTCAACAACCAGATCTTACTGCACCTATCATACAAAAAAAATTCACATGGTTTGAAGGTGAAAAATTAGATATTGTTAGTAGTTTGAGAAATTTCATGTATAACAAAAAGGAAACACCAACTCAGTGGAGAAATGCAACCGTTACTCTAGACAAGGAGGAATGAAAGGTCAATCTTGCAGTTGGAAGACTAGTATTACCACCACCTACATGGCAGTAGATAATCCTAGCTCACAAAACTCCTTTTAAACAAAAATCCCCCCAAAAAAAACATCATTCCATTCCATAGTTAAGTGATCACAAAATTCCCAAGGTCTCAGAATTGTTTATGACAACCACGAGATCTCAACACAAAAAAAAAAGATGGAAGCCAACAAGAGTAGCTCAAGCGAACCAAAAACCAACATCACTAATGAGAAAACCAACCCATGGGGGTATAAACCAAGTGACCTTACAAATCCTCAAAAGGAACCCTCATTCAAGGAAACATCAAACCAGTCACCAAGTGATGAGGAAGTACTCCTTAGACACCAAAATATGATTTATAGTCAAAATCAACTTCCAAATCCCAATGACGTGATCATAGAAGAAATATGAGAATGATGAGTAACTTACTAATGAGAAACTATTGGAATATTCAGGTATGTGCATGATCATCATGGAAAAAATAGGCCCTTAAGTGGCAAAAAAATTTAGAAAAATCAGAATTAGGCAACTTGACATAAAAATTTGAATAAGTTATCTATATTATTTAAAAAATATGTAAGAATAGAATTTGTAGCAAATTGAATGTAGTTTCTAAACTACTAGGTTTTTTTTAAAAAAAATCTATTTGGTGAAAATTTGAAATTTCAATGCAGTAGTACTTAAATTTCAAGGAAAAAATAAGAAGTAGGTGTGTGTCTGACCACCATAACCACAATAAAATGATAATTTTTTTATAAGATTTTAGATATACGTAGAGTACTCATGTCCCAATGTGATGCATATATTTTTGCAATTTTTTTCCAAGTAAATAATTAATTATGAATTTTTTATTACAACTTTTAAAAATATAAAAAATTGTATGTCTGACCACCTTAACTTGGTAAAAACTTCATGAAATTTAATTTTTCTTTTTTTAATCATATAGTATGCAAAGCATAGAATGTGACACATTGTTTGGATTCAAAAAATGCGATACCATTTTAAAGCTATAGATGTTTTTCAATCAGCCTATCAATCAGGACTTTAGTCATAATTTGAATAGAAAATGAATAATAATTACTTATTAAATTCAAAGTAAATCATAATTTATATTGGTGGGAAGCTGAGAATCTCCTTTAAAAACCCTTTTCGTTTCATTAATTTTGGGTAAAAAAAAAGTTGTCCGCCACATACCCATCATGTTACCACTTTTTGGCCCATCATGATCCTACACATACCCATTCCCAAGATCCTAAGATGTAAAAACTTATAGAAAAGATGCTTGAGAAGAATGCAAACTCATATTTCCTCACACTAGCACAAAGCGATGCAAAACTAGTCGTTGACTTCAACATGGATAATATAAGATACCAATCTGATTCCACTTGGAGATAAAAAATTAATTAGAAAAATTCCAAAATCAACCATGATTCCCACCATACCATCATTTTTTTACAAAACAGTGATAAATTGGAACCCATGGACAACCCATTGTTTAGACCACCATCCCAAATTGAACAAGAATTTGTGGCACAATAGTATCAAGGAAATACTACCCAAAACCTGCCACAACAGAATACTATGCAAAACATGGGGAACATTCCAATGAACCATCAAAGTGGAAACCTATCACAAGGGAAATACATGCCACAAAATACCTCCTACATTAACCCTTCCAACAACTTACAAAACCAATAAGGGAAATTATCACAAAATTAAGCACAATAAGGTGTACCATCAATGAACTACCTAGGTAACCTTCCACAACATCGACCACAACAAGGTGTACCATCAAAGAACTACTTGGGTAACCTTCCACAACATCAACCACAACAAGGTGTACCATCAATTAACTACCCATGTAACCTTCCACAACATCAACTGCAACTTGAGGTGTACCGTCAATGCAATACCTAGGTACCCTTCAACAACACTCACAACAACAAGATGTACCATCAATGCAATACCAAGGTTTCCTTCAAAACAATCCACAACAACAAGGTATATTGTCAATGCAACATCAAGGTATCCTTCAACAACATTTACAACATGGTGTACCACAAACAAACTATTAAGGTATACCCAAAACTCAACAACACTTTTTTCAAAAAGCCCAAAATCAAAATCCTCAACAACAACAAGGAGGGCCACAAAATTAGTACCAAGGAACACCTTAAAGTCAATATTAGGGTACATAGAAAGGACCCAACCTACCTTATATGCAGCAAGGACCTAACATACCTAATGTACAACATGGTCCTCAGAATCCCATGACTACACAATATCTTGTATATGACCAAACAAACGTCATGGGATAGCAGATCTACAATACCCAACATCATCAAACAAGCACATCAAACAATATCATAAATGTGCAACTTCAAACAGTCAATCAAAGGATAGATCAGATATACAAATTGGAAAACCAAAAAAGGGTTATGCTCTGTAAGAAATTTTTCATATTCGTTTGATCAAAATTTATCCATGGTACCTTTCCCCAAAGGCTTTGAAATATCAAAATTTGACAAGTATAGGGGGAAAGGAGATCCAGTTGAGCATGTATGTGAGTTTTCAATATCTTTCATGGAACTACAATAAAATGACACCTACTTGATAATTTTTTTTCCGCAGAGTCTCAATGGGCCCACTATAGATTGGTTCTCTTGTTTATCACCAAGTATCAGAACATTTGATGAGTTGTTAGATAAGTTTTTCAACCATTTCTCGTATAACATAGAACAGGTCATTATGATCACTGATCGAGCTATAAAATCAAACAAGGTCAAGGTGAGTCATTTTCCTTACAAAGATGGAGACAAAAATCAAGTCAAATTAAGTGGCTTGTTCTAGAGAAATAACTTGTTGATATCTTTATCTCCAACATATATGCAGATATCAGTTACAACCTCACAATGTTATGTCCAATAAATTTTGAAGAAACTATGGAAAATGGGATACTTATCAAAAGATCCCTCGTTGCAAGGGGAGTGATCAACCTTTACAACCCTAAAGATCAACCTTCTACTTCAAATGACAAACCCAAGATATGTGCAAAAAATAAGAATGTAAACAATGACTGAGTAGTCAACGCTAAGGTTGTATGCAATGTGCAAACTCCCAATATGCCACAAATTCAGGTTCAAACAACACAACAAGGTTATCAATAGAACAACCAACCCAATTATCAACAAAAGAATCAACTTAGTTATCCTTAGAATGATAAGCCCAACAACCAACCACAAAATCAAGGATAGGATAATGAAAGGAGGCCACCTCGACAATATGACCAATCACAAAGGAAATTTACTCTAGTGGGAGAATCCCTTGACTTGTGATTATGCACAAATTAGTTAAAAAAAACTCATCAAGATATTTTGGTCCAGAAACTATTCCTGAGGGTGTTGGGAGTCATCATTTACTCCTACATGGTATCAAAGCTCCAACATTTTCAATTCCTTCTTAGATCTGAGAGTTTTATATTGGATTTAAGATTTTTATAGGTACTTTTTGGGGTTTCAAGGACTTCATGGTAGAATCCAAGGTGTCAAAGAAAGTTAGATTTTCCTTCCATTTTGTCAAATTTTGTTATGTTTTGATTGATCTAGAGGGGTTTCAATTTGAGGGTTATAAGTACCAAATCTAGGAGGTAGCTGAAATTTTGACTCACTTTTTTCCAAGGGGAATTAGAGGTTTTTTTCTTCAATTTTTTGTCATGAAAAATCTATACAATACCGATTCAAACAATATGAAATTTGTATCGTACAATGAATCATAGTCTACAAGTGTCCACAAAAGAGTCATAGGAATCAACATCAAAATGGAATATTTCTTGTGTTGTATTTTGTCTACATCACCTAGTGTCAGCATTTATCCCCTTTACGTATTTGGTCATCACGCCACATCGATACGAATTTGGTTTGGTGTTTTTATTAATAATTTTTTTATTTTTGGTTAATCATTGGGTATATACTACTTGCCTTAGGTCTCGACTTACCCAAGAAGCAAGTTCCAATAAAGCCACAAGGGCTTATAGTGGGTGGCATGGTGACCACCAGACCACTAAATTAGGTGGCTCTAACCAGATCCATGACTAAGGTGTAAGAGTGGCAATTCCAAATTTTTTAAAACTCTCATTGCTTAATCTTATACTAATGGTCACATGTGTGACCACTTTTTAAGTTTTGAGGAGTTGTGTTTGGCTCCCCTAAGCCCTAAATAGGGCCTTTTTTCACTTTGCAAAAAAAAAATCTAGGATGTAAGATTTTTCAAACAAAATATTGTTGGAAAGATGGCTCTATCATTTTTCAATGGTGTAGGTGATTTTTTAAAATTTTGTAGTTTGATGCCTATGTTTCTAGCTTGAAGTTAGATATTTCTTTTCAACCTCTAAACTCATAAATTTTTGGCCTAGACTTCATTTTTCTCGATTCTTGCAACATCATGAAGGTATTAAGGATCACTTTATTTTCATACATATAGTTTTTGTAGATTTTTTGCTAGAATTTCAAAATTTAAGTTGGAATCTAGATTGTACTTTGGAATATCTTGTTGTAAATTTACAAAAAGGTGGCATTTTCTTTAGCACAAAGGGGTTATTTCGTTGTATTGTGAGGGCTAATTTGTTGTTCCTCTATTATAATTTCTTATTTTATCATGGGTTTTCTAAAATTTGTACTTCTAACTCAATATATCTATCATGAATGGAAATCACAAATGGAGTTCTTTAAAATTGAAGTTTCAAAGAATCATAATTGACACAAATCCAGAAACCACAAGAGATATCAAAAAGAAGGAAATGGTTTGATAAAAGGGATGAATCCCTTGGTACTTTGATCCTGTCTATTTATCTAGATCTTAGATATCATATTGCTTCTTGTAATCATCCTAATGATGTTTGGAATACCTTAGAGATTCCCTTTAGTAAGTTAGATAAAATGAGAAAATTTAAGTTGGAGAATGAACTTATGAGTCTTAATCCTTTATATTTTGATAATGTACAATACTTCTTCTCTAGGCTAAATTCTCTTAAATTATAGTTGTTTGATTGTGGGGTCACTAAAGAGGATGAAAAATTAATTCTTTCTATTCTTTCTAATCTTGGTATTTATTATTTAGTGTTTGTTTCTATATTTTATGCTGCAATGGATTCCATTGGAAATGCACACACAATTCCTTCTCTTGATGTATTTGTAGCTCCACTCACAAGGGAATAAGCAAAGTTGGCATACATGGGCACATTGAAGTTTCCAATATCATGCTCTTCTTGAAAAATATTTAAAGGATTTAGGTGGAAAAGGTAAGAAGCAAAATAAGGACCCCAAGTCTAGTGAGAAAGGTAAGGATTGACCTTCAAAAAGCACTCCCGAGTCCACTTCCACTTCTAAAAGGAAGAAGTTGAAATGTGTATATTGTAAAATGCCAAGACATGATAAACATAGATGTTATGATAATATTTTTGACAAACTAACCCACCAAGTCTTCAAAAGAATAACATTTTTTTTCCCTCATTAGTGTCTTCTTCTTCTTCAACATCTTCATCAACAACAGCTTCATCATCTTAGTCATAGAACACAAGATGAACAAATAGTTAGACAAAATGAAAGTAAAAACACTCCTGGCCTCTATAATTCCTAAATATGGTAGATGGCTTCTTGATTCAAGTGTATCTCATCATATGACATCATCTATGGGAATGTTATCTTCTTTTAGGCCTTGTAATTCACCTAATATTTTGATGGGTAACAACACATATATGAACCTGTATGTGGGAAGGGTTCTATTAACATTAGGATAAGGAAATTTTAATGATATACTTTTTGTTTCTTCCTTGTCATCCAATCTTCTTTCTATTTATCAAATTACTCATAGTGGACAAGGTAAAACAATTTAGTTCACTCTTGAGTGATTGCACATAAAAGACTTGGAGACTAGAGATATCATTGCTATCAAGATGGTTGATCATTCATCTCACTTTAATTCCATTTTCTCATTTTTCTTCAGCTAATGATAACGTTCCTTTTGACTATTATTCACACTCATTCATTAAGTGTGAATCATGTTTGTGAGGAGAATTTTGGTCATATAAACCTTGGTATTTTAGAGACTAGTGCTAAGCTTCATACTCCTCCACTCTTTCTTGTTCATCCATCAGTGCCTCTATTCAACAAGATGATCATAGTTTTTCAAATCTTGCTTTGTTAGATGAACATTTGATAAGGATTTCTAACTTTTCGATGGAATCTCATACTAGATATTTGGGGGACACACTTGAGGGGTTTCTTTCCTCTTCGATGATAATTTCAACACAAATTTTATCTCATCTTCTTTGTCTTTGGAGATGGAAATTCATGAGTATCCTCATTCCCTTGATTTGTCATGGTTCATGGTTGAGTTTGACCATAAATATGTTGTGGTTCATTCAAGTTTGGATACTCCTAATAATTTTTTATAGGCATACATGTTGAGAATTCAACATTCCTCCTTTTAGTTTGATATGGAGTGGCCTCTTCATCTTCCTTTGGATTTTTTTCTTCCTAAGGGAAGATGTGTTGCTTTTAGTCATTAGATTATCTTTCATTTTTAGGAATTCTTCATCGGCTTTGGAGCTTCTTCATTATGAGGTGGATTTATTGTCTCTCTTCTTCCCTCTTATGGGGGGTCATTGATTGCATATTCATGATGGATGTAGTCCTTGTGGATATCATTAAGTCCTTCATACATAATCTTGTTTGTTTCATTTTTCTCTTTTGGAGAGGAGTTTTGTCCCACTTGTTTTTCTTCTTTTCTTTATTTGTGAGAGATTAGTTTGCAAATGGGTACTCAACATGGCCTTGTATCCATGACCCATAATTATCTTTTTCATGTTTTGCATCTTTGCATAATGGTCTACTCCCTAAGTTGCATTTAAGAGGGGTGTTGGTGTGAATAAATGTCTTGTACCTAGCCAATTCTAGAAAGGGGGGCTTATTCACATTTTAAGTTTACTTAGGTGGGTATGTGCAAGATCATGATGGACCAAAAAGTGGCGATATGATGGGTATGTGTAGGGTATGTGGCTGACGACTTTTTTTTTACCCAAAATTGATGAAATGAAAATAGTTTTTAAAGGAGATTATCAACTTTCCACCAATATAAATTATGCTTTACTTTGAATTTAATAAATTATTATTATTCATTTTCTATTTGAATTACGAATAAAGTCTTGATTGATAGGCTAATTGAAAAACATCTATAGCTTTCAAACAATATCACATTCTTTTAATCTAAAACATGCATCACATTGTATGCTTTGCATACTATAAGATTAAAAAATGAATTTCAAAGTTTTGATCAAGTTAAGGTAGTCAGACATACAAATTTTTATATTTTTAAAAGTTGTAATAAAAAAATCATAATTAATTATTTACTTGGAAAAGAATTACAAAAAATATGCATCACATCAGGACATGAGTCCTCTACTTATATCTAAAATATTATAAAAAGTATTATCATTTTATTGTGGTTAGGGTGGTCAAAAAGACACCTACTTCTTATTTTTCCCCAAAATTTAAGTACTACTGCATTGAAATTTCAAATTTTCATAAAATAGTTTTTTTTTAAAAAAAATAAACCTAGTAGTTTAGAAACTACATTCAATTTGCTATAGATTTTATTCTTACATATTTTTGAAATAATATAGATAACTTATTCAAATTTTTATATTAAGTTGCCTAACTGTAATTTTTCTAAATTTTTCGCCACATAACGGCCTATTTTTTCCATGATGATCCTACACATACCCAAGTCTTAGTTGTCATTCTAGAAGTCTTAGCAACTATCAAGGTAAGATCTTATCCTCTCTTATCCCTTTTACTTTTATGTAATGTTAGTTACTTAGGTCATTTAATAATTGTCTCATAACATACGATTAATACACATGTGACAAGCCTATCTAATCCTATAGCTCACCTTTCCTTTATAAGCAAGGCCTCTCATGTACATTCACACTCAATATTTCTTTCATAATACAAGAAGCTATTCTTTCCATTTTCTCTCTTGTGAAAGATATTTTTTGTCTACCAACTATTCCTGGGGGTGTTGGGAGTCATCATTAACTCCTACAAGATCCTTATAAATTATCATTTTATACTCCTATCCACCAAACATAGGTCAATTTGATTAATTTGTTAAAATTATACCCATACTCCACTCTAGAGGAGTTAATATTATGTTTTCACTTAGTTTCTCCCATTTCTAATGTATAGAGTTTTGATTTATTTTGTATTCATGTCTACTAGAGTAAAGCTAAATACCAATTCTAATGAATTTCTCTATCCTTTATACTTTTATGGATGTCCATGCCTTGTTGCAAGGCTATTATTTTCATGCAATTGGTGAAGATGTGACATCATCCCCCCTTGGAATAATCTAGCTTAACTTATTAGAAATTGGTTTAATTTCTATTTCCTTTTTCTAATAATTATATTTTGACTATTTATTGTTCTACTCTTGTTATGGTGTGATCTCTTAGGGACATTAATCATGGATTTTGTATGAAAATTTCTTCTTATTTTGGGGTTATTGGATGGAATATTTATTTTTAATTCCATAATCATTAACTTTTAAGTGGTTTCTTTTCCACTCATTTGATGAATTCAAAATAACTTAATGAGATTAAATGGATACATATTTAAAAATCCATCCTTGAATATTTATCTCCACTTGATTCAACCATCCATTTTTCAATTTGTGTCATTTTATAAAAATAGGTCAATATTTATGTTGTGTGTTTACAAATTTATTTATTAATCTTTACAAAGTAATAAAGTACAATATATAATTGACAAGACTTCATTTGTAATTAGATATACATAATTTATTTAAATTACTCTCTTCAACTCCTACTAAGGTTCTATTTCCTAATGTTTCATCCATATATCAATCCTTCAAAATTAATCTATCTTCACACATTATTTTAATAGTGTGAATTCAAAATTTATCTTAGCATTCTTTCTCTCTACATTTTATGTTTTATGTATTTGGAAGATTCATACAAAAAATAGTATATGTCAACATATGGCTACATCATCAAGTATTAAGATAATAAGAAATCTACCCTATTGAGTGTAGCAATCTATAGATCTTTAAAACATTCCAAATTTATTGAACCATTTATCCCCTAGCTCTATACAAATTAAGTTCATAACCATTGCCATTTTTTCTATAATGATCATTATTGATAAATGAAGTGAGGGTCATCAAATAATATTATGTAGATTCAAATCAAATAATTGGGTCATAAAATGAAATAGGAAATAATAATTATCTGATACCACCAATCTTTCATTGCATTATTTTGATTTTCTTTCCCAAGTCGTATATCTAGATTTCATTTTGTACCAATTTAAGTATGTTTGGTTGAGAGTAGCTAACCATTCTTATAATCTTAAAATTTGATGTAAGAAACTCAAGTCCAATGTATTTGTAATTATTGAGCACTTCATCTATAGTGAGTTGGTAGTGCAATATATATTATACTTTATCAAGAATCTAATAAGCTTTGTAAGTCTATGTTTGAGCCATGCTCTTTTTAAACTTTTAATAAGCACCCTAGTTGCCACTAATTTTTTTATATAACTACAAATAAAATATAATCTTACTAAAAAAGTATACCTCTATCCAATATAGATGTGTTAGATTCATATTTGTACCAACCATATCTATGACAACAACTCTATGTTATGATCTTACATACGCCAAATATGGTAAGCTCCTAATATTAGGGTCAACCCTAGACCTAAACCTTTAACTTGAGGGCCCATTTGTAATGGCCTTGCATACATAGAACTCACACAACAATAATAGAGATACTTCATCCTCTCCTTTAATATGAGCTTGCTTCAATCTCATTCTTAAATCACTAACATTAATTGATCTTATGCTTCCAATCCAATCCATTCACAATATTATGATAGAAAATGCATCCCAATAAACTTTTAGTTCAAAGCCAACATTAATGTATGAACACAAATAGAACTACATAGTGACTAATTTGAATCTGTACATCACATGGACACATTTACTTGACCAACTCATACAATAAATCACATACACACAATGTGACTAGCTCATGACTACATACATACATACATACATACATACATACATACATACATACATACATACATACATATATATATATATTATGACTAACTCATATGCATGCCATAGGAACACATAGTGATATATATCTATCTATCTATATATATATATACATACATACATACATACATACATACATACATACATATATATATATATATATTATGACTAACTCATATGCATGCCATAGGAACACATAGTGATATATATCTATCTATCTATATATATATACATACATACATACATACATACATACATAAATACATACATACATACACATACATACATATATATATATATATATATATATATATATATATATATATATATATATATATATATATATATATATATATATATATATATATATATATATATAGTATGACTAACTCATATGCATGTCATAGGCACACATAGTGACTAGGTCATGCATACATCAATTTATACATAATGTGGCTAGCTTATAGACATAGCACATATACATAAAGTTACTAGCTTATGCATACATCACATATAAAAATTATGATAGATCATACAAAAATCAAGGATGCATATTTTAATTAAATCATACATATTCCACATATATAAATCATAGTTAAGCTCATACACACATATCATCATATTTGTATAGTGAGTAGCTAATCCATACATCCCCAATGCATTGTATCAGTACCTCATACATATTTCACCAGTACATATATTGATTGATTCATGTATATATCACATATGCATAGTGTGAATAGCTAATACACACATAAGAATTACATATATAGTGATTAACTCATGCATACATCACATATACCTAATGTGTCTAGCTAATACACACATCACTAGTATATATAGTGAATAAATCATGCATACATCATGTATACATACTATGACTATCTCAAGGTCTACATCATAAGTAGATATAATGATTAGCTCATGCATACATCAAATATATATAGTCTGACTAGCTCATACACAAATGGCATGCACATATAGTGACTAACATATGTATATTTCAAATATACATAGTTTGATTAAATAGAAAAAAATCCAACCATACCAAATTTACACCAAGTATCTTCCACTTTACCAAGTTCACAAACACATAAACCCTTAAGTACATCCCAACTAAAAGAAAGAAAGTTGGTACATTCCATACTACATCATGGATTCCATCTTTTTTTCTAGTTCATTTTCAATTGTGATCAAAATAAAGCATCTCGTACCAATTTAGTGTAGGAAAATGAATACCCTTGCATTTTCACACTTGTTTGGGCCCAACTTGCTTTTCTTATCCCTATTTATGTTTTAATTGGTCCTATTTCACATCCAAAATCCTAATAAATTAGATCTTTTTATGTGTAATCCTGACAAACATCAAAGGATAAATGATAATTTAATGATTCTGGTTGTGTTTCCTTAATTTTTGGACTGGGACTAAGATGCCACCTAGGGCATCTTTGTCCTCCAAAGGCCTTGGGACCCTAATTTTGAAGGCACCTTAAATGGGCTCCTTTTTGGAGTTTGTGCCGTGACTTTCATGCCTCGGGACTAAGACACCACCTAGGGTGTTTTAGTCCCCCTTAAGTTATTTTTAGGATTTAATTTCAAATCTTGGTGGGATTTAGCCTCCTTTAATTAATGATTTCATATGTCGGCTTGTTGTATTGTAATTTCTGGATATTAAGCATAGATAAGTATAAATACAAGGTTCCTTTTATTCATTTTCATCCTAACATCCTACCAACTTGAGTATTCATGCATTATAGCATGTTTGTGATCAAGAAAGCATTCAAGAGCAATTCATCAAGCATTTGGAGCCATCATCAAGATTCACGCATCATGTCAAAGATAATCCTGCATCATGTGTGTTTTTTAGCTAACGTTTGTGATGTAGGGTTTTGATTCAAGCAAGCAATTCAAGTCAAGATCTATCAAGCATTCATTTGATTCAAGATCTACATTCCAACTAGAGCCACTTCACACAAGTTTTTAGATTTCATAACAATGGTTTGGTGAGTTGCAACATAGCATTTTGTTCATTCATCATTTCCCTCCATTATTCCATTTCATTCCAAGGTTTAATTACCAACAAGGGGTTTGACCGAGGAAAACCCCCATTTACTAACAATCAACAAGTTTTTCCTCACTTGCATGTTTTATTTTGTAGATTTAGGTTGATGACTTGAAGATCATTTGAAGTGAAAAGTTGCAAAGTTGTCCTCTTCACGGAAACTCACCTACAGGCTAGATCTAGAAATTTCGAGACCTAAGATTTGAGAAGAAGGAAGTGTAGACATCGAGCCTCAAGATCACATTTTGAGATTTCAAAAATTCAAGACGGGACTAAGTCAGTAGCAAGGGCATCTTAGTCCTCCCAAGGGTATTTTACAGAGATTCTTTTAGATTCTATTTTGACACCCAAAGATTCTACATTTCCCCTGAAAAACAACAAAAAAACTAAGACAATAGTAAGGGTGTCTTAGTCCTTCCTAGCATATTTTGACAAAAAAATTGCATTTCTAGAATCCTTATCACATTTCCAAACTTCCCAAGTACACATATCCTAACTTGCTATTGCTTAATTTTGTCATTTCCATCCATCATTTAGCTTGCATTACTAGGTTTTGTGAGTTGAATGTTAAGTTGTCCTTTCCAAGCTTTTACTTGGTGGTGAACTCTTAGAAGTCTAAAGAACCCCTTCCCTAGGTCTTCCTTGTTGAGAATTGACTCACCTTTGTGTTGATAGTCAATCCAATTTGGGATCCTAGGACATCCTTGAATGATAATTGGAGAAGAGTGGTGTTATAAGACCTAGGCCATAAAGCACCGATTCCCAAATTAATCACCAATCAATAAGTTGCAACTAAATATTTAAAATACATATTTTATTATTTGAATTGTTAGAAATACTTACATTAGAAAAACAAGCTGCAGTTCTAAATATTTAAATATATATATTTCAAATTACATCTAAAACTTAAATAAATGAAAAATTAGAAAACATAACTTAAAATATTCCTCTACAAGCTTTCTAGCTTTGTTTTAACTTTGATCTTCTCAACACGATAGAAAAGAGGACATAGAAGTTCATATGTGAACTTGACTCCCTAAGTAGTTTAAAAAATAATAATATAAATGGTAAGTATAAATTATGTAATGTTGCAATATGTTTTTTATTTTTATATTTTAATTATTATATAAGTGTGTATGTATGTTTTTATCTCATAGGATTATGTTAAATGATTTGATTAATTTAGTAATTTTCTATCAAATGGTATTAACACCTTACTATTGGAAAATGTGTCTTAGCCTTGCAATTACATAAGGTATTATTGATAGGTAAGTGTTGGGGTGGGGGAGTATGGGGTTGCCATGCCCTAGTGGGGGTCAAGGGTAGCACCCTTGGAAGCAAAATTTTATGTATATTTTATTATTGTAAATCTAGACCGTTTATCATTAGGTCTCAAATTTTATGGTCAATATTTTGTTGGCTTTACTTTCCCTAGAAGGAAACCCTATTTTATAAGGGTGTTGTATTGTGACTATGTATTGTGATGTATTTTGAGAGTCTAATAGTGGTCATGTTGCCTCTGGACCTTTGGTTGGTGATACTCTTTTGAGAAGCTTACTTTGCATGCATATTGTAATCTTTGTGATTTCTGAATAATATATTGAGTAGCTTTTGGAGTGTCATGTTTTTCTCTTGAAAGGATTTTTCCCACGTAAATTGTTGTTTTGTGGTATGCATGATATTTATGTTTATTTTTGTTTAATTTTCTATAACTATTGTAAATATATGTAAAGTTTTGCATTATCCTCCTTTCAAGATTAGTGTAGGAGGGTGTTCCACTACCTTAGCTTCCTTACACTTGTTATTGAGAAAAGTAAGAGATCCTTATTTTTATTTATCTCTTATTCGAGCAGATATAATCTAAAGTTAAATTCATAAAAAATTTCCATAAATTTTAGAAATTTCAACATATGAGATATATTATGCATATTGTGTGAATGCATAATTAAGGCTTTGTGGTTTGCAAATTTGTGATTATTTTTGTAGATCTAGGTTCTAAAAAAAGGCTTGCCTACTTTTGATCAACAAACATCAAGGTGAATAGATTACGAGCCTTAAATCTAGCAAATGTATCATACATAAAATTAATCTTTAGATCCATACTAAAAATACAAGCATACAAATATGTGATTGCTTCCAAAAGTATAAAAGTGACATGTATAATAAAACACAATATTTATCAATACATATTGAATTATTTAACAGATTCTAATTTTCTAATGTAAAAGCTAAATCAACTAAAACATTTAACAAAATTGAATCAACAGCGATACCAAAAATTAAATACCTTTATTTACAATTTAAATTTCAAACATTTATTTATATGCTTCAATAATAATAAAGTTATTCGTCTACCAAAAGACTTTTTTGAAAGATATATTTTTTTCCTTATAAAAAGTAAAATTTAGAAAAGTCTTCTCAAATGTCAAACACGATCACGTTCATCACTTTCTTGAGAAGTTTTCCCTACATATAAACAATCCGATAATCAAATAGAAAAACAAATTAATTTTGTTAAGAAGTGTTTCAAATGTTTTGAGTTTGGCTGTCCCCACTTCGTCGAAATTGATGCAGATTTATTTAATAACTAGACAGCCTGGTATCTAGATAGTTTCGTTGGATATGATCATGAAACACGAATGATACTTGGCGTTAAATTCACTCATTTTTGCACAAGATATGTGATAAAATTAAACAGAATGCACAGATAAGGCAATCATGGATTTAGTAGCTGGAAACGCATATGGGAGGCTCTCCATTCCCAGTTGTTAACCTTTTAGGTAAGTTTTCTTCATTTACAATTTCTAAACACGCTCACATTAATTTTCATGCTTAAGTTTGGCCTTTTTCCTGCATTTTGAGAGTATGTAGAAGATTATTGTGAATAATGGTTTGCCTCTAGCATGTTTCCTTCTCTGTATTCAATTGTTTACATTTTACTTCTTGACAATCTCCCCTTTATGCTTAATCGATCATATTGTCGCCACCCATAACCAGGTAATTCCTAAGTCACCTTTGTGGATCCGACTCACTTTAAATCTCCGAGCCTGGGATCTGCAGGATATGCGTGGGACGTGGGTGTTGAGATTTGTCATCTCCTGTTTTTTCTTTTCTATTTCGTTTCTATGCTGTCTGTTATGGTTTCGGCTGCATCGGACTGAATAGGAATCCAGAGGACCCCATCCTTTATTTTGTAAACATGCTGTTAGATCTGATGAGCCCTCTTCTTCTAAGAATAATGAAACTGTGAGGTTTTGTTGCGTGCAACTAATGAGATCAAATTAGAGCAACAATTAGAAAATAAACCCAGATCTTTTGGGTGTTTGGAGAAGAGTGAAAATTGACCAATTTTGGTTAAAAATCTTTCAGTATGCTTTGATTTGCATGTTTATGGGCATTCGGATTTCTCCGTCCTCTCCCAAATTTAAGCCTTGACAAAACGGCAACCTGAGGGCGACATTGGGAATTATTTTGCTTGCTAATGGTTTACTTCTTTCTCGATTTTTCTAGAATGGTGGATATTTAAAGGGGGTCCATATTTCCATAATTAGGCAAGTTTTGACCCGATTGAGAAACTTCCTTTCAAAATGTTTATCTAGGTCTGATTTTATGGAGTTTTCGTTACATGATATTCTTCAATTTATAGCGACAATTCTTGGGAAACCATTGGGCCCTTCTCAATAGAACTTGGAAAGAAAGATAGCATATGTTTGCATTTGTGTTGAAATTGATTTGAATAATTCTTTGCATTGTTCATTAATGATAAGGTTGGAAAGATCCAACAAATAGATTATGAAGCTTGCCCTTTTAGATGTCGTCCATGTTAGATATTTGCTTTCTAATTCTAAAAACTAATTGTGATTTCAAAAAATGCTAGAAGTTTGAGTAGCACCCATTATCAAAAGATTATTCAAGATCTTATTAAAATTCATAAACTAGATATTATCTTTCTTTAATAAACTAAACTTTCTATGGAGGGAATAATTTATCTTTCATCAATGATTAGAAAGGTAGCCAATATCAATATAAGGGCTTATTTGTGGGACCCTCAAAGCCAATTCATTCTTGTTGGATACCAAGTGCATATTACATATGAATGGTGGCTTCATGATTTGATATTAGGAGTACTATTTTTCTCACTAATGTATATGCTCTTATTATTTTCATGATAAGGTTATACTTTTGTCTCATATTAGATTTATTTGTTCTCTTGTTTTATCTTTTCCCTAGATCTTAACTAAGCTACAATTTAATATTATTTGTAGTATTGATGAGAAATTTATTGGGTTGAGCCAACTAAATTCATCTATAGATTTTGTATGAGAATTTATCTTTTCTTAATCTTGTGGATATTAAATAAAAAATAAAAAAATTACTTGGAATAATAGAAAGTATGGACCTACTTTAATTTGGAAGAGTCTTGATAGTTTTCTATTATATTCTTGTTCAATTGGTGATGTTTGGGCTTCTATGTTTCTTTTTTGTTTTTTGTGGAGAGGATCATATAATTAACTAATTAAATTTCTCTCCTCTCTATTCTCTCTTCCCAAAAAGGTTCTATTCATATTTATTGACTTATGTGTCTTAAAAATCCTAGTATCCATGAATACATGTGAGACTGGTGGTTAAAATGAAACCACCATTTGGGATAGTTATGAATTTCTTTCTTAATAGAAATTAGTTCATCTAACTCAAGCTTAAGTAGTTTAATAGAGTTTCTTTTGTTAAAATTAAAAAAAAATATTAGGTTCAATAAATATTTGAAGCTTGCAAGGTTTTTGCATATGCATAGGAGATGAAGGGGTAGAAATTTCACAAAGAATATGATTAGTAGAAATGTGAGAGTTAGGTCTTGGTTGAATTTTGGGCCACTACACAAGTCATTAAAATAAGGGGTCCATGAAATTATTACATTGTTGAAAAATGTACCACATGTGGTATTGCCTGATCATATGATGACCTCAAAGCATGTAGAGAAGACCTATTCTAACATGGCATACCCCTTAAGTCAGATTTCAAACTACATAGGAAAAAATAAGGACCAATAAATCCCACTTGAGCCCCTAAACTTAGAGAGGGTAGGATTATTAATCCCATAAAGAATTATATGTGGGTATCTTTAAACTAGTTCTATGTATAAGGAAGAAGAATTGTGATATGAGGTTATAAGAGTTAACTAATTTTTCATATTGTGACATATCATATAACTGAGCTACCCAATATAGAAATTTTTTATCTTTCAAATATCTCTAGGAATAGGAACACTATCTTATTCTTGGTAGGGCTTAAAGTATGGAAGAGGCTTATCCACCTCTTGTTCATTGGCCTTTTCCAACCCTTGACTTGAGCATAGGTTTATCCCTTTGTTTTGACTAGTCTAGTCCTTGTGTCTAGATATCATGGTAAACCCCTTAGAATTTAGATTAATACATAAAACAACACCAAAAAAAATGGGATGACATAAAGAGACCTTCAAAATTTGAATATCCCAAGCTTGATTCAATGGTACAATCATTTAAAATTCCATCTCATAAATAATTTTAAACAAGAAACATTTAAAAATTAGAAAGATGACTTCATTCAAAGGCCATGATGAGAACACATACACCTTAACATCATTTTTTTTATCCCAGCCCACATTTGGACACACTATTGTGGAAACATCCTATTACCATGGTTTATAGTGTTGCTTTTTATATGTAAATATTTTCCCCTCTAAGATACCACAATGTGTAGTGCATTCACTTAAGAGACTTTCCATTAAAATATTGAGATTCCATATTTTATATAAATTAAATTTAGAAAACTAAACTCGGTGGCTCCAAATTTCTTAATTAAATAGCCATATAAAATGAACATGCTATTTCCCACAAATATATTGCTATTAGTGTTGAGGATTAATTTTTACCTTTCAACTTACTACACAAGCTAGATTATATATATATATATATATATATATATATATATATATATATATATATATATATATCAGTGATCAAAGATTAATTTAATTTATGGTCCTAAGTTGAGTAATTTGAGTATGTTAAAAACAAATATTTAATATTTAAAGAATTTAATATCTTTAGTTTATAAATTAATGGAAAATGATACAAACTAAAAATACAAGTCAAATTAAATTGACATAAGCACAACCTAAATAAAATCCAACATACTAGGAAATTAATTTAACAAGAGTTATGTTTCCAAACACATGGGTGAGTGATCAAGAACCATCATGTTTACTCTTTTATCAAATTTTGTGAAAATTAGTAGACCAGTTTTCTACAGAGCACAAGTTGATCCAACAAATTTAACATTCATCTATCTTTAGTACATATTCATTACTTCAAAAAAATATTATTTTCTCACTTGTGTATTTCTCTACAACCATTTAGATGTCCATAGCTTAAATTGAGCTATATCTAGTTCACATATATGCATTACTTTACCATTTTTATGTATTCATATTTTCTGCAGAATTTAAGAAAATCAAACCCATGATTAAAAAATTTAGGACACTTTTTTTAATAATTTTAATATATTAAATAAAAGAAGACCAAACCTTCTGTTTGGAAGCATTATAACCCCAAAAAAACTACAAAAAATTAAATATTTTATAAAATTATAACAATCACTCCTATTTTTCAGTTAGGGGAGAAGAGCCAGTAGTCGCTAGGGCTAACTTCGCACAACCATAGAATACAAACCGTATGTCGAATCGGAAAAAAAATATTATGGGTTTTTTTCACACATGAGTTAAGATCTTATAACAAGGGTTTTGGCTTCTGGGCAATTTGGTAGAGTGCGGTAGCATCTGATATGTGTGCATATGTCAAAAAGACCCCTTTTAGAGGTGCCGCCCGGTTGTCATCACCTAACGTCTCAATACCCCCTAAATATAACCACCAATAAAAAATTTAAAAAACACCTAAATATGTCACTTTTAATATCTAATTAAAAATATTTTATCATTCAAATCCGCTCAAAAGTGAATGGGTCTCATTCACGTTAGCACCTTCTACAATCAATTTCGCACCCATTACAAATCACTCCTACATATTAATCTCCTTACTAAAGCACCGGACACCAAACACATTACACCCCAAATAATCTTTATTTGGGGTCCGATTGACGCATATGACTAATGTTTTTTTGTGGGTATCCCATCATAACCATTCACTTTGCTGCGCGCTCTCTGGAAGGTTCTCGGCGATGGAGAAGGCTGCGGATGGCGACAGCTCCCCACAGCTCCTCCACGTGCGCACGGCTCCAGGTAACATCTAACATCGTTTACCTTTAGAATATGCAAACAATGGTACTGGTTAATCATTTTCTTCTGCATCTTTCATGACCCATGAAGGGTTTATTCGATGGTTAAGACCCGTGAAGGGTTTGTTCGATGATTGATAAATTATTACTGCTTGTCTATGAAGTAAATCATGCATCTTACATGCATCTCGCCATGTGCTGTTTTATTCTGCTAATGTCATGGTACTGGCGTTATACACACGGGTTTTTTTTGGGGTAAAATGATTTCCTGTCCTCATGTTACCGTGCGCTCACAACGTGGTAAATTCGACTGTATCATGATTTTGTCTACATAAATGATAACAAATTTCATGGGTTTGTGAAAACCCTTGCTTTGTTTTTCCAAATACGAGTTTTATTGTGCTTAAATTATTAAATACAACCTAGTAAAGTCGATTGTCTCATGATTTTGTCTCCAGAAATGATCAGGAATTTCATGGGTTTGAACACATGTCTATAAAAAACCCATGTCACTTTGGGCATAAATCGACAAACCCATTAAAAATAAATATGTTTTTGTCAAAACCCTTGCATGGTTTTTTCCAAATTCGTGTGCTTAATGAATTAATCTCATGAAACCCTTGTTTGGAATATTCTGCATCTATCTCAAAACCATGCCTTAATATTTATTTCATTTTGCAAGGGTTAATATTTATTTCCAAACCCATAAATATTACATTGTGAATTAAGCACAGAAGACGGCATTCCATCTACTAGATTTTTCCAAAACGAATTCATGAAAACCCTTGCTTGGCTTTTTCCAAATTTGTGTGCTTAAGGAATTGATCTCATAAAACCATTGCCTGGAATATTCTGCATCTATCTGAAAATGCACTTCTATATTCCTGCAAGTGACAAATTATTACTATGAAACCCTTGGTTAATTTCTTTTGCACCTTTCTGAAAAACCAATTACATACATACATACATATATGTATGGTATGTATGTGCACATACATACATACATATATGCATGTATGTATGTGTACATACATACCATGTATATATGTATGGTCTGTATGTATGTACACATATAGACATACATATACACATATATACCATACATATATGTATGGTTTGTATGTATGTATACATACAGACCATACATATATACGTACATTTATGTATATATGTTTGTCTGTATGTGTACATACATACATACATGTATGTATGTATGTATGTACACATACAAACATACATATATACATACATGTACGTATATACACATACAGACATACATATGTACATACATGTATGTACACATACGAACATACAGACATACATATGTACATACATATATGTATGTACACAGCTGATATTAAATATATACTACATGTATGTATATATGTATATCAGATGTGTACATACATATATACATACATGTATGCATGTATGTATGTATGTATGTACACATACATACATACATATAGAAATACATATTTACATACATGTATGTATGTACACATACACACATACATATATACATTCATACCTGTATATACACATACAAACATACATATATACAAATACACACATACATATATACATACATACCTGTATATACACATACAGACATACATATGTACATACATGTATGTATGTACACATACAGACATACATATACAGACATACATACATACATACCATACTTTCCATTGCACATACAACAAGCCTCAGGTAACATCTAACATCTTTCTCCTTTGAATATGCAAACAATGGTACTAGTTAATCATTTTCTTCTGCATCTTTCATATTACAAAAATGTATGTATGTATGTATGTATGTATGTGCACATACATACATACATGTATATATATATGTATGTATCGAAAGCAACGACAAGCATCCTCTGCACATTCCTCTAATATCCCAAGTATCAGGTAGGTACTTATATTTATTTTTATTTATGCAATGTCTTCTTCCTTTATACATTCTAGCATTTGTTTATATTTTTGTACTTTCCATTGCACATAGAGCAGGCTACCATACATATATTTGTCATTTTACATTCTGTGTCTCTTGTTCATTCAACAAATCGATGTATATGTGTGTATCCTTTGCCTATCCTTTCAAAATGCAAACAATGGTACTGGTTATTCATTTTCTTCTGCATCTTTCATGACCCATTAAGGGTTTATTCGATGATGTCAAAAGTATTACTGCTTGTTTATGAAATAAATCATTCCTCTTACACTCCTTTTCGCCATGTGTTGTATATATGTATGCATGTATCTATGTGTGTATGCACATAC
The DNA here is from genome assembly GCA_007258455.2 of Sequoia sempervirens. Classification (NCBI taxonomy): domain Eukaryota; kingdom Viridiplantae; phylum Streptophyta; class Pinopsida; order Cupressales; family Cupressaceae; genus Sequoia; species Sequoia sempervirens. Next base: position 229,965,590 of record VDFB02271358.1, read on the forward strand.
ATACATACATACATTTATACATATATGTATATATGTATGTATGTACATGAATACATACATACATACATGTATGTGTGTATGTATGTATGTGCATACATACATATAGACATACATGTATGTATGTATGTACATGCATACATACATACATACATGTATGTGTGTATGTATGTGCATACATACATACATACATACATACATACATACATAATGTATGTATGTATGTATGCATGTACATACATACATATATACATATATGTATGCGTGTATGTATGTATGTATGTACATATATACATATATATATATGCATGTATGTATGCATGTATGTATGCGCATACATACATACATACATACATATATGTATGTGTGTATGTATGTATGTGCATACATACATGTATGTATGTGCATACATACATGTATGTATGTCCATATATACATGTATGTATGTATGTATGTATGTATGTATGTATGTGCAGCTACAAAGACATCGCGTGGTAAAGCGAATGAATAGGATGGGATACCCACAAAAAAACATTAGTCATATGCATCAATCGGACCCCAAATGAAGATTAATTGGGGTGTAATGTGTTTGATGTCCGGTGCTTTAGTAAGGAGATTAATATGTAGGAGTGATTTGTAATGGGTGCGAAATTGATTGTAGAAGGTGCTAACGTGAATTAGACCCATTCACTTTTGAGCGGATTTGAATGATAAAAGAGTTTTAATTAGATGTTAAAAGTGACACATTTAGGTGTTTTTTTTGTTTTGCAATGTATATTATTGATATATGTTTGTATGACTCTATGCATGCATGCAAACCTGCAAAAAATCACAGATATATAAGGCTTCCCAAATGAACATCCAATCCAAATATAGTGCAGATTTCAGTCATATCATCTCTAAAAACCTATGTAACTGGCAGCTACAAATTCAAATGCTATAACAAATTCATATTTGAAACACAACAATCAAATTGAATGCATTCAATTGTCAGATTCAAATTTTTAAATAAGAGGGATAGCAGCCAGTGGCATTCACAATTTTTCTCCTCTACTACTATATTTGCAATTGAACTTGATTAATTATGTGTTGTTGTACATGCATTATTTCAAAGGTCATATGATGTTTGTATGTTACTAGCCTCGGTTGTGACTACCCGTGGTTGTAAATCTTTTCTTGCAGGCATGGGAGAACAAGGAGAGGCGGTGTAACGATGTTCATGGTGGGCAGTTTGGTAATTGTGTTTATCAACACACCAAATAATTAAGGATTTTTTGTTCAAATTGTTCTAAGTTTCAATTATTGTTCTATCTTTTTTACTAACTAGTATATCTTTTTATTTATTTCAATAACTATTGTCCATGTTTGTTTGTTGTATTATATTTGTTTGTTGTGGCAGGCATGTCAAATGGCTAGGAGGTTGTGAAGACCATGTCAATTTGTAAGATTACATATCAGGTAAAGTCTTTCAAGACTTTACTTTGGCTGTGACCCGATAGACATTGTGTTCATTTATAATGTTCATTTTTATTATTCATTGTAAACTTACATTTACAATTTACAATTAAATTAATTTCCAACTGTATGTGTTCAAAAATTTATAGTTTCAAATAGATTAATTTATGGATATGTTGCATATAGATGTATAGTTATATGTATGCATATACTTAGTTGTGTATACATATGTATGTATGTATATATATATAT
>VDFB02271358.1:229967393-230132686 GCA_007258455.2 Sequoia sempervirens
GCAATGTTATTAGGAGTCAAAGCTTGTGCAAAAGCTTTGCTGGCAAGTGTTGCCAACTCTTCCCTTCCAATGTCAAGTTGAGGATTTGCAGAGAGCCATATAGTCCTTTGCTGTTTGAAGTAGTTCTTAAATGGTGAGAACACACTAACATCAAGGGGCTGCAATTTGTGACTGCAATGTGCTAGAAGTGTGAGCAAATCTATTCCCATAGCCTTTGCTACTTCAACCGTTTTGAATGCCACATGGCTGCCATGACCGTCAAAGATTAGAAGCTTTTTGTTGGTTGGTGACACACCTCCTAGGACATTTTTTGTGAAGTGTTTTAACCATGCCACAAATAATTCTTTGGTCATCCAAGCATGCTCTTGGATTGCCATGCATGCCCTTGGCTCACAGTTAACAATATAGTTTTTAATGTTCCTTTTGGACTTGAACAAATAGTAACCAGGTATAGCTTGACCTGCTGCAATAACACAAGCTAGAACAGTGATCCATTCTCTTCTTTTAGCAATTAATTGTGGAACACATTTCATCCCTATTTTTGCAATAACTCTCATTGCACAATTTCTGCCAGCTTGCACACCTGTTTCATCACAGTTCCATATGTTGTTGGGCCCATAATTAAGTTTGTTGTACAACTCCTCCAAGTTATCATAGAATGAAGAAACTATTTCAGGCCGCAGCATTATAGCTCGATCTGTGTCCACTCCTTCGGGTGTTCGAATTGTCAGATCAGGATGCCTTTGACGAAATCCAACCCACCATGACCTCCCTGGTATCCCATTTGTGAATGGGTTAGGCCTCACTCCAACCATGTGGGCCACCATTGACTTAAGCTGTGACACTTGAAGGCCATGGCCAATATTAGCCATATCTTTACACCATTGCACAATTTCAGCTTCTTCTTCGTCAGTCAGGATTGTTGGTGGCCCCCTCTTTTTTGTGGATGTCACACCATTGAGCCATGACCGCAAACTACTAGGCAAGATTCCCCATTTGATCGCTGAACCTCTGATTGTCATGTGATGGTCTTCAACATCTGCAATGGCTTTTTCCATGTCATCCATAGACCAACTTTTGATGCTATGATATGGGGTTGTCACTTGGTCAGCAGATGGCGGTTCCATTTCTACGTCAGTATTATGAACAGCAGGTTGAAAACCATCATTTTCATTGGTCTGTTCTGCATTTTCAGAAATAACTTCCTCGTCCATGTTCACTGCTGGCTCTTCGTCAACATCTGGAACATTGAATGTCACTACACGAGGTACTCTATTCAAGTGCCTCAGACCCGATCTTTTCCTCTTGTGCCTTGGTGCCATGATTGTCAATGATCTTGTACATTGTAAGTGATCAAGTGTCAGAAAAATAGTGTATAAACATTGCAAAACACAGATATAAATACAAAACATAGGTATAAACTTTGCAAAATATAAAACAGATCTATTTTATCATTCAAATCTGCTCAAAAGTCAATGGGTCTAATTCAAGTTAGCACCTTATAAAATCATTTTGGTGCCCATTAAAAATCACTCCTACATATTAATCTCCTTACTAAAGCACCAGACACCAAACACATTACACCCCAATTAGGGTCCGATTAAAGCATATGACTAATGTTTTTTTTGTTGGGTATCCGATTCTTTTGCATCATTTAATTTGGGTTTACATATATATATGTAGATATAGATGTATTTATATGTATTTGTATAAATATATGTATACATGTATCTATGGATACATATAATTACATAGTTACATGTATGCATATATCTGTACATATACATATATATATCTATATATACATAGATATATGTATGTATATATATCAATGTTCAAAGCACATTGTATAGACTTGGGTTGAAAAAAGAGTAGAAGAAATTAACCAAGGGTTTCATAATAATAATTCCTCACTGGTAGGAATACAGAAGTGCGTTTTGAGATAGATGCAGAATATCCCAGGCAAGGGTTTCATGAGATTAATTCATTAAGCACACGAATTTGGAAAAAACCATGCAAGGGTTTTGACAAAAACATATTTATTTTTAATGGGTTTGTCGATTTATGCCCAAAGTGACCTGGGTTTTTTATAGACATGTGTTCAAACCCACGAAATTCCTAATCATTTCTGGAGACAAAATCATGAGACAATCGACTTTACCAGGTCGTATTTAATAATTTAAGCACAAAAGAAAACCAAATTCACTTTTTTTTAGGGTATGTATGTATGTATGTATGCAGATACATACAGACATATGTACATATGTACATATGTATGTATGTATCTGCATACATACATACATATAAATATATGTATATATGTATGTATGAAGCTGCATACATACATACATACATACATAACTGCAATGTGGGAAAAGGAGTGTAAGAGGAATAATTTATTTCATAAACAAGCAGTAATAATTTTTCAATCATCGAATAAATCCTTCATGGGTCGTGAAAGATGCAAAAGAAAATGATTAACCAGTACCATTGTTTGCATTTTAAAAGGATAGGCAAAGGATATACATATACATCGATTTGCTGAATGAACAAGAGACACATAATGTAAAATGACAAATATATGTATGGTAGCCTCCTGTATGTGCAATGTATGTATGTATCTGCATACATACATATATATATGTATGTATGTATGAAGCTGCATACATACATACATACATACATACATATATATGTATACATACATACATACATACATATATATATACATATATAGCATACATACATACATACATACATATACATATATATATATATATATATATATATATATATATATATATATATATATATATATATATATATATATATATATATGTATGTATGTATGAAGCTGCATACATACATACATACATAATTGCAATGTGGGAAAAGGAGAGTAAGAGGAATGATTTATTTCATAAACAAGCAGTTATAATTTTTCAATCATCGAATAAATCCTTAATGGGTCGTGAAAGATGCAGAAGAAAATGATTAACCAGTACCATTGTTTGCATTTTAAAAGGATAGGCAAAGGATAGACATATACATCGATTTGCTAAATGAACAAGAGACACATAATGTAAAATGACAAATATATGTATGGTAGCCTGCTGTGTGTGCAATGGGAAGTAGAAAAATATAAACAAATTCTACGCTATTGTATTGGACAGCCAAATGAAACATATTTAAACAGACTAATAGACATATATATGTGTTTGTCTATGTATATATATATACACACACACATATACATATTAAACCCTTATAAATGACCCCCCCTGACATATGACCAAAAATAAACAAATATAAATAGGTACACATATAAGAAAAAATAAATAACAACTATAAACCCTGATATAAACACTGAAGTAAATGACAAATGAGCAAAAACACACAAATATAAATATAGGTACCATAGTCTGCATTTTCAATGGATAGGCAAAGGAAACACACATATTCATCGATTTGCTGAATGAACAAGAGACACGTAATGTAAAATGACAAATATATGTATGCTAGCCTACTGTATGTGCAATGGAAAGTAGAATTTTTTTTACAAATGGTAGAGTGTATAAAGTAAGAAGACACTGCATAAATGAAAATAACTATAAGTACATGTTAGATTTCCAGAATCTGTTGCTTGACCAAAATACTTCCACACAAGAGAGATTGATGGCGAGAATGCTTGCTATCAATATGCACGATTGATTCACGATTAATTGATACAAATGTACAAGATGAGGCTTGCTTATAAAAGGCAAGCATGCAACAACTAAATCTTATCTTGAGCAAAAAGATAGCTCGATAAGATAAAGATGAGATCCTATAACTTAGGAATTAAAGATTGCCTAAGTAAACTTATGACGATGTAATTAAATAGTTAATTACACCAACACCCCCCCATAAGTGCAACTTAGGGAGAAGATTAAAATGCAAACTACTATGGGTCCCGGCAACTAGGCCATGTTAGGTACCCATTTACAGATGCAAATGAAATGCAATCTCTCATAAAGCAGAGAAAAAGGGAAAACCCAGTGGGAAAAAACCCTTCTCCAAAAGAGAGAAAAACAAGAAAAAAAGGCATGACGAATGTAAACATGATGTATGGAGGACTCAATGATACCCCCCAAGGACTACATCCATCATGAATATACAATAAATTACCCCCCCATAAGAGGGAAGTAAAGAGATAAGATATCCCCCCCATGATGTATGATCTCCTGCAAGTATGGTTAATGTCTGAAGACAAAACAAAATCCAATGCCTACAAACAATGTTTCTCCCCTTAGGAAGAAGATACACCAAGTACAACTGCAAGAATGATTCCCATTTTGGATAGGAAGAAGGAAGAGGAATCCATATGTATGAAGATTGTGTCTCTGAAATCTGCTCATGTGTTGCCAAGTTCTTGGATGATAAAGATGATGCCACAATCCAATCAGGTACATGCCCAATCACAAAAAACTGTGACAAACCAGGAACAAGTGGGAACAGATCTTGAACAAACTCCATAGACAAACATGAATTGATAATAGTGGACCCATGACTATCATCAAATAAGAGAGATAAACCCTCAAATTGGTCCTCCAAATCTGAAATGTGAGACTCCACAAACAAAGAAGCAATGTCTGTCAAATAGGAATCCCAATCAGGAAGACTATCAGGAACCTCTGAAACATCTGCAATCTTGTCCAAAGGATCACAATCATGGGTTATCAACTCTGAAGAATGAACAACCACATGTGAGTTGGAAAGAGGAGCTTCAAGAGATGGAGAAGAATCATGGTCTCCATATACCTCTCTAATGTGAGTCCAAAGAGTATGAGGACATTTGAAGTGAATAAGAGTCTCCAAAATGTCATCATTTACATTTTCAAAAATAACTCTAAAGACTCTAGCCCTAAAGCCTATCCAATTGCAATACTCAACACCTGTGCTAGGAAAAGGAACTGTATTAAACAAATAGGGCAATAGATTTATCTCACCAAGATGAGTGAGAATTAAATTTCTCCATTGCCTATAGTTCCCATTCTCCAAAGTAATTAAAAAACCCATTTACAAACTATGAGCTCCGAAAGCCAAAAAAGGGAGATTTGTCTTCAACTTGGAAAATATGGCACAAAACTGCAAAATCTCTGCAAAATATCTACACCACTAAAAAGATGACTCTTCCAGCTTTCCGACGATATCTCGTTTCTGGAAAATGGCCTCCGTATGCAAAAGTTATGATAAAATGAAAAAAAGGCCTATAAAAGGCACTTTGGGGCAATTACAAAGTCTAAAAAGGCTAAATTGGAGCAAAAAATAGGCACCTGTCGGCGGGCTCCTAGGCACTAATATGACCACCAGCTTTACAAAGGCCAAACACCTTCATCCACTATACAATATGGTTGGCCAAATACAATAATACTATTGCCAAAATAAGGTCAGCCTTTCAAATGAAACAAAGCTTTTTAAAAATTCAACAAAGGCCACTATGGTCGGCTTGACAAATATAAACAAAGTGTATTATTATGTATCAGAAAAGACCACCGTACCCTGCACAGTGGATGTTGTACGCCGATGTTGGTAGAGGCTGGACCAGGATCAGATGAAGATGCCGACAAGAAGGGACAGCTCCAATGAATGCACCCCCCAATGTAACAAGTGAACGTAGCCGATGACTTAAGCCCAGATCTCCCAGCGACCGATGCAAATATGTGTACCCTTGGATGCCAAATGACAAGCCCGTGAACAAATAAATACGCATACCCTTCTGTGACGGGACATCGCCGATGGACAGGGGCGTACACCGGATGATAAGACCTGACCCTCCACGTACCAGCGATGAAGGAACCCGAATATGCCGATGGAGATCCAGACAGCTCGACTAATGATAAGACTAGCACGTACACCAATCCGGGAGATGCAAATGATGGCTGATATGAGATTAAGCCCGCGGACCATATACTGACTATGATGCAGCCGGAAAAGGAGTGATTTGACAGCGACCAGGGCTTAACTGATGTATGCCGACGCGGACCAAATGAAGGCACACCGATTTAAATACAGACCCGCCAATGATGATCTCGTACCCAGACAGCTACGATGCCAATGGAACTGATGTAACAGGCCAATAGACGTTACTGCTGGAGACTAGAGATTTGATCGGCGACAGTAATGTGTACCCGCACACAACCTACTCTGCGTACCAGAGTACTGTGCGAAGGAAATCTCAGACCGATGTGATCTAGCCCGATTTACAAAATATTTGAGCCCGAATAAAATTTTGCCCCAAAATTATACAATAAATCTGCAGAAAATATTTAACAAAATATTTTTTTGTGAAAAATGGAAAATCGTACTGCAGAAAAAGTTGCTACAGCAAAAAAAAATTTGCCTCAAAAACAACTTTACTCAATATAGGCGAATTTACAGTCAAAATTCGTCTGCGGAACCTTCTGATCTCAACCGCGAGGTTCTTGAAACCCCAATCTGCACCCAGCAAAAAACTTCAAGCCAGAATGAAACCCTCAGATCTGGGAAGGAGTCCGCAACCCTGGATGCTCTGATACCATGTTAGATTTCCAGAATCTGTTGCTTGACCAAAATACTTCCACACAAGAGAGATTGATCGCGAGAATGCTTGCTATCAATATGCAAGATTGATTCACGATTAATTGATACAAATGTACAAGATGAGGCTTGCTTATAAAAGGAAAGCATGCAACAACTAAATCTTATCTTGAGCAAAAAGATAGCTCGATAAGATAAAGATGAGATCCTATAACTTAGGAATTAAAGATTGCCTAAGTAAACTTATGACGATGTAATTAAATAGTTAATTACACCAACAGTACATACTCTGCATTTTCAATGGATAGGCAAAGGAAACACACATATACATCGATTTGCTGAATGAACAAGAGACACGTAATGTAAAATGACAAATATATGTATGCTAGCCTACTGTATGTGCAATGGAAAGTAGAAATTTTTTAAGAAATGGTAGAATGTATAAAGTAAGAAGACACTGCATAAATGAAAATAACTATAAGTACATACCTGAGACTTTGGATATAAGAGGAATGTGCAGAGGAATGTGCAGAAAATCTTTGTCGTTGCTTTCAACTTTGCTGGGAGTAACATGCAATTGTGAATGCTGCTGGCTACTTTCCCCCTCTTATTTAGGAATTCGAATCTGACAATTGAATGCATTCAATTTGGTGGTTGTGTTTGAATTTTGAATTTGTTAAAGCATTTGAATTTCAAGCTGCAAGTTACGTAGGTTTTTAAAGATGATATGCATTCAATTTGGTGGTTGTGTTTGAATTTTGAATTTGTTAGAGCATTTGAATTTGAAGCAGCAAGTTACGTAGGTTTTTAAAGATGATATGACTGAATTGTGCATTACATTTGGATTTGATGTTTAATTGGGGAGCCTTACACCTATATTTAATTGTGCAGGTACCTACAGGAAATGAAATAAATACATATAGCTGATAGGGAGTGTGTGAAAGACTGTGCAAAGGAGATTGTGATTATGTCATCTAAAGCACCAGTAGCTGTGCATGTATACTTGTAAATTTAAAATGTAGTGAGGGACAAACATTTGCAAGTGGGGGTAATTGTAAAAATTAAATGATTTAAATGAAATTGTAAATGGGCCTTTTTATGTGCAAGTGGACTTCTTTTATAAATGGAAAGGCATGTTTAGTTGTGTACTTTGATTGATGAGTGACTCATTCTGTTATGAGCAGCTATTGGTGTTGTAATTTTCTATTGGTATTGTTGTAATTTTCTATTTGTTAATAAAAAGTTTTTTAGTAGATCAGAGTTAAAAAAATTTTGGGGGGTGGAGTGAGCCTGGAGGTGGCGGTTATTCAATGGGTGGTAGCTACTGGCTCTTCTCCCCTATCTCTTTTAATGTTTTAGTTGTGATCTTATAAACTCAAAGATTACCCTTATGTCCTCAAGGCCTTTCTAAATAAAATTCTCAAAAGGCTATTTTTATAAATCTATGAAACTTTATATTTAGATAGATTGTATATTTTATAGCAACGCCTAATGTGTTTGCCTGCATTTCTTCTCAGGCATAACGAATGGATTGAGGAATCGTCAGAGCATATGTGTAGAATGTCTACTAGCCTGGCTATCAGTTTTGTAAATATTATAGTAACGTGGTCAGTGACTTTTATGAAAGCATGGTTAGATCTTTCTAAATTGGATCTGCTGCAATGTGGGTTATCTGAGAAGGCCATACAAACTTTAACTGCTGAAATCAAAACTTTGGAAGTGGTTTCCTCAACATCAGAAATACTGTGAGCCACTTGTCATCAACAGGCGCTACTACGCAAATGGTGGTAACAAGGATGGAGGCCCCGGAGAAGATGAGGAGGAGCACTTAGAAGCACCATTGATGGTGCTGTCTCTTTTGTATAATATGTGTGTCTCTGATTATATGGCATGTTTGAGATGGCTGGATATCAGAGGCATTGAAGGAGTCTTTTATAGAAATCAGGACGTCCAACAAGTCTCACGGCTCTTCTAAATACGTACATCTGCGCCTCAAACGAAATCTTTCTTCGATGAGTCGTATGTGATATTTGTCCGGAATGTGGATGGCTCTCTCATTGCCTCGACGTCCACCCAGCTCAAACAAGCCATGTAGACAGAGACGCGCATATTATACAAAAGAGACAGCACCTTCAATAGTGCTTCTATGCGGCCGGGGGCGGCCGGGCCCACAGCCCCCTTAAATAGTACCTTTTTTTCTTATTTACCTCTTTCTGTTCACGTCCACGTTTCCGCGTTTGCTGTTTCCATTCCTATTCACATTCACATCCACCGTTTGGAAGGATTTAATTTGCCGTTTCCACCGTTAGGAGCTATAAAATCTGCAGTCCTCCACTGTGTCTGGAAAATTTCAGCAGCGACTATGGAAGGTAACCAGATCTCTTCGTTTCCATCCTCAAGCTGCCTGAAACGATATATTTGTTTTGATGCAAAGTATTTTTAATCCCACATGCATTCGGTGAGAAGAAGTAAGGAAGAAGGGGCCTATAAGTTAGGAGCTTAAACCTGTAAACCTCAGTCTTTTTATTTAGATTTAAGTTACGTTTCTTTTCAATAAAATTAATAACTAGCAATCGCACCTTTGGGTGCAATAGGTACGCCGAAGAGAATGTAGAGAAATATGGTTGTTAATATTATTTATTTGAAAATGGGAAAACCAATTGATAGGCATAAATGACAGTCCAAGATAAATATTAAATCTGCAGCAATAGACAAATCTTTATAAAAATGGCAAATTTCACAATATAGAAACCTTCAAATATTCAGTAAAATTAATCTGCACCAAGAAAACACAAAATATAGGCTGTGCAATGAATAAGTTATACAGAAATTTGTGCAGCTTGAAAATTAGCTTTAAAAGGCCTTCCATTATGTGCAACTTGACAATAAAAGTGTATGTAAACTCTACATAGATGCTGAGTCAGACAAAGTAACTCACATGTAGAGATAAGACAAGCTTCAGAACGATGCTTACTTAACAAAAATTAGTTAAATACAGAGTTGGGCAATTAGATCTTGTACAGTCTGCTCACATGTAGAGGTAAGAGCTTTCGAGAGACATATGGATTACGGTCTCATATTTTTGCCGACATTATGTAGTACAAACAAAGTTGTATGAGATTTGATTTGGCTGAGCATTTGAGCCTTTGGTGGAAGTGCATATGGGCATCTTGAACATTTTGAAAATCAAGTCTGTGGCACAATGCTATCCTTAAAGTGATATGTAACAAGACAAAAAAAAATGAAATCCGTTACTGTAGCAACCTATTGTATATTGTCTGGAAAATGACAAATGAGGAACATGTCTTTGTAAAATTTGAATAAAGGATGCAGAAAAGAGGGGATTGGAAGGAACTAAATAAATCAGGATGATGCAAAAACAGGGCAACTTAAGGAACAAAACATCTCCAAGTTCATCACCTCCATTGTTCTAGATCAGACAACAACAAACAGTTAACTACCCAAAAAGATGTCAATTCACACATCACAGATCACACATAAAATTCCTAATGAACAAAACATCTCAAAATCTCATGTGCCCCTATGCAAAAAGTTTTTTTTTGTTAACTTAAGCTTTTACTAACAATATGGTCATAGCATATTCCACATTTCTTTAAATCTGCTTCCACTAACCAAAATTAATCCTTCTAGAACTGATGATTTCTAGTGATTTTATCTTACATTTACTATGAATGTGAAATGGGGCTGATTGGAATTTAGCATGACAAGATTTATAAATTATATTATTATTATGTTGATTGTTTGAGACCAATGCTCAAAATCATACTGTTGAAAGGAAAGCTCAAGTTTTACTAATTATAAACAAGAATGATGATAGTTTCATTTCAATGGGAAACTCAATCTGCGTACCTCAACAGTGGGGCCGAGGTTTATCTCTTGGAATCTTAGATTGGACACATGGAAGACTTTGCTAGCTTTGATTCACTGAGAGTCCAAAGCAGCTATACACATAGAAAGAAAATAGAAAAACTCTGACATGGTGATTGTGATGTGCCCTCTATAGAGATGATCCAAGCAATTATAGACTTGTAAATATTTTATTGAACTAAATTCAAATAATAATAAAAACTGTTCTTATGGCATATGCATAAATACCATGGGATTCTCTACGAGTTGGGTTTGCCTTTGCTTATGGTATATGTGTGAATTGGTTTCCTGCTCTATATGTGTGAGGAAGGCATTTGATCTATGTAGGAAAACAAAAATTGGGATTACAGAGAACCTCAACAATGGCCAGAAAAAAACATACTTTTCATGTTCAAAATTTATATGAAATAATAAAATCCTATACCCTTGCCATGAGGAAGATTACCGATAAATTCAGTGCATCACGAACAAGATTGCCTAAAAGGAGACATGATTTATCACACTGTCTTTATTCTTATGATTTTGGTATTGCTTCATCCAAAGTTAACTACCTACTGTAACTACCTGTTGTAATGAATATGAGGTTTTCACAGTTCATAAATTTAAGTAAAAAACTGCACTGCCTGTTAATATCTATTGATTCTGATGATCTAATTTTCTATGAAAAGCTGTTTACAAGAATTCATAATATAGAAATTTTTAATAAATTTGATGCCACAAATAACAATACCAACAAGCATGTTGGATGATGGCGTAATATCTACTTATTTAAGAAACTAGTATTTTAAATACAAGTTAACTACTAATTTATTGTGATATATTAAATAGGAAATGCACATTTTTATTCCATGTTAGAATTAAAAATTAATTTACATGTTAAAGTCATAAGTATTTAATATATTAGAAATTTAAAGAAAGATATCGAGTTATGTGATCACAAATACTTAATCATGCCCATTCTTGCTACTTTTAGAAAATGACTTGTAGTTCAAAATCATATTTTGTTATTTAATGACAATAAAATATATGTGCATAACTTCATTTATGTTTTGTAAGACATAATCTAACTGGGAAAATATGTGGAGTCTTGCAAAAGATGTGCTTTGTTATTTGATGTAGAGAAAGTTAGGAGTTGTGGTGATTTTTGAGAGCCTCTAGAATAGTTTCAATGGTGGGTATTATTATTCCCATCCTATAGTTTTTTATTTCCTCTTTAGGGCCCTTCTGAAGGCCAAAATCCTAGGTGATGCCGTGAATGTATTTTATAGAATGAAGAGTCTGGGTTTAAGGCCTTGTATTCATCCTTTCAATATTTTTTTAAATGTTTTGATTCAATAGAAGAAGGCATATATAGCTCTGGAAGCATTGGCAGTTTTGATAGTCAATAACATTGTGCCCAATGTGAGGACTTTCAATACAATCATTCACACTGCTTGTAAGATAGGAGAGCTTTAGAAAGGGATTGAGTTCATGCAAGGATAGATAAGTATGGGTGTGAGCCTAGTCTATACACTTACAACACACTTATCAATGCGTATTGCAAAGAGGGCAGGTTTCAAGAAGCATGGAAGCTGTTGTGGATCATGATGGACAGGGGTTGTGGCCCTGATATCACTACTTACAATACTCTTATTGAGGCTGGACACATAGAGCAGGTGAACCTTCTTTTGAACAAGATGCTCTAGAAGGGTTTAGTTCCCAGCTATTTCACATTCAACACACTCATTGCTTGCTACTACAAGTTTGGCACAAGAAAGGAGGGCAATAGAATATTAGATTACATGCTTGAAAGGAACATACCTCTTGATATATGCACTTACAATGTACTCATTGCAGGACATTGTAGAGCTGGGCGGATAGAAGAAGCAAGCAGGTTGTTAAATCAGTTGATTCAAAATGGTCTGGCTCCAAACAACTTTACATGTAATACAATTATCGCTGGCCACTGTAGGGTTACCGGTACAAGTGTTGCATTGGAACTGTTTGATGATAAGGTAAAGAGTGGCCTTTTGCCTGATGTGATTACTTATACTACACTACTAATGGGGTTATGCAAGGAAGGTAATATGCAGGAGGCACCTTTGCGTTTGAGGAAAATGCTTGGAGAAGGTTTGGTTCCTGACAAAATCATATATATCGTACTAATTGATGGGCATTTCAAGAATGGTGATACACAACAAGCTTGCAAGCTGTGCGTTGAAATGGGCAAATGAGCAATTTTTCTTGATGTTATTGCTTACACTGCTTTCATCAATGGGCTTTGCAAGGTAAGCTACATAGAGGAGGCACATAAATTCTTTATGGAAATGGTAAAACAACACATTTTTCCGAACAATGTCACTTATAACTCATTGATTGATGGACATTGCAAGGAAGTAAATTTATCCTCAGCTTTTGGGCTTGAAAAGGAAATGGTTGAAAATGGGCTTGTGCCTAACGTTGTTATTTTTAATACTCTCATTAATGGACTCTGTAAGCAAGAAATGATAAGCACATCAAATCAACTCCACAACCTCATGCCAAGCAATGGCTTATCCCTTAATATTTTTACCAACAATATTTTAATTAATGCACACTGCAAGGCAGCTAAGATGAAGCAGGCTTTGGAGATCATGAACATATTTTCCCTTTGCTTACAAATTTGAGATACAAATATCATCTTGAAGAGATGACGAGAACTGTGCATAGTACCAAAATTATGGGTAAGCTCTCTCAATCTGTTTTGGTCAAAAGTGATTCTATTCTTCGATGTCAAGAGCTTTGATGGTAAAAGTGATATAGTTTTAGCTGACATTTCAACATAAAAACGTTCAATAATGACTTTGCAAGGAGTTTTTAGAAGATTAACCTGGAACAAAGTGCTGTTATAATATAAACAGCGGACATAATCAAAACATGGCAAGTGACTTACCACAATAATCTGCACAAATTGTGTCCTGCTATCAATGATGCTGATGAGAAAAAATTGCCAGAAATTGCTTCAAACCCTATCGCGCTAGAGCTACTGCTTCAAACTACTGGCAATAAACAAGAATTAGGTCTAAGAAAATTGGAAATTAGAGCACCCAATTTTTTGCTTCAGTTCGAGAGAAGATTTTACCCTAAATGTAAATATGAGTTATCAATTAGGGTTTACGACATTCTATTAAAGGAGTAACTGACTTACTTCAAATTCTGTCGTGCTGTCAAGGATGCCGGAAATATTTTGCACAGATATTCTACATTCCACCTGCTGTGAGCAACAGTTATGAGGGTAATACTATTTGTATTAAAGACCCACGACTCAACAGGCAATGGACTTAGCTGAGTAAATGCTCAACCAGTGATGAAGAGTTTTGAAAAATGATCAATGACTGCAGTGCACTTCATCATATTTCATTGCCTGTGGATAAATCTGCATCATCGAGCATGAATAAGGCTCACAAAAATTGCTCTACTAATACATCGTCATAGTCACGCAAGTGGACAAACGAAAAGGTGAAAATAGTTGGGAAAAAGGATGGGCCGCTGGGATGGATTTCATCGTAGGCGATTGCCTGTCCACCAATCTACACTGTCGGAGGTAAAAAAGCCTAGCAAATACTAAGCATAGGATACCTTCGGCGTAAATAAAATTCATATCCATATATTATGTTAAATGATTTGAGTGTAAAATATAAAAATATTGTTAATATTAAATTACATAATATCTTATAATATAAGGATTTTTTTTATTTTTTTAAAATTCTTTTTATAACAAGGGTGTTCCTACGACCCAACCCAGCAGCCCATACCTTGGGTGCTCAGGGCTGCACTGCCCAAGTCAACTCTCCTACCCATGTGGAATAATATAAGAATAAATATTATGAATTATGTTTTTTCTAATGTAAAATAAAATTCATATATAAGATTAAGTATAATATTTAATTTGAGTGTCAAATATAAAAATATTTCTTTATACAATTTATATTAAATTACATAATATGTTATAAAATAATAATAAATATTCAATGTTTTAAATTGTGTTTGTTTATTTAATTGTTTGTTTGTTTCATTGTATTGGGCAGAATGAGCTGAAGGGGGTCTTCAAACTCCATTGTTTAAGCATCACCTAGTGCATCAAATTCATCATCAGAGAGGAAATTCTGCACCCCCAAGCTCAAAGGTTGATCTTTCGCTTGTAAATTCTCTCCATTTTCATTTCAAACACAGTGGATTTGTTGCTATCTTTTGTTTATGTGCAACATATAGAAAAGGAAGTTGTTAGTGAAATTTTCCTCGAAAATGATGCGCTGCTATGAAGCATCCAAGCATATGATTTCTATAAAGGACAAAGCTATGTAGGCGGTTTATTTCCCAAGCATATTTTTCTGCATAAGATGGTTTTTCGTGTATGTGTATGATGGAATTAATCATGCATTTGAAATGAGTAATGATACGTTCTTGTATAGATCTCTCAATCACAATGTAAATGACATTGGCTTTTCCATGTTAGAAAAAATTAAGGACTAATTCCATGCAATTGCCTTCCTCTTATCATATGAAAGGCACCCCATATTCATCCATGTTTCTAATCCTCAAATTCCACAGCTAGTTTGTGGAGTCTCCAAACTAGGAGCAACAAGGGGAGAACTCAATGGAGATATGTCATATGGAGGAGTAGGTTGATATGTTGATATTTTTTCAGCACTATGCCTATGGAAAACAATATGTAATGTTTTATGCCTTAGCTAGATTTTGTTTGTATTGTCTTACTTATGTAATTTCTCTTTTTATATAATATAATGCATAGGCTTTGTCTTTTGCTTAAAGAAAAGTGTAATAAATTAATAATATCAAGCTTTCACAATCCATATTGATTGTTACTAGTTGTTTTTTGGATTTGATTGTGTAATACTTTTTGCATAAGTAAATTTAAAAACAAAATACTTGTGTAGTAAAAATTAAAAAAATAACTCTTAAGTAAATAAATTAACATTAGACTAGAGTGATCATAACTACTTAGGTTGGACTAAGGAAGTATATAAATTTGATATATGTTATTCCTTACACTAATATATTTTCTATACTACTTGGTAGACCTTAGTTGGACTAACTTTTTATGAAGGTGGAGTTGTAAAAATTACACAAGATTCAGATGAGCTTCTTATGGACTTATATTCCCATTCTGAAGTCCATATGAAAGTGAAAAGGATATTCATGATATGTATCAAAGATAATATGAAGCCAAAAGGGAAAAAAAGAATAAAATATGGTAAATGATTAAGCTAAGCATAGCTTGTCATTTGTTCTACTATAGTACAAAAATAAGCCAATATTACAAAAAACTAGTGCTTGATGCCAGTAGAATTACTACATTGATAATGAATCAAAATGTGATGGTTCACCAAGTGCAAAACCATCTTATGCAAACACTACCAAAGAAATAAGAAAAATGGATTAGAAAGGAGATTCCTATGATTCCACCAATTGGTATTATTTTCACTAATAGTGAGAATTCTTATTAAGAAAAGACTTGCATGATTGAAAAGGGAAGCAATATCATTACAGAGGAAGATGCAAATTTTTTATTATTTGGTGTGTGTGTGTGAAATGTGTAAAGTTAGTATCAACACAAACCTTAATGAAATAATTTATATTAAAGATTCAAAGAAAACAAGTGATTCTAATTTGCAACAAACTAAATCTTTCAAGAACATCTCATTGTCCTCTATTCTTAATGATTCTTTTAACCTTTTGTCCCTCATATTTCTACGTGCACAAAGGATATTAGAATGACACTTAAAAAATGAGATTAGTATTCAACATGCAAGCCAACTAAATGCCTACATGAAACTATATGCAAATAATGATGATGAATGCTATGATGAAGGAATGATGGTGATTATGATAAATAAACAAGTGGAGGTGGATGCTATGGTATTGAACTAGAATGATCTATATATGATTCTACATATGCTCAAATACAAACTAAAAATGACTAAGATGATACTCCATATGCTCAAATGTAAACTAAAAATGAACTAATCTAAAATGCAACTGTGATGCAAGATGGGACGTAAAATGAAACTATGATGCAAGATTTAAAGCTAAGATGTAAATGCAAAGCAAAACATGATGTAAAGGCTAGCTATAAGACTTGAAAATGCTCCAAGCTCCAATGATAAAATTTGCATAATAACTTTACTTCAAATGTGGATGCAAAATACAATGCCCAAAGGTTGTATTTATAGCCTTTTCCAAGCATATAGTGAGGTGGCAATAATCAACAGTCCAGATTTGAAGAAGAAGAATGGATGGTGAAGATGAAGAGAATCAAAATGTTGCTCCCTTGACCAAAGACAACATGCCATTTGGATGGAATAATCTCTTGACCAATGGGCAACATGCCATTTGAATGGAAGATTCAAGTGTGGGAAGAGAAGACCATGTGCTTCCAAAATTGGTGGAAGTATGGGAGGAATGAGCCATGCACTTTTTAAAACGAGTTGAAGATAATTCTCATTAAAAATTAAAGTTAATTATTTTCATGTGACCTTGGTGAGGTGGCACAAAAAGTTGTAGAAATGTGCTCTAATTCCTAATTGGCCATTTAGTGAAGATTAATTAAATAAAACAAGTTTAGGGAAGCTTGTTTATTTAATTAATTTAGAAGAATATGTTTTAGATTTGGAGAATTTATAAAATGAACAATATAAATAAATTGTGAATTTATTTGTACGTAGTTAAAATATTAATCAAACTGCTAGTATTTAATTAATTAAAGGTGATGACCGATTTTAGGTGTATACATTTGGTAATGATGGTATTTTCAAGGGAGCTTGTATTGGACTGATTAATGAACATCAAATTATTTTATTCATTATTCAATCCCATACAAAATCCTTGGGGTTGGTAGGATAAGATGATGGTTTCTTTATTTCTTCTAGTTTCATTTGTTATCACTGTGTCATAAATAAATGTATCCCTGGACATTTTTATGCTCATTTGGATCTTTCTTATGGGTGTCGGCATTGTTTTTCCTAGATTTAATGTTATAATGTGGTCAACACATTCACATTAGGTCTTGGACACTTGTGAATCAATAACAATTCTATGATGTCTTATAAAAGTGTTGTGAAGTGTTGTAACCCACTTTCACACTTTTCTAGGACCTTTATATTATAATTCACTTAAATAACCTCTTTTTACTACTTACCAAGCCTTATTTCAGAGTGTTGTAACAAAATTTCACACTTTTCTAGCTTGCCATCAATAATTTGACCCTTTCTTATGTTTAAATGACCCCTTAATGCACTCACAGGGCCTACTTAAGTGTGTTTCAAAGAATAATCCTGTTAAACATCATTTAACACACTTTAATTCTTGACACCCATTAAAATCTCCTTGGTGGGACCAAGTCACCACTAGGAGTGACTTAGTCCCACTTGGCACAAAAATAAAAAATATTTCAAAATTCTAGTGGGATGTTATTCTCTTTGCCTTGAGGTCGGCCTGTGATGTGGTAATTTTGGGAAATTTTGTATAATCATGTATAAATATAGGCTTTTACCCTAATTTTTCATCTCCTAATTACCTTAGTATTCTAATTCATTCACTTAATCATTCTTAAGCATTCTAGGCATTCTTAAGCATACATCCATTGGAGCATCTACTTGCATATCATCAAATTTCTACTTCAAGGGTTTGGTGAGTCGTAGCATTGCATGTTGTTCATTCATCATTCTCTTTCCATTTCATTTCATTTTCAAGGGTTTGATTACCATTTATTGGGGTTTGACCAAGGTAAATCCCTATTCATTAACCCTTAACCCTTTTTCCCCTCTTTGCATGTTTGTTTTGTAGGTTTGCATGCAGATTTGTCAAAGAGCAAGGTGTTAAAAGGTATCATCAATTCAACAAAGTTATTCAAAGTCAACAAATCCCTAAAATAAGCTTGGATATCACTTACATATTGAATTCTACAGATTCAAATTCAGACACCTGTAAGGAACCAAAGTGCAAATTGTTCCAGAGAGCTAAAAATTGCATCTTTCAAATTATTGAAAGTTGAAGGTGGACTAAGTCACCATCAATGGAAAATTAGTCCCACTGCTAGGCCTGAAAAGTGTTTTCTACAATTTTGGATACCCTTTTGGCTGAAACATGTTTCAATAGAATATCCCCAAAATAGGACTAAGTCGCCCAACTTGGCGTAAGTGTCCTATTTGGCTTGAACAGTAAATTTTGCAGGATTTTAGAGCCTCTCTACATCACATTCCAATGTCTAGGTGCATCACTTTAGTCTTAGTTATTTCTGTTATAGTTTGTTTGCATTCTTAGTTCATTTTGTATATCACATTATGTTTTAAAACATCTTGCATTTCCTTAGTTTTGCATTGATGATTCATCTCTTTTATCATTTCATTACATATAGGACATTTTATTTAGACATATTTCAATTGTATTAGCTTTAGTCTTGAGTGACCCCCCAAGTTTTTGTGGGATACCTTTCTCCTTTTAGGTGCAAAACCCTAGAAGTGTAAGAGAGCCCCTACTCCATAAAAAATTGTGGTTCATTTTGGTGAACCTGAATTTTGAATATTCTATTTCTGATTTAGAGTACATTTACATCCTAGGAATAGCTTACATTAGTATTGCATTGCATTTGCATTATTTAAATTGCATCATAGGGTTTTAAAATTTGCATTAGTGTAAAGCTCATCTAGATTGCATTTTTTTCATTCCATTTCATAAAAAATTCACAAGATTATGCATGTTCATAGTATATTTGCATCTAAAAACCTAAAAAGCATAAAATCCAAATCTTTTTTTTTGAAAATTCTCAAAAAAATCACTACTTGGACTAATTCACCACCTTAGCTGACTTAGTCCAATTGCATATTTATCATTTCATTTTCTATGATTTAATATACAATTTCTAAGTTTTTGTTTGTTGTTTCTACATTTCAGTTTCATTTTTTAGAATTATAGTATTCAACATTTCATTCTTATTAGTTTATAGTGCATTTGCATTCACCCGCATTTAGAGACCTTTGCATGAGTGTTTGGTGTCCTATTGCTAATACTTAGTCAGAAGAAGTTTGAGACTCATGTTATCCCATGATAACACACTCATTGTGGATCTTGTATTATCTAAAGGTGCCACTCCTAGTATGGCAACTAGTACACTAGGCATGGATAGTATCTTTAGGAACTCTTTGCCTTCCAATAATATGCAAGTTGATACACAAACTGATCACATCTCATAAGAAAAAATCATTAACATTCATGAGGACTTAACACAGCTCCAACATTAAGTGAGCCTTGAAAACATTTCAGCCACTACAATTCTTGCCATAGAAAACATCCATTGTATGCTTGAAAGTGAAGAAGGCCTAGAGGTTGTGAAATAAATAATTGAGATATACACAAAACATGTTCCTTCCACCTCTAGTGCCTCTCAACCTACAAACACTGTGGTTAGACAAGGAGGACCTCACACTTCTCCTCCTTCAATAGTAGCCTCTATTCCTACCTATACCACTCCTCATGTCACAACAACAATGCAACAAGTTAGTAATGTGATTCCTTCCTTGATTGTTCCTGCTAGCATCCCTAATTCCTATGTGGCATCGCATGTTCTATCCTCTTCTACAATACCATCTATAAGCATTCAATTCACTTTCCCTTCCACTACATACACTCCACCACCACTTTCCCTTCAACCTCCTACTACTTACAATGACCCTCTGTTAACACAACTTTTCCAAACTATTTCATCCATGCAAAAACAAATATCCACCATAAACCAAAATCAGAATGGACCACCCACATTTTATGATTGAAGTAGCCCATTGCCTTTGGAAATATTGTGAACAATCATGCCACAAGGAATAGATCTTCCTAGATTTGAGACATATGGAGGGAAGGGAGATCCTTCTAACCATGTTAATGCTTACACCTCCTTATGTAGTGACTTTTTCCTTAATGATAAACTATTAGCAAAACTGTTTCCTAGGACTCTAAAAGACACTGCCCTAGAATGGTTTTCATCTTTACCAAACAATTCAATTCATTCATTTAATGAACTTGTTCATGCATTTATAAATCATTTCCACGTGCATATGAATCCCAAGAAGACCTTGACTGATTTGATAAGATCCAAACAAAATGAGGAAGAAAAGATAACTAATTTTATCTCACGCTATCAATCGCTTTATTCCCAAATCATTGTCAACATTCCTAACGCACACCTTCAAAATATGTTTATAGATAACTTACAAACTAAAGGTCAAGACAAACTTGATGTTGATGTCAGGGTATGTGCAGGATCATCATGGAAAAAATAGTCCCTTAAGTGGTAAAAAATTTAGAAAAATCAGAGTTAGGAAACTTGATGTAAAAATTTGGATAAGTTATCTATATTATTTCAAAAATATGTAAGAATAGAATCTGTAGCAAATTGAATGTAGTTTCTAAACTACTAGGTTTGTTTAAAGAAAAATAAATCTATTTGGTGAAAATTTGAAATTTCAATGCAGAGTACTTAAATTTTAGGAAAAATAAGTAGGTGTCTGTTTGACCACCCTAACCATAATAAAAGGATAATTATTTTTTATAATATTTTAGATATAAGTAGAGGAGTCATGTCCCAATGTGATGCATATTTTTTCATAATTTTTTTCCAACTAAATAATTAATTATGAATTTTTTATTACAACTTTTAAAAAATATAAAAAACTCATATGTCTAACCACCTTAACTTGGTCAAAAATTCATGAAATTCATTTTTTATATTTTTAATCATATAGTATGTGAAGCATAGAATGTGACACATGTTTTGGATTCAAAAAATGTGATACTGTTTGAAAGCTATAAATGTTTTTCAATCAGCCTATCAATCAGGACTTTAGTTGTAATTTGAATAGAAAATGAATAATAATTACTTATTAAATTCAAAGTAAAGAATAATTCATATTGGTCGAAGGCTAAGAATCTCCATTAAAAACCCTTTTCATTTCATCAATTTTGGTTAAAAAAATGTTGTCAGCCACATACCCATCATATTGCCACTTTTTGGCGCATCATGATCATGCATGCATATCCCTCGCCAAGATGAAATTACCCTCCTTTATGCACTTTTGTACTACCATTTTATCATAATTTGGTTAGTATTCAAGATGCAATGTCCACTTCTGGCCAAATTGAGAAATTTGAACATGACAATGAAAACAATTCCCAACCATTTAGAAAGAAAAACAAAGGGTTCTTACAGTTTAACCCTCCTTAACAACCACCTCCAACTATTAACAACCAAATAATAGTTGTTAAAACTACAACGCCCTTTACTAATGGAGATCCAAAAAGACAATTTACACCTTTACTAGACACACTTCATAACACAATGTCCCAACTTTTACAACAACAAATGATTACCTTTCCTGTCGTCAAAGCACCCGATTGTACTAAGCTTTTATCTCTAAACTTTAAATCCAATGCTTATTGCCATTATCATAGACAAAATGGAAATGACACAGAAAATTGTAAGCATCTTAAACATCTTCTGCAAGACCTCATTAATTTTGGTTGTTTATCCATTGTAGGTGTTAATGATCAAGAGAATAAGTCTGTTGCCCATTCAAATCAAAACTTGCAAATTTTCACTGATCCAATGCCCAAACATAATGTTTCATTTGTCAAAGCTAGTGAAACTACAAATAATGATGTGATGAATGTTGATATAGATGATGAACATCATGATCGCATTCCAAATGTTACCCATGTTAATCCTATGGATGAAATGGTGGGTACAAATGATGTTGTCCCTCGTAAGGGCCAACCTAAGAAATCTCTTGATATTACTTTCTCCTCTAAGGACATACTTAAAAATCTTCTTGATGGTCCTCTTTACATAGCTAGTTGTATCTATGCCAAGCCTACTAATGGGATTCTAATAGATCCAGCTTGTGGAGAGAATGTGATCACCGAGGAATTTTTGGTATTACATGATCTCTATCAAGATGATTATTGTAAACCAAAAGTATGGATCAAAACACACAATAGTTTTGCTTGCCCTACGATAGGATCAATCGTCCTTCCATTACAAATAGGACCAAAAAAATTGGATGTCACATTCTCCATCATGTCATAGTCAGACTAGTTCCGTTTGAGGCTAGGCCATCCATGGCTTCAGTCCATGAAAGCTATCCCTTTGGTTATCCACAAGTTTTTAAAGTTTCCATTTGACAATGAAATATTCATTGTTCACCATAGCAACTTTAATCCATTTTCTTCCAAAGGAAACTTCTCCTTAGAATCCTTTTGGCCTAAGCTCATGGAACATATAATGCCTTGAAAATATTTATTTTTCATTGCTTACCAAAAATTTAAAGCAAATAAAGTAACATAATTGTCTCTTTGCAACATGTCTCCATCCACTTTCATCACTCCTATCCTAGATGAAACAATGCTTCAACCCAAACAAGAACCAGCCAACCAAGATCAACCAACACCAAAAACTTCCTCGACATCATCCAAGAGACCACGAGACAATGATAACAATTCTGTCATGCCTCCTCACATAAAACCATTTTACAAACCAAAATAGAAAGTGGATGACCAACCTTCCATGGTCAACCCGCTCCTTCACAAACACAACTCAACAAAAAAACCAAAAGAAATAGAGAAGCTAGGGGGCATAGGCATAGACGCCCGTCCCTTGCTCGTAAGTTACATGATGAAGAAAATAAAGAAAATCAAAATCTACACTTGACAGACACAATGCATGATGACTCTCCTCTTGAATGACAACAAAACAACACTCACAACTGTATACACCTAAAAATGGTATGGATAATCTAATTAATTAATTATGATTTATTTGATTAATTGACCCCTTTAATTCATCTATTATTAAAAAAATAAAAATATTTATTTATAGTCCACATTTAAATTCTTCTATTATTTCATCTAAATTAAATAAACAAATTTAATACTTTGTTTTATTTAATTATCAAATTCTCCTGTTTATTCTATCTTAATCACATCATTCTATCTTAATTAAATAAACAAGTTCACATACTTTGTTTTATTTAATTATCCATTTCTTCCATCTTAATTTAATAAAAACATTTCTATAATTTGTTTTATTAAATTAAATATCTTCTTTTGCTAGATTTGAATAAATCCATATATTCAAATAAAGGCATATTTCTACAGCTAATTCCACTTTTCACTCATCATATGCACTACCAAATTAGATATTTGATATCTAATTAATTCAACTCAGCCTTCATGGAAAAATTTGGAGACAAATTGGAGAGAAATTTGCAGGGAAAATTCTTCATCTTTTTCCATTGATTCTTTCTATCCTCTGGCTAAATGTTTCTATGGGGAGGAACAATCTCCATAATCATCTTAGGATTCTTCATCCTTCACCATTGAATCTTTCAAATCAAATCCAGACCTTTGATTTGCTACCACATCATAAATATGCTACCATGAATCTTTAAATACAATGTCTTTCCATAGGAAATGGATCCCCACTTTATGCAAAATTACTCTGTAGAAATATCAATTAAGCAATCAAGCATTTTAGCAAATAGCAATAGCAATAGCAATCATATCATTTTAGAATAAGAAATCATGGCTTTTCATTTAGCTGCATCTTAGTTTACTGTAGCTTCTTTTATCAAGTTTCATGTCAATTTTAATCATAGTATTATCATCTTATCATTTAGCAATCATCATATAGGATTAGATTCTTGCATTCAAAAGTATCTCATTCTCTAGATTGGCATTTTAATAGTCAAAGTGATTACAAAATCCGAGATCCCTGTGATCTAATAAATCTTCGGAGATAGAGAGCAATATGACGCTTTCAATAGATTTCTTGCTTCTATTAGATTAATCGTTGTTTAAATCCATGGATATAATGTCTTATTGATTGTGTTTGTTACTATGTTATGCATATTATACTCACACATAAATTGGCGCCCACCGTGGGGCCAAAAACCCCATTTTTAACATATTTTTCTAAAAATTATGCTCACAAGCTTCTAACATGTTTTGTTTTAGCATGATCAAGAGTTTTTACAATGCAAATGACAAATACTTTAGTGCATCTGAGTACTGTTCTGACACATCCATAAAATATTCCATTGCACATGGCCCCTGTTCCAGTGCATTCAAGTTTTTGTTTCACCATTCAAGGGGTTTTCTTTTAGTGCACCCATCAATTTCTATAGTGTATAGAACTTTTATTATAGTGCATTTACATTTTGTTTTAGCACATTTGAGTATTTTTGTAGAATTTTAAAAATCTGAAGACTAATCACTGGTTTTTGTGTTCCAGGTGCAAAATACGCTTGTCAAACACAATGTTCTGAAACATTTATGCCAGTCAAAGATCTAAAGATTCAAAAATTACTAATGGTGTTTGCAGGGATTTGATTTATTATTGATTTTTCTTTGGTTAAGATAGTGCATCTAGTCTAATTAAATAAATAGTTTGAACCCCATTTCTATTGTGTTTTGAAAGTAATAGGCTTATGCTCTCCCCTTAACTGGGTGATTATAATGCTAGACTTGCTATCTTTCTTTATTAACACCTTTAGAAGGCCTGTCGTAGTGGGAAAAAGTACTCACCCTACAGGAACGACCTAAGTGGGAACAACCAAAGCCAGGTTTTCCAACCCACTCTAATCAAAAGTGAATTTGGGGAAACCTACAATTCAACAAAATTGTGCAAGATAACCATCCCCAAAATATTTTTTCTAAATATTGGGAGGTCTCTTGAGGGAGTTTATCAATTGTCGCTCCAAACAGATACTCTATCTACGAACTTTAGTGTAAAATCCAACTATGTCATTTTTTTAACACTTCTTATATCATAGTGCAAGGGGAGGGAGGAATCTACCCCCAAGATACTCACCATATAACTATTAGAGACCTTGGCCAAAAGTGGAGGATTCATCTTTGGTTAAGACTTGAGAAAGGAAAAAACACGGGTGCCCTCTAGGGGGTGACAAGGCTGTGTGAACTAACATAGTTGCAAGTTGTGGGCTACGATATTGTAAGTGACCTTTTGAGATAGAAAAGTGCTTGAAATGTATTATCTTGTGTTAAACCTGTGGAAATTGAAAGGATTGGATTTGATTCTAGAATACACACTTTGTTTAATGTGTAGTGTTGGAAACAATTTTTACAAACTTTCTTTTGTGTGTGTAAAGTCATTTTCAAAGGTATCATACAATTAGATCATCAAATTATGAGATTTACAAGCAAAATAGCCATACACAATATTCATTGGTAATCAAATTACACCCTGGAATTAATCTTTTTACTGAGAAAAAGTAGAAAAAATAGACAAAATTGTGACCACTCCTAGATTAGCACAACCAACCTTTGTTTTAGTGCATCCACCCAGTCTTTTAGTACATCTGTCATCTAAACAGCACATACAAACACTATTTTAGTGCATTTTTTCTATCTTATAGCACATTTGCATAGTATGTCACCATAATCTACCTAGTATCTTGGTGCAACCAACCTTTGTTTTAGTGCATCTATCCAGTCTGTCAGCACATTTTCCCATTCTATCAACACATGTACCCAATCTATCAATGCATACACCCTATTTTACAATGCATCTACCCTATCTGACAACGCATACACCCTGTCTTCTAGTGCATTCACATCCTTTTTTAGCACATCTGAGGTTTGTTATAGCACATCCATAGAACAAAAAATTAGAAAGCTATTTTAAACTCCTATCAGACTATTGACATAAAAACTCAGATCTTTTTCAGAATGAAAACATTTTCTTAGTCCAACTAGTGTCTTAAACTTGGAAAAATAGGACCTTACAATCCAAAACTCTTTCAAATTAAACCAAGATCTTACAATTTTAAAGTTCCTCATCATCAAACAAAATTCTTGATTATTAAGTTTCTTTATCAGGATTTTGTCATCCTACAATCACGAAACGAAGCAAAATAATTAGATTTTAACTTAGTTTTGAACATCAATAGAATTTATCATTCTATTCGACTAAGTTAATATCCTTGGCACTCATCCAAAAAAAAGATCAAAGTTTAGTGAAAACAACAACACTTTTATGCCAATTTTGACAAGGTTAAAAAGGTAGAAACTTGGAGAAAAAGAAATCAAAACACTAAATACCATGGCTGAAGAAAATACCTTTCATAGATTCCACAAAAATAATGATAATGAAATAACCCAAGAGGACATTCAAACTACACAAGAAGATCCTAACTTCCACCAATTCATCGAAAAAGTTTTAGAACAAGATATGGAAAAATACCTTTCGATGCTAGCTGATCTAGGTGCAAAACTCCCAAAGGACTTTGACATTAATTGACTAAAAGAAGCACCTATAGCAGCATAGGAGGTCAATGTATGGAATGGTTCTCTAAACTACAACCAGGAATTCGATCTTTTGGAGAGCTAGTCAATAGGTTTATCTCACAATTATCCTATAATATTCAACATGAGATAACAATAAATGACCTTTACAATACCAAACAAAAGAAAGGTGAAACATTCCTCTCATTTCTACAATGATGGCAAAGGTTGTTTGCTAGGTATCCTTGTTCTATACCTGAAGAGGAAAAGATGGAACTATTCATTAAAAACCTAACTGATGAGATGAGTTATAGGCTTGAACTACAATTCCCACCTACATTTGAGAAAGTGATTAAAAATGGGCTCAAGATCAAAGAAGCATTGGTCAAAAGAGGGGTAATAAAACATTACAATGAAGAATCAAACAATACAAACTCCTTGAATCACTATAACAACAATGATAAACCCAAGTTTTGGAAAAAAAATAGAAATACTAGTAATAATGATGCTAAAAATGAGACACAATATGTGAAACCAATATTTAATTTGATAACAACTACTACAAAGACCAATCAAAACAATGATGAAAACATCAATCCAATTGTTAATCAAAATAACAATCCAAACAATGGAGAATGTAAACAACAATCATATCAAAGACCATCAAATCGAAGAAGATTTACACCATTGGGACAAATGCTAGAATCAACAATGAGATAACTTCTTACACATGGACTTATCACATTACCTGAAGCAAGAAATTGGGAACCAAAAGTAAAGCCATCTTGGTGGAATGAAAAACTATTGTGACTTTCACAAAAAAAAAAAGGACATAAAATGAATGATTGTATGTAGTTGAAAAATCTAGTACAAGATTTGATTGGCAACAAGAAAGTATTCATAGAAGGACACCGAATGAACAATGATCATAGTGCATTTAAAAATACTTTTCCAAATTATGAAAAGGGAGAATCTTCTTTTGCAAATAGTAAAGGTAAAAATGTAAACTACATTTACGACAACACTCTTCATTGTATTTTTGTGGTTAAGAAGAATGGTGTTGCTAATAATCAAATTAATAATGTTGGAATCAATGACATCATACCACTAAATATGATCCCAAACATGGTCACATCCAACAATCAGATCAACGTCATAAAAATCAGGGAAAAGAAAGATTACCAACTGGTCAACATGACAACAAGGGGGCAATCCAAAGTAATATTAAAAGGAGTTGCATCTAAAACCACTACTACCCCTTCAAATTAGTACAACATAGTTGATCAATTGTAGAAAATACTAGCCCAAATATCAATATTAGAACTCCTTAAAATTTCACCATCTCATAAGGAGGTTTTGGAACAAGCTCTTGTAGCCACAATAGTACCCAATAATCTAAATGTTTTCCAATTCCAGGCTATGGTGGGACACTTAACCATGCCTCACTGCCTATCATTTTTTGAAGAAGATGTATCACCTAATCATTTTCATAATGTTTCCCTTCATATTAAAGTCTTAATCCACAAACATCGTGTTAAATGTGTCTTGATAGATGGTGGAGCTAGTTTAAACATTTGCACTTTAAAATTGATCTATGCACTAGGATATTCTGATAATGCTATTGATGCCAGAAGGAAAATTACAATAAAATCCTATGACAAGGAAGAGAGATCCTCCAAGGATTGATCGTGTTGCCTATTCAAGTAGGACCAATTGTGAAAAATATAGATTTCCAAGTGTTAGAAAAAGAGCTGACATATAATATACTCTTGGGACTTCTGTGGATTCACGAAATGCAAGCAGTGCCTTCAACTTATCATCAGTGCTTAAATTTTCCTAGAAATGGACAAGAAGTCGCTATTTTAGCTAAATACAATAATCCCCAATCTTGTAACACGCTTAAAATAGCTCAAGACACTTTGGTGCCCCATACTAGGGAGGCAAACACTTCTAGTTCATCCAACAGTGAAAGGCAACTAAATGTTGTATCTGAATGGGTTGAGAAAAAGGACCAATCAAAAGAGACAGGTGTTGTTGACTCCACTCCATCAAATAATGAAGCTCAATTGGATTCTCTATCATAGCAATTCAAAGAAAAGATCTAGTTAAAAGACACAGGAATGGGAGAGTATTCCATTGAACAATCTTTATGTTTTTCATAGTTGCTACCATCTCCAAGATCATATGGGCAGCTTCCAACATTAACCCAACAATCGTCACAACCTACCATGGTTTTAGAGGATAGATTTGTAAAGGCATGTACTTCAGAAGATGAATTTGAAGATAAGACCATCCTCAATTGGCTCTACAAACATGAGGAAGCATCTACATAGACAACTATCAGCATAAAGACAGATCAATATGGAAAGGTAAAAAAAATATTAGAGAAAATGGGATATGAAGGACAAGGAGGGTATGTGCAGGATCATGATGGGCCAAAAACTGGCGATATGATGGGTCTGTGTAGGTTATGTGGCTGATGAATTTTTTTTACCCAAAATTGATGAAACGAAAAGGGATTTTAAAGGAGATTCTCAACTTTCCATCAATATAAATTGTTCTTTACATTCAATTTAATAAATAATTATATTCATTTTCTATTTGAATTATAACTAAAGTCCTTATTGATAGGTTGATTGAAAAACATTTATAGCTTTCAAATAGTATCACATTCTTTTAATTTGAAACATGCGTCACATTCTATGCTTTGCATACTATAGGATTAAAAAAAATTGAATTTCATGAATTTTTGACCAAGTTAAGGTGGTTAGACATACGAGTTTTCATATTTTTTAAAGGTTGTAATAAAAATTCATAATTAATTATTTACTTGAAAAATTACAAAAAACGCATCACATCGGGACATGAGTCCTCCACTTATATCTAAAATCTTATAAAAAATATTAGCATTTTATTGTGGGGTGGTCGATAGACACCTACTTTTTTCCTTGAAATTTAAGTACTAATATTGAAATTTCAAATTTTCACCAAATAGACTTTTTTTTCTTTTAAAATAAACCTAATAGTTTAGAAACTAAATTCAATTTTCTATAGATTCTATTTTTACACATTTTTGAAATAATATAGATAACTTATTCAAATTTTTATGTCAAGTTGCCTAACTCTGATTTTTCTGGATTTTTCGCCACTTAAGGGCCTATTTTTTCTATGGTGATCTTGCACATACCTAGGACCTATTGGAGAAAGAAAAGAGGAAATCATAGAACCCATACAACTACTCACACTTCAGCCAAAGGACAAACAAGACTTGGTTATATAGGGGAAACAAAAGAAGTCACTCATAAAGTTGTTGAAAGGATCCTTCAAATGAGGGATAGTTGTGAAACAGATTCTAATTAATATGGGTGGGACTCTTTATCTAAATTATCATACAAGGACATACAAATTGATGTCATAAAAGGGT
This sequence comes from Sequoia sempervirens, assembly GCA_007258455.2. Lineage (NCBI taxonomy): Eukaryota > Viridiplantae > Streptophyta > Pinopsida > Cupressales > Cupressaceae > Sequoia > Sequoia sempervirens. Next base: position 229,997,590 of record VDFB02271358.1, read on the forward strand.
ATGTGTAGGATCATCATGGAAAAAACAGGCCCTTAAGTGGCAAAAAATTTAGAAAAATCAGAGTTAGGCAACCTAACATAAAAATTTGAATAAGTTATCTATATTTTTTCAAAATTATGTAAGAATAGAATCTATAGCAAATTGAATGTAGTTTCTAAACTACTAGGTTTTAAAAAAAAAAAATCTATTTGGTGAAAATTTGAAATTTCAATGTAGTGGTACTTAAATTTTAGGGAAAAAATAAGAAGTAGGTGTCTGTCTGACCACCCTAACCACAATAAAATGATAATGTTCTTTTATAATATTTTAGATATAAGTAGTGGACACATGCCTTAATTTGATGCATATTTTTTTGTAATTTTTTTCTAAGTAAATAATTAGTTATGAATTTTTTATTACAAATTTTTGAAAAATATAAAAACTTGTATGTCTAACCGCCTTATCTTGGTCAAAACTTCATGAAATTCAATTTTTCTTTTTTTAATCCTATAGTATGTAAAGCATAGAATGTGACGCATGTTTTGGATTCAAAAAATATGATACCGTTTGAAAGCTATAGATGTTATTCAATCAACCTATCAATCAGGACTTTAGTCATAATTTGAATAGAAAATAAATAATAATTACTTATTAAAATTCAAAATAAAGCATAATTTATAATGGTGGAAAACTAAGAATCTCCTTTAAAAACCCTTTTTGTTTCATCAATTTTGGGTAAAAAAATAGTCGTCAGCCACATACCCATCATATTGCCACATTTTGGTCTATCATGATCCTGCACATACCTAAAAGAGTATGCACCCACATGTGAGGAGGGACAAAGCTCAAGGACTAGACCCCTTGTATTGGATCACAAAATATGAATGAATCAAGTGACGATGAACAAATATCAAGTGAAATAGATGACTTGGAGGAGAGTAATATCATAGACCTTGACATCACTATTGACAACATTGACAATATGTCTATTGGAACCCTCACTACTATTGACCTTAACCAATCTGATGACCTTTTACCTTTAATACATCCTAAACTTATCAACTAGGAACCAACTGAACCTATTAATGTACCTATCTTTGTGAATGATGATGTTGCCATTAATTTCCTTTGTTGTGACACACTTGGCACAAGTTCTACTCATAAATATCATAACGACACTTTGATTCAGGAGGGTGTCAAATCTTCCAGTTGCAAAATTGAATCCAATGGTGAAAACCATTCAATGGCAGCATTAGATCTCGAAAAGGTAAAAATAAAGAACACATCTGATGGTGAAAACCTCTCTAAGGCACCAAAATATGGGAGATTTGACACCCTTCCAAAATATTATCATGAAAGATCATCAGTATTGGTGGAGCCTACACAGTCTATCAATCTTGGCATGACAAAAAAAGGAAAAATCTCTACATCTGGCGGCATCTATGACTAAACAAGAAAAGCCCAAATTCATCAAGTTCTTTGAGGACAAACACATTAACTTTAGTTGGTCTTACTCTGATATGCCAAGGTTAGATCCAAATCTTTTGATGTATCATTTATCTCTACCACCTGGGATAAAACTTGTGAAGCAAAAACTAAGGAAAATACATCCACATATCACCTTGTTGGTAAAGGTAGAGCTAAAAAAAATTGTTAGATGTCGGATTCATCAAATCTATTGATTATGCTAAGTGGATTTCTAATATTGTACTTGTTTGTAAACTAGATATTAGTATCAAAATATGTACTGACTTAAGAGATCTCAACAAGGAATGCCCAAAGGATGATTTTCCTTTACCAAACATTGACATTATAGTAGACTTAATAGCAGGACATGCCATGTTATCAATAATGGATGCCTTCACAGGTTACAACCAAATCAAAATAGCACCAAAAGACTAGGAGAAAATAGCATTCACATGTTCATGGGGCACATTCTAGTAGAACATCATGCCCTTTGGGTTGAAAAATGTAGGGGCTGCATATCAACATGCAATGACCACCATTTTCCATGACATGATGCATAAATTTGTGGAGGATTATGTGGATGATATATTAGAAAATTCATATACCAGAGAAGGGCATCTAGAGACCCTAGACAAAATCTTTACCAGATTAGAGAACTTCAATGTCAGATTAAATCCTAAGAAATGTGTATTTGGTGTTACATGAACAAAGCTTCTAGGATACATATTTTCAAAAAAGGGTATCAAAGTGGATCCCACCAAGGTCAAGGCCATAATGGAAATTCCATCACCAAAGAATATTAGTCAACTACGGTCTCTATAGGGTAGGCTACAATCAATCATGAGGTTTATCTCCCAATTAGTAGACAAAATTCATCCATTCAATCATTTTCTCCATAAGAATGTCTCTTTCAAATGGGATCAAGGGTGTGAAAAAAATTTCAATCAAATAAAGCAATACCTAATGTCACCACCCATACTAATACCACCTATAGAAGATAGACTATTAGTACTATACATTGCCAAAACTGAGATTTATTTGGGTACTTTATTAGCATAGGAAGATCCTGCAGGAAAGGAACATGCTATCTATTGCATCAACAGGACTTTGAATGGTTAGGAGATAAATTACACCTTCATCAAAAAATCTTGTTTACCAGCGGTATTTTCTAAGTAGTTGTGGCATTACATGTTACCCCACATAGTCAAACTCATAGCAAAGATTGATCCATCAAAGTATTTACTCAACAAGGCTTCCCTAACAGGAAGACTAGCCAAGTGGGTCATGATCTTAAGTGAATTTGACATCCAGTCTATAGATCGAAGAGCCATCAAGGGTCAGGTGATAAATGATCAGTTAGCCAAAGATCCACTACAAGATAATCATCCAATGAGCATTGAGTTTCCTGATGCAAACATTCTTACTATGACAACACAATAATTGGTGCTTTATTTTGATGGGTCATACGCACAATGTGGGTTAGGTGCAAGAATTTTGTTTCTTACACCTCAAGGATATACCATCCCAAAGTCCTATAGACTCATGTTTCCTTGTACAAATAATGTAGTAGAATATGAGGCACTAATCATTGGCATAAAAGTGGTAGTTGAATGGAAGATTAGAGAGCTACAAGTATATGGAGATTCACAATTAGTCATTTATCAGGTAAATGATGAATATCAAACCAAAGATGAGAAGTTGATTTTGTATAAGAAAATGGTGGTTGATTTCAAAAATTACTTTGTAGATATCAAATTTGAATAGATTCCAAGGGTAGAAAACAAAGTTGTTGATGTTATGGCGATAATTGCTTCTCTCTTGTAGATTCCATAAAAAAAGGTCCTTATGAGTTTATGGTGGAACATGTGTCTAATCTTGCTTATGATAATCCTAAATCTCAAACCATATGCCATATAATTGACATTGAATCCTCAATCTATGGAAAGCCCAATGCTTACCTAAAAGACAATATCCTACCTCCTGATCTTTCCAGAAACTAGAAACACAACTTCATCTGCTAAACTGCATGACATGCCTTAATTGCTGTTATACTTTACTGTCAAGGTTTGGATGGTACTCTTCTCTAATGTCTAGAACATAACAAATATGAGATAATCTTACATGAGGTTCATGAAGGTATTTGTGGAACTCATTCAAGTAGACTAACCCTAGCGAAGAAACTCCTTTGTTGGGGGTATTACTGGCCAAACATGGAGGAGTCTTTTCAGTTTGTTAATAAGTGCCAGAAATGTCAAATCCATGGCAACCTAATTCATGCACCAACACAAGAGTTACAACTGTTTACTTCAACATGGCATTTTTGTCAGTGGGGACTAGACCTAGTAGGAAAGATTAATCCATCTTTATCCAATGGACACAAATTCATAATCACAACATAGTACTTTACAAAATGGATAGAAGTTGTTCCCTTAACAACAATCATTGGAAAACATATTTATTCTTTCATACTGAATTACCTCATCTATTGGTATGACATTCCACAGTCCATTGTCATAGACAATGGTACACCTTTTAAAAATTAGGATGTTCAAGAACTATGTGACAGTTTCATATCCAACATCATTTTTCAACACTGTACTATCCTCAAGGAAATGGCCAAGCAGAGGCCTCAAACAATACTATTTTGAAAATTGTGAAGAGAACTGCCAATGATGATGGATGTGATTGGCATGTTCAATTAAATCCTACTCTCTAGGCATACCGAACTAGCATCAAAACACCTATAGGAGCTACACTATATGCCTTGGTATATGGATCAAAGGCCATACTACCTATTGAGGTTGAGATACCATCACTCTGTGTGTCACTGAAGGAAATTATTTCAGATGAGGATTATAGATTATCTAGACTTCAAGAGTTGGAATTGTTGGATGAACATCATCAACAAGCTATAAACCATTTGAAGGCATATCAACAAAGAATGTCTAGAAGCTACAATCACAAGGTAAAACCAATGAGAGCATCAGAATAATTTCATTTAAAGCATTTTATGTTTAAAAGACTTGTTATTTTTGTTAATTGACATGATTGGTGGTAGATTATAGATTAAAATATTTACTTATTTTGCTTTATGTTTAGCTAAATTAGTAGATATATTTGAAGTAATGGTTTATGTTAATTGTGTTACTTTATGATGTTATTAGCTGAGATATTTATGTTGCGTTGATCTTTTACTACCATAAATGTTATCCATTTCTTAATGGTTTTGAATAGGTTTTAAAGATTGATGATGTGGTTAAACTCTCTATTTAATAATGATGGATGAATATGAAACAGATGGGCCCTACTAGATGATGAGTCATTCAAGTCCAAATTGACTTCTTGATAGCCAGTTATAGAACTTCCACTTTCAGTGCCAATCTAGCATAGTTCTCTTTAGTCCAATTTCAGTTTTGTTTTAGTTTGATTGTAATATTTAGTTTGATCGCCTTAATTTTTGGTAGTTAACACCATGTTAGAATTTAATAAGGATATTCTTATAAATATCCATGTTTTGGTTTTAGTTAGGAGTTAGATAATTTTCAATCAGATTTATGTAATTCAACAACAATACTTTGTTCTGCATTCTACTTTTGATCAATGGGAATGAAAGCAAGGAGTTAATTCAATCTTTGTGTTAAGGGATCTTACTTGAGGAAGAGCAGGGCCCACTCAACCTTTGGAATGATCTTGTGTTGGTATTTTATAAAGTCATGCTATTTTTGATTGATTCATATTAAATCTGAAGTAGATGTTAATTCTGAATTGTTAATTTGTTAAATCATTTTCTGACTTAGTGAATGTTAATTCTGGATAGTTACTTTTTCTCAAATTACTTTTAAGTTTCAGTTTGTTATTGTTATATTATGTTGTTGGAATCAATATAAGGTTTATTAGATTAATTAGATTTAGATGTTGTTCGAAATAGTCAAGTTTGATGTTATTTATTAAGTTTCATTAGAAGAGATGACAGGAACTTATGGAAAGATGAAGTTGGAGTTTGTTGAAAATTTTCTCATGGAGATTAGTTTTTATGTTTTCTAGAGTAATTTTCATTTCCTCACAATTCATTTATGTTCTTAAATAGTGTTTAATTTCCAACAATTAATTATGGATTTCTTTTAAAAGCAAAATAGAATTAATTTGGATTTTGTGCTTTAGATTAAGGATTAAAGTAATCATTAATTGTCTCCATGAATCTATCTAAATCAATTTCAATAGAGTCAGAAATAAGTTAGCAGTATTTTAAATTAGAAAATAAGATAGAATTAAACCTTAGAAATCAGTCACTATAGTTCAGCTCCTGAGAGCCCCTGAGAGCTCCTGAAAGCTCCTGAAGTAGGCAAATTGATACCTGAAGTTGTTGTTTATAGTGCAAAACCCACCAAAAAAACTATGAAAACTATCCTTATCACATATTGCTCTGAGACTGATGTAGGAGCATCTAGTGGTGTAAGGGCAATCTTGCATCACCCAAAAATAGTTAAATTTCAAGTTTCTTAGTTTTTAGATATTTTTACATTTTTGGATACCCTTTTAGTCATAATGAAATTTCTAATTTATGGTTTTTATTTTCTGTTCCTGGGTGGAAAGATATTGCAGTTTTAGTTTCTCAGATTTGCACCTAAAAATCTTCTGAGTTAGATTTGAGGCACTTAGATTTCCTGGATTGGCGTTGAAACTTTCCAAAATTGGCATAGTATATTTTGAGTGCATTTTTGACTTTGTGACCTTTCCAACAGTTCAAACGGATTGCGAATTAGAGTTTTGGATCAAAAGTTATGGCCCCGAGAAGTTGGCGCACTTTCTGGAAGATACAGTTGCAAATGTTCTTTTGAAATTTGAACTTCAAGTTGCAATTATTCAACGCCAAACCGCCTATACTCAAATTTGAATTATTTTTTGGCTCCAAACTAATGAGGAGCTCTATTTATGGGTGGGTTTCTAATTTTTTTTGGGCAACTTTTTGGGGACAAGTTCGCATATTGCAAAAAGGTTATTCTGTAGCTATCTGTAACTTGCATGTGTTATAGAACTTGGGGATTTGAGATCCTATGCATGTAAGAAGCTCTATTTTTTGAATAATAAAATTATTCTCTTGTTTGTGGGTTATTTTGTGTGTCTTGGGTTGTGCCCTCATCAAGTGGTATCAGAGCGGGTTTTCCTTAGCGTGTGGACAGATCACCGATCGTGAGGTAGTTCGCACCAGAACCATGGTTGTGGGTTGATGTCAAGAAAGATGCCTCCAAGAGTGATTCCTGGTAGGCATGGTGGTGCTAGAGGTGGTCGAGGCTACAAAAATGCTGGTGGAAGAGATGCACTGGCAGCCCTCCAGAGATAGATTGATGCATTACAAGAGCAGTTGAGAAGAGGGTTAAACCCGAGGGAGGAAAGTGAGGATGAAGGAGAGGAAGAAGGTTCAAATGTAGAAGAGAAAGAAGAAGCAATTGATCAAAACCAAATGCAGCTAATAAGGGCCATTTCAAAGATCGGGAAAAGACCCAGAGCAGAAGTCCTCAATTATTCTAGAAGTCTGAACCCAGAAGAGTTGATCGACTGGATCAACGAGCTAGAAGAATATTTTGAGTATGAGGAAATAGAGGACCCAGATCGGGTTAAGTTTTTGAAAATGAAGCTGAAGGTTCATGCCAATATTTGGTGGAAAGAGGTCCAATTGGGAAGAAATCGAAGAGGAAAAGTAAATATTACCAGATGGGATCGCATGGTAGAGAAACTGAAGAAGCACTTCATACCAGTGGACTACGAGTTAGATCTATTGAATAAATTGCAAGGGTTGAAGCAAGGAAGCAGATCTGTGAAAGAATATACTAAATATTTTCACAAGATAATCATCAGAATGGGTCACATAGAGGCCAATAAGGAGAAGGTAGCCCAATATATTAATGGGTTACGACCGAGCATTCAGGAGGAGTTAAGCTTAGTCAGAATGACCACCATTGAGGATGTGTATCAGTTTGCTCTGAAAGTGGAAGAGAAGCTGAACAAAAGATTTGATGGCAAGATAAAAGGATGAGGAGGTCAAAGCGGGAGGGGCAATGGAAGACTTTCAGGAAGTTGAAATGATGATAAAAGGAAAAGTGAAGATGTGGGTACCAACCAAAGCCAAAGAAATGATAACTTCTACCTCCCTCATGATCAAAACAGTGGTGATCAAAGAGGTAGAGGACGAGGGAGATATGGATAAGGATCTGGAAGAGGTGGCTTCAGAGGAACATATTTCCAGTGTGGTGAAGAAGGGCATCGAGCCTATGAATGTCCACAACGCCAAGCAAGGGCAGACAAAAGGCTGGAAGGTCATTCAAGGGTTGCGCATGCAGATGAGGAAGCCCAATCTGAACATTCAGATGATGCTGAAAGGGGAGAAGCCCTAGTGATTAGGAGAACCCTGGTGACTGAGGAAAAGGAACTAGAACAGAGGAAGAATTTGTTTCGCACAAGGTGTGAGTGTGAAGGAAAATGTTGTGATGCCATTATTGATGGTGGGAGCACCGATAATCTGGTGTTAGAAGAGATGGTCACAAAGTTGAAGCTGAAGAGGGAAAGGCATTCACATCCATATCAGATTGCCTAGTTGTAGAAAGACCACAAAGTTTTGGTCAATGAGAAATGCTTGGTAAAGTTCAAGATCGGGAGCTACCATGATGTGGTACTTTGTGATATCATCCCCATGGATGCATGTCACATGTTGGGGAAGTCGTGACAATTCGATAGGCAAGCTATACATGATGGCCATGCAAACACTTATTCCTTGACAAAGGATGGGGTTTGTCAGAAGTTGAAACCCCTAAAGGAGACCAAAGAAAAGGTATGCAGTAGTGCTAGAATTTGTTATGTAGATGGAAGAAATTTTTTAGAAGATATGAAGCATGAGCGTGTGTGTTATGCATTGATTCCTAGAGTGAGTAAGGAGGATAGTGAGAAGGTTCCAGAAGAAGTTTCTAGGATGTTGGATGAGTTTCAGGATATTGTTTCTGATAATGTACCTGAGGGCTTACCACCAATAAGGAAGATTAGTCATCGATTGACTTGATTCTTGGAGCCAGCTACAAATAAGGCACCTCATAGAATGACTCCAACAGTAAATGAGGAGTTGAACAAACAAGTTCAAGAGTTGGAGAAGGGTTTGATATGGGAGAGTTTGAGTCCATGTAGTACCCATAAGCATTAGCACCAAAGAAGGATGGGGAGTGGAGGATGTGTAGATTCCGAGCCATAAACAAGATAACAATCAAGTACATTTTTCCCCCGCCAAGGATGGATGACCTGATGGACTTTTGAGTGGAGCTCAATACTTCACAAAGATTGATCTGAAGAGTGGATATCATGAGATCCAAATTGGAGAGGGAGATGAATGAAGATCATTTCAAGACCAAAGAGGGCCTGTATTTAATGGTTAGTCATGCCTTTTGGGCTAACCAATGCACCAAGTACATTCATGCAGCTCATGAATGAGGTACTAAAAGAATTTATGGAAGTTTTGTTATTGTGTATTTAGATGATATTTTGATTTTCAGTAAGACGCTGGATGAGCATCTGATGCATATTCAGAGAGCCTTTAAGAAGTTAAGAGAAGAGAAACTGTTGATTAATCTAAGAAGTGCAGTTTTGTGAGAAGGGAGTTAGTGTACTTGGAGTTTGTTGTCTCAATGTAAGTCTCGAGATGGGACCCAAAGAAGGTGAAGACTATTCTAGAATGGCCTACCCCCAAGAATTGCTATCGAGGTTAGATCTTTCCATGGTTTGGCTAGTTTTTATAGAAAGTTCATTAGAAACTTCAATAGTATTTGTGGACCCCTGAAAACAATGAGAGGGGATAGAAAAGAATTCAAGTGGAGCACTGGAGTGCAAAAGTTTTGAACTATTGAAGCAGAAGGTGATAGAGCAACCTGTTCTAGCCCTCCCAGATTTCAACAAGGTGTTTCAAGTGGATTGTGATGCCAGTGGTTGTGCCATTAGAGCAAGTGTTGAGCCAAGAAGGTAAGCCCATTGCCTATTTCAGAAAAGTTAAATGATGCCAAGAGAAAATATTCGTATATAATCAAGAATTTTATGCAATAGTTCGCTAATTAAAGAAATGGAGACATTATTTGTTGCTGAAGGAATTTGTTCTATATACTGATCATCAAGGCCTTGCAGTACCTAAATAGTCAGGGAAAATTAAATCAGAGGCATATGAAATGGGTAGAGTTTTGCAGAGTTATACCTTTGTTTTGAAACATAGGAGTGGAAGTCAAATAGGGTTGCAGATGCCTTAAGTAGGAGGCATACATTGATGAAAAAGATGTAGATTGAAGTGGTTGGGTTTAATGAACTTAAGACACTATACACAAAAGATCCTGATTTTCATAGAGGCTTGGAAAGCTTGCAAGGAATCTGTATGAGTGGATAAGGTGGTTGATTTCAATCCAGGATGGCATGTTATTTAAGGAAAGTCAATTTGTATCCCAGGAGTTCTAGGAGGGAGAACCTGATAAAGGAGAAGCATAAAGTGGAGGAATGGTAGGACATTTTGGTCGGATAAGACAATGCCATTATCAGTGAGCATTATTATTGGCCTCAATTGTCATAGGATGTGAAGAAGTTTGTACAAAGCTACAGGGTATGTCAGATGGCTAAAGGAGTGAGCCAGAATACAGGCTTATATCAGCCCTTACTTGTACCAGAGAGGCCTTGGGAGGATATAAGTATGGACTTTGTTCTTGGTTTGGGACGACAATGAGGGAATGATTCAATCTTGTGGTGTTGATAGGTTTTCAAAGATGGCACATTTCATTCCATGTCAAAGACCCATGATGCAAATTACATTGCTGACTTGTTCTTCAAAGAGGTGGTGAGGCTACATGGTCTACCAAAGAGTATTGTTTCAGATCGTGACACCAAATTTGTGGGGTACTTTTTGAAGGACCTTAGAAGAAGCAAGATAGAGTTGAAGTTTAGTATCCAACCATCCACAAATAGATGGGTAGATAGAGGTCACAATCAGAGTCCTGGTAACCTACGGATGTTTGTAGGAGATAAACCCAAGGGATGGGACTTGATTCTTCCTTGTAGAATTTCTTACAACAATTTATCAACAAAAGCACTGGTAGGTCACCATTCCTAGATTGTGTATGGAGGTAGCCCCAGAATAGCTCCAAAATTGAGGAAGATGGACCAAGAGAAGAAAATAAGTGCTGAAGCTGAAGATTTTGTAGAACACATCAAGGATATACATGAGAAGGTAAGAGAACATATTAACAAGATGAATATGCAATATAAGGCTAAGATAGATCAGAAAAGGAGGTACAAGGAGTTTTAGATTGGTGATGAAGTGATTGTCCACTTGAGGAAAGAAAGGTTTCCAGTGGGAACATATAACAAATTGAAAATGAAGAAGTTCGGTTCCTGTAAAATTTTGAAGAGGCATGATTCAGGGAGTGCATATGAGGTAGAGTTGCCTGATAGAATCAACATTTCTCCCGTGTTCAACATTTCAAATTTGACAGAGTATCATGAAGGAGGAACGCAGGAAGCACCAGCAATAGGGCAGTATGGCATTCCAGCATCTACTTCAGAAAGGGAGGAGATTAAAGCAATCTTGGATAGTCATGTGGGAAGGAGTACTAGAAACAGGCAGTATGAAGAATATCTAGTGAAATGGAAAGGAAGGTCTATTGAAGATTCGTCCTGGTTTCCTAAGATAGAGGTTGACCATTTGGGTTTTCCTCCACCATCTAAGATGTGATGGGGTTACTTCTCAAATTACCCTGGGTGTCTGATGCAAGAGCATCCAGTGGTGTAAGGGAAATATTGCATCACCTAAAAATAGTTAAATTTCAAGTTTCTCAGTTTTTAAATGTTTTTACATTTTTGGATACCTTTTTCATCATAATGAAATTCCCAATTTATAGTTTTTATTTTCTTTTCCTGGGTGGAAAGATATTGCAGTTTTAGTTTCCCAGATTTTCCCCTAAAAATATTCTGAGTTATATTTGAGGCACTTAGAGTTCATGGATTGGCCCTGAAACTTTCCAAAATTGGCGTAGCATATTTCAAGCATGTTGTTGACTTCGTGACCTTTCCAATGGTTCAAATGGATTGCGAATCGGAGTCCCGGATCAAAAGTTATGGCCCCAGGAAGTTGGTGCACTTTCTGGAAGATACAATTGCAAATGTTCTTTTGAAATTTGAACTTTAATTTGTAATTTTTTGGTTCCAAACCGCCTATACTCAAATTTGAATGATTTTTTGGCTCCAAACTAATGAGGAGCTCTATTTATGGGCGGGTTTCTAATTTTTTTTGGGCAACTTTTTGGGGACAAGTTCGCATATTGCGAAAAGGTTATTTTGTAGCTGTCTATAACTTGCATGTGTTGTAGAACTTGGGGATTTGAGATCCTGTGCATGTAAGAAGCTCCATTTTCTGAATAATAAAATTAGTATCTTGTTTGTGGGTTATTTTCTGTGTCTTGGGTTGTACCCTCATTAGAGACACACCCAGTTCAATATATAATTGATTAAATGATGCAAGTTGTGACATCAATGACCTTTCCCATCATTTTTGGTGCCATTTCCAGGGATTAATTACAAGATCTAGCTATTCAGTGTAATTCCTTAGTGTTGATAAGGAAGAGAGATGTAAATTCTGGATGAGACGAAAAAAAGACCATCTAGGAAGGTTTCTTCAATGAAATGTTGATTTTCGTAGAATTATTGATTTTGATCAGGAATAGGATGTTCAACAATACCATATCAAAAATAAAGAAAATAATCAAGAACATCAAATTGAAAATCAAGAAGAAAACAAAAATCCATTTCCAGGAGAAGAAATAGCTAACCAACCAGTACATCCCCCAGCAAATAGGACCTTTTCAAATCCTATTAATCTTGAAAGATAGCTTGATTAACCTCCTATGAAGAACATTTCACCCTTAGCTCTACCTACCTTTAGGGGAAAGACTTCAGAGGATCCTAATCAATTCCTATTTGAATTTAAAATTTTATTCCATTTAACCTATGATTATACAATAGATAATCAAAATTTGAAGTTGTTTCCTTCTAATTTGAAAGAATCAGCTTTAAGATGGTTCATGGGTTTAGGATCGGGAACAATTAGAACTTGGCAGTAAATGGAAACCAAATTCTTGGACAAATACCAAGATTACTATCGTGTAAGGGATAGGAAGGAGGATTTTTTTTGAATGAGGCAATTGGAGGACAAAATTTTGGAAGACTATGCTGATAGGTTTGAATTTGTGCATCAAAGGTGTACTAATGGTCTGGATAATGAAATTAGCAAGACAATTTTATTGAGATGGATCGATGACGAGTCAAGAGAGTCCTTGAATCTAATGTAAAAGGGAGACATTAACAAGCTCTCCTTAGATGACATTGTGGAGATATGTAGGAACTACTCTAGAACTAGAGTGGGGACTAGGAACTCCAAAAGAAACAAGGCTAATACCATTGATGTATCAGAGGTAATGGAGGAATTGGAAAACATGAAGATTGATCTGCTTCTGCATCTCAACATGCAAGGAGATAAGAGGAGCACTGAACCATTATCAATTTATTGCTCCAAATGTAGGGGAAAACACCATTTGAGAGAATGTTCATTAAATCAGGTTGAGATTTGTGAGATTTATGAAAAATCACACTCAACAGGTTCCTGTAATCTTTTGGCTAACATAGAAAGCAATCTAAAGAAACCACTAGTAATTGAAGAAGAGCTGAATTATGTTGTTCAATGGCCTCAAAAATCAGGGTACATTTCTAATTAGAGACAATATGGTTCCACACCATACTAGAATCAAAACCCTTGGAAAAATCAAAACCAATGGACCCCTCAATATCAACCACCTACTTATTGGAATCAACTCAAATGGATGAATCCCCAATGGAATCAACAACCACAATGGAAAGCCAATTAGCCCTCATGGAAACATAATTAAAACCAATTCCAACCATGGAAAAATCAAGGACAAAAACACTTCTAGCTCAACCTATTCCCAATCCAAGAAACACACATAATGATGCAAATCCCCCTAAAGTGAATTTTATCAATGTTAATGACATACAATTGAGAAATTAAATTGTGCAAACTAAACCAATAGAGAAAATTTAGGAAAGATGGGAAGAAAATGAAAATTCAACTGAAAAACAAACCTTGGAGGAAGAACAAACTGTCATTCAAGCTCCCTACCTTGAGAGATTAAATGAAGAGAAAATCACTACCAAAATCCCTCCACCTAATCACATGAATGTAATCAATACTCAACTTCTTAAAGAGTTGAAAAATATTAACATAGATATACCACTATTACAGGTGATCAAAGATATATTAGAGATCAATTAGTTAGTTAAATCCCTTTGCATGAAAACTCTATGAAGGAAAAATAAAATTCCTTCAACAATTCAAGTAGGGACAAAGGTTACTGATGTGTTATCAAGAAGATTACTTACACATAAATATAATGATCTTAACAGCCCTATAATTACATTGAGTATTAATGGAATTGAAATATCAAAATTTCTAATTGATTTAGGATCTGCCAAAAATGTTATCACATTTGATACAGTACAAAAACTTGGGATGGCAACTATTCAACCAACAACAACTATTCTACAGTTAGTTGACCAATCTACGACAAAATCAGAGGGTATAATAGAAGAGATCATGGTTACCATAGAAACATGGGATTATCCAGTTGACTTTTTAGTTTTTAAAGCTAGAAAGAAAGATTTTGGATATCCAATCATCTTAGGTAGACCGTGGTTAGCTACTATTGCCACTTTAATTGATTATAGATCTAGAAGTACGATCACATCAAATGGTCAAAACCAAAAAGAATTGTCACTCTACCCACTAGCACAACCGAAAATTCAACCAAACACTCAACTTTGGGTGGATGAAGATTTAGAGTTGGAAGGTGATGGTACTGTAGAGTTAGCCATGGTTACTATAACTGAACATGTTCAAGAATGTGAAGAACAAGAGTTAACTTCAGAAATTGAAAGAGAAAATTGTCAAACAACATTACATGGACAACATTCTCATCCTCTGAATACTCTTTTTGAGAAATCAATAGATTCCACCAAAGACACCAAAGAGATTACATCTAAGCTAGAGATAAACCTCTCAATATCAATTCATTCTTATCCCCAATGCAAGAACAAGAATTGAAAGACACTTTAGAAAAACACACTGAAGCAGTTTCTTGGGAATATACAGATATGAGAGGGATCCATCCTTCAATATATAGTCACCACACTTACACAGAAGATGTAAGACCAATCAGATAAGGAAAAAGGCGTATCAATCCTATTCTTCATGACATTGTAAAAAGAGAAATAGAGAAGCTACTCAAAGTAGGGTTCATATACCCAATCTCTGATAGCCAGTGGGTTTCTCCACTAGTTATTGTTCCAAAGAAGAATGGTAAATGGCGGGTGTGCATAGATTATCAAGAATTGAATAAAGCCACAAAGAAAGACCATTTCCCATTCTCATTCATCAATCAAGTACTAGATAACCTTGCAGGCAACAACTAATTCTCTTTTCTTGATGGTTTCAATGGATATAACCAGATATAAGTAGCCCCTGAATATCAAGACAAGACTACCTTTACTTGTCCTTGGGGCACATACGCATATACAGTCTTACCATTTGGACTATGTAATGCACTTGCCACATTTCAAAGAGCAGTGCTAGCCATTTTTGTAGACTTGACCACTTCTTGTGTTGAAATTTATATGGATGATTTTACAGTCCATGCCAAAATATTTGATGAGGCACTCCAAAACTTAGATAATGTCTTACAAAGATGTAAGGATCATAGATTATCACTCAACCATGAAAAAAGTTCTATTATGACATGACAAAGGGCATTGTTCTAGGACATCACATCTCAAAAGAGGGGATAACGGTTGATCCCAAGAAAGTTGAGATCATATAGAACATTGAAATCCCTAAGAAACAAATAGGAGTTTTAATTTTTCTTGGCCATGCTGGGTATTACAAAAGATTTATAGAACGATTTAGTAAAATTGCATCACCACTGCTTACCCTGCTCAAGAAAGAAGAGGAGTTTGTATGGATTGAAGATTTTCAAGAATATTTTGAGACAATCAAAATAGCCTGAACAACTTCTCCAATCATTAAAGGACTTGTTTGGGAGAGCCATTTCACATACATGCAAATGCATCCAATTTATCTATTGGATTAGTGTTAGGACAAAAAGATGAAAATGATGCCATGCATGCAATTTATTACGTTGGTAAAAATTTAAATCCTATAGAAAGAAATTATACAACAATAGGAAAGGAATTTTTAGCTATAGTATATGCAATAAACAAATTCATACATTATATTACAAGTTACAAATTTTATGTACATATAGACCATGTTGCGATTAGATATTTTATGAACAAGGTTGTAGTAGGTGGACGTATCATTCGATGGTTACTATTGTTGTAGGAATTTGATGTTACTATCATTGATAAACCTAGAAAAGACAATGTTGTTGCTGACTTTCTTTCCAAAATTGTTTCACAAGATAATCAAGAATTAGTGGATGATACATTTCCAAATGAAAATCTATTTTCTATATCAATTCATCCACCATGGTTTGTTGATTTGGAAAATTACCTTGTAATAGGAAAATGTCCAAGTCACTTTAGTTAGAAACAAAAAAAGAGGTTAATTCATGAAAGTTCTCGATTTCAGTGGATTAATGCTCTTTTATTTAAATTGTGCCATGACCATGTTTTACAAAGATGTGTATTTGAGTTAGATGTTAATGATGTAGTACACACCTTCCATCATGAACCTGAAGGAGGACACTATTCGGTAGTGCAAAAAATTCACAAAATCTTAGGAGCTAGCTACTTTTGGCCATCAATGATAAAGGATGTTTCATTCTTTGTCACACGTTGTGATGAATACTAGAGGATGGGAAGACCCACACTGACCATGGAGATGTCATTTCAACCACAAATAGCTTTGGAACAATTTGAAAATTGGGGCATCAATTTTGTGGGGCCTATTGATCCACCTTCAAGAGGGCAATATTACATCTTTGTTTGTACTGATTATGAAACAAAATGGGCTGAGGTAAAGGCATTACCATTAGCAACTAAAGATAAAGTTGTAGGTTTTCTGTACAAGAAAATTCTATAGAGATTTGGTGCACCCAAAGAAATTGTTTCAGACCAAGGACCATAGTTTGTATCAGTAATGATGGAAGCATTTTTGTAGAAATACCAAATTGCTCACATGAAATTTTTTCCATATCACCCTCAGGCAAATCGACAAGTGGAGGTTACTAATAGGGAATTAGAGAATATTCTGAAAAAAATAGTTTCATTAGGGAAGACAGACTGGGTAGATAGGTTGGATGAAGTAGTGTGAGCCTATAATACTACATGAAAAACAACAACTAGGTTTTCTCCTTATGAACTAGTGTATGGAAAGAAACTAGTTATGCCAATTGAATTTGAATTGAAAACATTGAGGACAATAGTAGAAACTGGAATTGATATATTAGAAGCAGAGAAAAAAATAATTTTGTAGCTTAATAGAGTTGATGAAATGAGAATGGAGACACTTCAACATACGAAGGTGATTCAAAAGTAGAGGAAGCAATGTCACGATAAACATATTGTGTCTAGACAGTTCAAAGTAGGAGATTGGGCATTGTTATTTGACTCCAAATTTGAAGACTTTAAGGGGAAGTTCCATACATGATGGTTAGGACCCTATGAGATAGATTAGATATTTGAAAATGGAGTTGTCCAATTAGTACCAATTGATGGAGAAAAGAGAGTTATGCTAGTGAATGTTCATTTTCTAAAAACATATCATAAGCCTACATCAAAGGAAGAATTTTTAGATGATATACAACACATAATTGAACATTTCCTCATGGAATATATTTCTTCCACGAGAGAAGATCTCTAAAATTTTGAAGAAGACACGAATAAGTAGGGTAAATTGAAAACCAACAAATGAAAGTTTACCTTGAGAAAAATGGAAGTAAATTGAACATCAACAAATGGTGGTTTGCTTTCAAAAAAAAAAAGAGAGATGATTGAAAACTAGCAATGGCAGTCTACCTAAGTTAACTCTTGAAGGCTCCTGAAGATTGAAGACTTTGAAGACTCTATTTGGCTCGATAGCTCTTGAAGGCTCCTGAAGAGCTCCCAAAGAGATCCTAATGGCTCTTGAAGGCCAAAGACTCTATGAACTCCATTTCGCTCAACAACTCTTGATGACTCTTGAAGTTCCAAAGCTCTTGAGAGCTCATAATGACTCTTGAAGAACCCCTAAAGGCTCTCGAAGAACTCAAAGGCTCGAAATAAATTGAGGTGCTCATTTAATGTGAATATTACTTTCCAATATTATTTTCTAAGATAGTTAGACTAATTTAAAATAGGTAGACATTTATAAATCTAGACATCTATTCCATACTATTAATTAATGATGATAATAAATAAACTTTTAATAATTTCAAAAAGTAGTAGATGGTTGATGTAAGGAATGATGCGACATTGGATGATGTTAGTCAATGATAATGGATCTTTTCATGATTCAGTTGTCTTTTCAAAAATCCTCCCCAAGTACAGATTTACATGTGTAATGAACACTGCCAACTTTGCAAATTAAATTGCAAGCTTCATATTGTGGTGTGTGAATCGTTCAGAGTAGTAAAGGAAATAAATGTAGAAAGTTAATGGCACATCATGTCATTTTCAAATTGGCTACTTCCAAATCAAGAAAAAAGTCATTCCACATTTTTGGTAAGTAATTGAGATTGCTAGTTCAAGTTTGCCAGTGAATTCCACCATTGCAGAGGTTCACCATTGTTTATAGAGAGAGATGGGGAATAAGAGAAATGCTGAGCTAGAGAAGTTCAATCTTGACTCAAAAACCAAAAGATTGCTAGCAAAAGTTGGGTAGCTAAATTTTGTGATGCAGTATGAAGGTTTCCATCCAAAAATGGTTGGGGAATTTGTAAGAAACTTTAAAGTGAATGTCACTAGAGTAAGTGGAGAGATAATTGAAATTACTCCAAAAATTATAAGTGAAATTTCTAGAATCCTAGCTGAGGGAAAACCAGTTAACAAGGGTCAGGTTAAATTTGAAAAATTGGTGGTTGTGTTTTACTAGGAGCCAAAAAGAAGGTCAGAAATTCAAATGCATAAAGGAGACCAACACATAATTTATTGTAAGAATTTGGACGAGCCATGGAGAACTGTTGTGACATGGCTCATGATGTTCTTCACCCGCAATGAACAGTATGGCATGATATTGGGTCCAGGAATATAGTTATTAATACATTTGAGGTATGGTTAGACAAAAAATTCTGCTAGGATAAATTTTCCAACATTTCTATTCCAACAAATCTCTTCAATGATTTTGAGAGTAAAGTCTAGGGGTGAATCTTCCATAAAATATCAAGGATTAATACATTTGATAATTAAACACCATTTCTTA
The DNA here is from genome assembly GCA_007258455.2 of Sequoia sempervirens. Taxonomy (NCBI): domain Eukaryota; kingdom Viridiplantae; phylum Streptophyta; class Pinopsida; order Cupressales; family Cupressaceae; genus Sequoia; species Sequoia sempervirens. The sequence continues at coordinate 230,016,530 of VDFB02271358.1, forward strand.
AAAAAAGAAACTAGGAAGCAAGGTTGGTTAGAATTTTTGTTTGTGCCTATAGAAAAAGCCAAAAGGGAAACCCACAAGGGGAGCTCCAGCTAAAAGAGAAAGAATTGAGAAAGAAGAATCTTATAAGAAAAGGGGAAAAAGAAAATCAAAAGAATTCTCTAGGGTAGGCCATACTAGTTCCAAAAAGAGGAAGCAAGAAGTACATGAGGAAAGCTCTAGCCATGTTGAGACTATAGTGTCGACCCCTAAAGAAACACCTAAAGTTGAAACCCCTATTTCAAAAAGTCTAAAAGAAATTTTTGTAGGCCATGAAGAAACCCGTACACCAGTACAATCTCCTGAGCAGCCCCAATGTCTCCTAAAAACCCAATGTTGACTCTTGAAAGACCCCCTATTTTTGAAATCCATGACTCTTCTAAAGATTCTGAAGCATAAACCAAAGAGCAAGAAGCATTTGAGGAATTTGACATAGAGGAAGCCGTGAGATCCCCTACACCTCCTCCAACTATAGAGCAAAGAAAAGGAAACGAAATATTGATTGAAGAAGAAGAATTCCATGAAAAATTGAACAAAGAAGAGTTGGAAACTGAAGAATTATTGAGGGCTATGAAAATGCCCCAATTAGAAGTTGAATTGGAAAAAGAAAGGAAAAACATCCAATTCCTTGAGAAAAAATTAAGAAGAAAAGAAGAAGAATTGTAGAAATATTTTAGCAAAATTCAGGAAATGGAAAGACAAATTGAACAAAATGAAGCAGGGTTTAGAGAACAATTGAGTAAAATAGAGGATGCCCTGCAACAAGCTAGTGTGCAAGCATTAGCAAATACTGAATAAATTTCAAAATTAAAAAAAGAATTGAAACAAAAGGAAGAGAAATTAAAACAACAATCTATGTGGTTTTATGTATAAGAAGCCTCTACTTCCATAGATCCTTTGCAATACCTTGCTCTACCTTCCATTATTTTTGATATTCCTTCTATTCCATTAGATAATCCTCCTTCAGCCTAGTCTAGATATCTCTCATTGACAACCTTGAAATTTAAGGAAGAAAATAAAGTGTTGAAAGAGTAGGTACAAAAGTTAGAAAAATAAAAAAATGAGATTGAAAGGAGACATGAGCAAGCAAAAAAAAATACTTCTGTGATGCTTTCCATGAGAAGAATAGCTTGGATGTATGCTTTGTTTCTTAGAGAAAGGTTTCTAGAGTGGAATTTGAATCAATTAATATTAGGAAGAAGCTTGGATTACCATGAGGATCACTATTTTCTGCAAGATTACTTTCATAGCCACCCTAAAATTCAAAATTTAATGTGTGAATTTTACTAGCATGGATTTTTAATGGGAGAAAATGATGACTCTATGTTGAATATTTATGTTGGTGAGCTTCAAATCAGATCATTTGTCTCTTTAATGCAAAATTAGATAGAATGGTCAAGAAGAATGGATAAATATAAGGAGGCTCAGAGAAGGTATGGATTACCAATGAGACCCAAAATGCCTCATGTTGGAAAATATATCACAATAGTACAATTAGTGGTAAGGCTCAATGAAGTTAATCCTCTTTATGTTTCAAACTTGCTTGATAGTATTGTTGCATTCCAAAAGGTTGAGAGAACACTTCCCCCATTAGCACTATAGTCTTGTGAGGAAAGGTATCAGCTCATTCCTAAGACAGTCGGAAAAAGGTAGCCAATAAGTCCAAATAATATCAGTCAGAGTTTGATCAGAGTCAGAAATGTCATCACCTTGATTCAATAGTAGAAAGAATTATGGGTCAGCATGAGATTTAGAATTCTGATAATCATTATGCCCACACCAAAGCTTAAAGAAACAATAGATGTACCTAATGGAGTATTAGGACCATGGCTTGAAAAGCTAAGACAAAACCATGGCTTTGCACTCAATAGCAAATTACCAGACCAGTACAGAGGAGTGTTTGACTATTGCATTTGGATGGAGGCACTGGACAAGGAAAAGGAGAACACCATAATTCTTGATAAGGAACCATGAGTACATGGTCCAAAACAAGTGGGTAAGAAATGATGAGAGCATCAAAATAGTTTCATTTAAAGCATTTTATGTTTAAAAGACTTATTATTTTTGTTAAATGACATGACTAGCAGTAGATTATAGATTAACATACTTACTTATTTTTCTTTATGTTTAGCTAAATTAGTAGATATATTTAAAGTAATGGTTTATGTTAATTGCACTACTTTATGATGTTATTAGCTGAGATAATTATGTTGCGTTGATCTTTTACTACCATAAATGTTATCCTTTTCTTAAGGGTTTTGAACAAGGTATTTTAAAGATTGATTATGTGGTTAAACTCTCTATTTAATCATCATGGATGAATATGCAATAGATGGTTCTTGCTGGATGATGAGTCACTCAATTCCAAATAGACTTCTTTATAGTCAATTATGGAACTTCCATTTCTAGTGCCAATCTAGTATAGTTCGCTTTAGTCCAATTTCAGTTTTGTTTTAGTTTGATTGTAATCTTTAGTTTCATTGCCTTAATTTTTTGCAGTTAACGCCATGTTAGAATATAATAAGGATATTCTTATAAATATCCATGTTTTGGTTTTAGTTAGAAGTTAGATAATTTTCAATCAGATTTTTGTAATTCAACATCAATACTTTGTTCTGTGTTCTACTTTTGATCAATGGGAATGAAAGCAAGGAATTAATTCAATCTTTGTGTTAAGGGATCTTATTTGAGGAAGAGCAGGGCCCGCTCAACCTTTGGAATGATCTTGAGTTGGTATTTTATAAAGTCATGCTATTTTTGATTGATTCATATTAAATCTGAAGTAGATGTTAATTTTGAATTGTTAAGTTGTTAAATCATTTTCTAACTTAGTGAATGTTAATTCTGGATAGTTACTTTTTCTCAAATTACTTTTAAGTTTCAGTTTGTTATTGTTAGATTATGTTGTTGGAATCAATATAAGGTTTATCAGATTAATTAGATTTAGATGTTGTTCGAAATAGTTAAGTTTGATGTTATTTATTAAGTTTCATTAGAAGAGATGACAGGAACTTATGGAAAGATGAAGTTGGAGTTTGTTGAAAATTTTCTCATGGAGATTAGTTTTTATGTTTTCTAGAGTAATTTTCATTTCCTCACAATTCATTTATGTTCTTAAATAGTGTTTAATTTCCAACAATTAATTATGGATTTCTTTTAAAAGCAAAATAGAATTAATTTGGATTTTGTGCTTTAGATTAAGGATTAAAGTAATCATTAGTTGTCTCCATGAATCTGTCTAAATCAAGTTCAATAGAGTCAAAAATAAGTTAGCAAGATTTTAAATTAGAAAATAAGATAGAATTAAACCTTAAAAATCAGTCACTACAATTCATCTCCTGAGAGCTCCTGGCAGCTCTTGAAAGCTCCTAAAGTAGGAAAATTGATACCTAAACTCATTTTTTATAGTGTAAAACCCCCCAAAGAATCTGTGATAACTATCCTTATTGCATATTGCTATGAGGCACACCTGGTTCGATATATAATTGATTAAATGATGCAAGTTGTGACATCAACGACTTTGCCCATCAAAAACCTAGAGTGTTTCAGGTTGTTGACTTGGTCCTAAAGGAAAAACCTAAGAATCAACAAGAAAGAGAAAAGAAAGGGAAATTTGAACCTAACTAGCTAGGTCCCTTTGTTGTCATATCATTCTATGGATCTAGAGCCTATTAGCTATCTACACCTGAAGGGGATTTGTTCAATGAACCTATCAATAGTCTCCATCTTAGGACATTTTATACCTGAATCATCTAGTGCATGGTTAAAGTTTTAGGAAAATGGTTGCCTTGATGAAAACTTGGAAAACAAGTGTCATGGTGATAGAAAAATATGAAAAAATGAAAAATAGAAAATACAAAGAAAAAGAGAAAAAAATGAAAAAATACAAAAATACAAAAAAATTGAAAAAGTGCAATAAAAACATGTAGTGAAAACTTGGAAATAGGCGCTACTTGTGATTTAAACTAGCTTTTCCATCTATTAGATGCATGTCTTGGTCATTCACTTTTGTCATCATTCATGCCTGTCATTTGAAAAGAAAAACATTGTGTACATATCTTGACAAGGTGGTTGTGTCTTACCCTAGCTTGGGGGAAAAATCTTGAACTCACTAGGGGAAATAAACTTTGAGCTTAAGCAAATAGAAAAAACAATAGTATGACAACATAGTAAACACAATGATCATAGGGAAATTCAACATTGGAAATACATCAAACATCAAAACATTTCAAAAAATCAACCATCCATATCAAACAACTGAAATCAAATCAATCTAAACAACTCTAGATGGATGATATTATTTTCATTCATGATTTAATCACTTTAGCTCAAATGTGCAAATTTTGTACTTTGATTTTTGTTATAATTTCTTTGGGGCAACTCGATGATGTATTGAACTAGAGAAGCTAGGAAGGAGAATGGTATTTTCTTTGTCTGTTGTCTATGAGTTAATCATTATTATTGTGTGAATTGTCATGAGACGTGCTCTACAAAATATCACTTATGACATTTTGAATTCACATAAGAAAATGATTGATTCTTTTTTTTACGCAAGAAATTCTTAGGTCATCTCGGTTTAATTATACCTAGGTTCTTGTGTTAACTTGCAATATCAAAAATCATAAAAGTAGTACTCAGGTCATCATTGGTCTACATTATACCATTGATTCTTGTACTCACTTTCAGTATTTTAAAGGCTCAATGATGATAAAAAGTATGATAAATGGATTGTTAAGATGACAACTTGCATATGTAGATTTGCATGGTAAAATTAGATTTGCATTTATGTTAATTTTACATCTACAGACTATTTTTTACAAAGGCTGGGGAAGAATTAAAAAATGATGTTATCTTTTATCATTAATGGATTGAGTATACTTGAAAATAACAAAAAAAAGAAAAACATCAACATTATCATGTAGTTGCATAATCATTTCAATTGCATCCATTGGAAGGAATTATTATATCAATTAATCATTCATACATATAATCATATATTTGTATTTATCATATCACATTTTTCATTTGTGCATCATATCATCATATTACATAATTGCATAAGAAAAATATCAAATAAAATATCTACATAGTTGTATTTTTCATTAACATTATCATATCATACATCGCACATTAGAAGTATTATCATACTAATCATTCATTAATCCGTTCATTACATCATATATTTGCATTTGAAATATCAAACATATAGTGCATTATATTTCATTTACATCATTATGTCATATATCATAGAAACATCATATAAATGATACATATGGCTATATTTTCATATCATTTGGGTATATAAACTATCATACAACTATCAATCCATGTAAATATTATGGGAATCATGCATCCATACATCCTCATTATAAGCATAATCAAACTTAAACATAATAAATAAAACATCATAAAATAATATCATGTCATCATGATCATAAATTTCATCCACAACATCATAAATAAATCATCACATGGCATGTAGAATGAAAAATTAAATGCATCCATCATAGAAACATATAGAATGCATATAGATCGATCAATCCATCACATATCATATAAATCTCAAAAATCATAATGTCAAGTATACAATGATGTCTGAAATGTAAAGAGATATAACATCAAAAATGGTTGTGAATCAAAAAATCAAAGTATACATCGGGTCTCAAAATATATCAAAGAATCCAATCATAAGGCTACATGCTACTGGCTCTAGACAGTGCTGACATCTCTGGACTAGTGCCTCCGCCACCAAACATACTAGGATATCTCAAATATCTCAAAAGAGGTTGTGTCACACCCTTGCTCATGGTCCTGGATCAAGTCCTACTCGATCGAGAATGAGCATAACTGACTCTCTACTCTGAGGGAACTACATCATGCTATTGGCCCCTATAGTACTCGACCTCTCTACCTACACAAAGAACCTCTCTCATGTAATTAGCTACAGAGGTACCATTGAATAATCTTTGAAATCTATCAACCAATCCATGTGTCTGCTCTGCAGTCTATCTAGCTACATCTCTCTCAACTATCAAGGAGGCTATCTATGCCTGTGCAGTTGCCAACTGTGCCTATACCTAGGAAAGAGCTTGTTCATGAGCCTATATCTATGACTACATCAGTGTCTATATCTACACTAATAACCCCCAAGCCTATATTAGCTGACCCTATAGTGTCTATACCTAAACTTGTAAGCTCACAATCTGGGTCAGATGATGTTGGGAAGGTACTCTAATCTACACATGCTACTCTGCAAGAGCTACCAATGATCACCTCTTATGAGGTACCATGAAGTCTCTAACATCAATAGCTGGACCTCCTCAACCATCTCCACCATCTCCTCCACCATCTCCACCACCTCCTCCACCATCTCCATCTCCATCTCCCTTCTCATCACCACTGCTCTCCTCATCATCACTTTTATCCACATCCTCCTCCTTGTCACCTCCCTTATCTCTCCTTTGTCAGTGACCATACTTTCTGAGTGCCCTCCTCAAAAAAATCTCTCAATAACAAAATGTGTCCTACCAATCATATATATGGAATGGCAGAGTTATGGAATCTTTGTATCATCATCATCCCAATGCTCACAATCTAGATAGGGCCACCATGTAATGGCCTCTATATCATTGAGGACTCTCTTCCAATGCTCGAACTTGTCTAGTCTAGGCTGAGCAAGTCTACCTGCATATATGTGAACATACGAGCTCATGGTGGGTCATTGTCTGACCATCATTGGATGCATAACAACTATATGCTCCCATGCCCACACCTAAAGTAATGTAACCCCAAAAGAAAAACTAGCACCTTAGATGCAGAGCACCTTATGCAAATCATGGTAGAGATGAGTGAGCATACACATACCCTAAGCATATCTGGTGCCATGGATGATCATACTCTCCAAAATATGGCCCCACCCAACAAAAAGTCCCTTTGACCTGTGATCAAGACAAAGGAACCCTCCAATGAAATCAGGAAGTACCGATGGAAAGGTAGCATAGGAATCAATCATATCTCTCAATGGAATCTCATATCCACAAATATGGTCATCTTGAAACACTCGACGTAGAGCATCATTCCATCCCTACTCTAAAGAATCATAAAGTACCACCTCCCCAATAATAGGTATCTAAAAAATCTTCATACATCCTTGGGAGTCACTGTCATCTCACCAGTAGGAAGTTGGAAGGTATTGTGCTCACTATGCCATCTCTTTGCTAAGGCTATCAACAATCCCTAATTAATCCTAATCTGGGGCATGTCTAGAAGAGAGGATAAACCACAACGTGTGATAACTATTGTGTCAGTCTGCACTAGCTATGGTATCAAATCAAATGTCATGGGAAACCACTCTTAGATCTATAGGTTTGACAATGACTCCTATCATCACGAAATATCAAAAGTCAGTAATCTTTTTTAATTCATCAAACATTAATCATCCTATCAAATATAATTAGCTTTGGTGAGATTTTGATCAAATCTCGTGAGCAATTATCATTGAACCTCATCTATCATGAGGTCAATCATCAATCTAAAAATTGTACCTCACCTATCATGAGGTCAATTAATCAAATCAACCTCACTTATTATGAGGTTGATTAATCAAACTATAATTATTCCTCGCCTATCATGAGGTTAATTATCATCACTTAATCATCAAACCTCACCTATCATGAGGTTGATCAACATCTATTATATCGAGATCATCAATCAACATCAACTAAAAGGCTAATGTGATCAAAAATCATCAAAATCAAGAAGCTAATTGACAAAATTTGTCATTCTGACTTGGATGTGCTAAAAAAGAGTTTCAATCCATCAGAAAATTCAATGCACTATTAAAACTCATCTATGTGCCAAAATAGATGGTCAAAGCACTAAATCTATGTATGCACCATTTCAGGGAGTCTATGCACCATTTCAAGTGACATATATGTTATAACATTCAATGCCCTAATTCAGGAGTTCTATGCGCAAAATTAGCTAACCTATGCACCATTTTTTTCCTATGCACTAAAACAATGTATGTGCTAATTCATCTTATCAATGCGCTAAAATATTCAACCTATGCACTATTTTAGTAAATTCACTAAGAAAAAGATTGCGCTACATCGGCCTATGTATGCACTAAAGGAACTAAAACTGATTCAAATTGAAAAAACTTAAGAAAAACACAAAATACAAGGAAGTTCTAAGATACATATCAGAGGTCTGTATGCAGCCGAGCAGTTCTGTTAATGCACATGCTCAAAACAGTGAGTGTGGTAGTGGATTGACATTTTGCTCCAAATTGCTCAAAATCACTCTCTCAAATTTCAAAAACAAAGTGCACAAATTAATTCAAAATCCACCTTTTTATCTTTTTAATAGAGTGATTAAAAGGATTTTGGTGGGATTTTTTTTAATTTAATATCCAAGGGGCTTAATTCATTAATTCATCACAGGGGCATTTTTCACATTATTTGTTAGGAGATAAATCACCACTTCATCAAATCTTTATCAAATCATCATATCATCACAAAAAAATCATAAAAAATTGAAAAATTCAAAAAAAATAAAATTCATCAATTTATCTCCCGAGGTGGCATATATCCATCATCACTTCAAAATCAATGTTTGGAGCATCTAAAAAAAAATTGTCAATACTGACAATAACATGAAAAATTTCTTTGAAGCAATGCATAAACACATCACTTGAAAGAGGGGAAAAATGTATACATCTAAAAATGGTCTGGATAATCTAATTAATTAAATATGATTTATTTGATTAATTGACTCCTTTAATTCATCTGCTATTAAATAAATATAATTATTTATTTATATAGTTCACATTTAAATTCTTCTATTATTTCATCTAAATTAAATAAACAAATTTAATACTTTTTTTTTATTTAATTATAAAATTCTCCTGTTTATTCTATCTTAATCACATCATTCTATCTTAATTAAATAAACAAGTTCACATACTTTGTTTTATTTAATTATCCATTTCTTCCATCTTAATTTAATAAACAAATTTCTATAGTTTGTTTTATTAAATTAAATATCTTCTTTTGCTAATTTGAATAAATCCATATATTCAAATAAAGGCATATTTCTACAACTAATTATTCTTTACACTCATCATATGCATCTACCAAATTAGATATTTGATATCTAATTAATTCAACTCAGCCTTCACAGACAAATTTGTAGGAAAACTTCTTCATCTTCTTCCATTGATTCTTCCTATCCTCTGGCTAAATGTTTTTGTGGGGAGGAACAATCTCCATAATCATCTCAAGCTTCTTCATCCTTCACCATTAAATATTTCAAATCAAATCTAGAACTTTTCTTTGTTACCACATCACAAATATGCTGTCATGAATCTATAAATACAACTTCTTTCCATAGGAAATAGATCCCAACTTTGTGCAAACTTACTCTGTAGAAATATCAATTGAGCAATCAAGCATTTTAGCAAATATAAATAGCAATAGAAATCATATCATTTTAGAATAAGAAATCATGGCTTTTCATTTAGCTGCATCTTAGTTTATTGTAGCTTCTTTTATCAAGTTTCATGTCAATTTTAATCACAGTATCATCATTTTATCATTTAGCAATCATCATATAGAATTAGATTCTTACATTTAAAAGTATCTCATTCTCTATATTGGCATTTTAATAGTCACAATTCTTACAAAATCTGAGAGCCGTGTGATTTAATAAATCTTTGGAGATAGAGAGCAATATGACGCTTTCAATAGATTTCTTGCTTCTATTAGATTAATCTTTGTTTAAATCCATTTATATAATGTCTTATTGATTTTGTTTGTTACTATGTTACACATATTTTACTCACACAAAAACATGAGGTACACCCTTCATTGGACATTATCATTCATCCTCTTGTTGTGATTAATTTGGATGATGTTGATGAGATCGCTAAAATTGACAAAGAGGTGCATGCATATTGATTTGAATACATTGTTCTCCTCTTGCATGAGGTCTTAAACAAAAAATTTCCTACAAAGAGTGTAGAACCTTGTGCTTCCCCTAGTTTGAAACTTTCTCTCATCCCTTTGGCTAGTTTCTTGCCCTTGACCTATCATGAACATGACTAGGAGGTGGATGACTTGCTTGAAGGTTGACTCGTATTCGCCTTACTAGTCTTTTACATGTTCTTTTTCTTTATATTTTGAGTGTTTGCATGTGTGTACAATGTGATCTCCTGTGATGTTTTGTTTGATGTTCTCCCTCTCTTTGTAACATTCCTCTATTTGTACCTTTTTTCTTCTCTATGTTGTACATCACTTTTTTCTTTTTCTTTTGTCTTTTTCTTGTGTTTTCCTTTTGGGGATGGTGCAAGGCATTAAGACATCCATGTCTCTTTCATGTTGACCCAAAAGCTTTTTCTTTCACCTTTTCTTTTTTATTTGGCTTGTTTTTTCCTTTTGGAGATGATCCAAGGCATTAAGACATCCATGTCTCTTTCATGTTGACCCAAAAGCTTTTCCCCTTTTCTTTTGCCTTTTCTTTTTTCATTTGGCTTGTGTTTTCCTTTTGGGGATGATGCAAGGCATTGATACATCCATGTCTCCTTCATGTTGACCCAAAAGCTTTTCCTTTTTTATTTAGCCTTTTCTTTTTCATTTGGCTTGCATTTTCCTATTTGGGATGAATCAAAGTGTTGAGACACCCTATGTCTCTTCCATGTTGACCCAAAAGGATCTTTCTTTCTCTTTATTTTTTCTCTCTTTGTGTCATTCTTCCAGTTCTATGTATTTGGGGAATCATGATAGTTTTGAGCTCTCTAATATCATTGTAGCTAAGAAAATATTGACACCAAATCCATAGATCCCTTACATGTTTGTATCTTTCCTTTCAAGGGCAACCCCTTCCTTTTCCATTCACATGATGCAACTTTACTTGGAAACATATGACTTGGCATAGGGCTTTCCAAGTTGGCTCTCATGTCTTCTTTGTTTTCATTTTAGATTTGCTACTTTAAAGTAATTTATCATAGTACGGTGTGTAACAATTCCTTTAAAGTGGGGGCATACATCAAAATTATTCTTTGGAATTTTCCTTTTTCTTGGTTCTTAGTGCATCCTTCTTACTTCTTACAATGCATTTTTTCACTTTGTGGATGACATTGGGTGCATTTTCCTTCATGAGTATGATCTATCTTAGCATATTACATTCCTCTTGGTGGCTTGATGTGACACAATGCATCCCCTAAGTTGTGAATCTTCTATTATTTGATTGGTCCTCTCTTGGATACATTAGACACAGTGTTCCCCAAGTTAAAGATCTCGCATGAAATAAGCAAGACTCCTTTCAACATTTCCTATTTTTTTACTTTACATTTTTTATATGGCCACCTTGCATAAAAGAAATTGCATGCCTATGGTTCCATTGCATTTGTTCATGAGCTCCAAGAATATGAAGTTTTACTTGTCTCATGAAGGTCAAAAAGTCATTTTCTTTTATGGCACCTTATGAAAGCTATCAAGAGGTATAACTTCATATGGCTGAGTGGGAAGCCCATTCCAAGGCATGAATTTTACCATAGCCACCTATGTGTCTGTGAGTGCATACCAACCATGAACGTATGTTTCTCACCTTTTGGGCCTTCTCAGCTGATGGACAACCCTGGGGGCTTGATCAACCCTCTTGATTGTTGTTTTCTCATCTTTCCAGCATTGGTGCATTTAGATCCCTCTTGATATACATGTTTGGCTACTTTAGTGTGATTTTGAAGTAAGTTCACCCTCTCACTAAAGTGGGGGCTAAATTTGTTGCAAGAAACTGTAGCCCTGGACATTTTTATGCTCATTTGGGTCTTTCTTACAGACATCGACCTAGTTTTTCCTAGATTTAATGTTGCAATGTGGTCAACACATTCACATTAGGTCTTAGACCCTTGTGAATCCATTAGAATTCTATGATGTCTTGTAAAAGTGTTGTGAAGTATTGTAACCCACTTTCACACTTTTATAGGACCTTTTTATTATATTTCACTTAAATAACCTATTTTTATTACTTACCAAGACTTATTTCAAAGTTTTGTAACAAATTTTCATGCTTTTCTAGCTTGTTATCAATAATTTGACCCTTTCTTATGTTTAAATGACCCCTTAATGTACTTACAGGCCCTACTTAAGTGTGTTTCAAAGAATAATCCCATTAAGCATCATTTAATGTGCTTTAATTCTTGACATCCATTAAAATTTCCCTGGTGGGACCAAGTCACCACTAGGGGTGACTTAGTCCCACTTGGCACAAAAATAAAAAATATTTTAAAATTCTAGCGAGATATTATTTTCTTATCCTTGAGGTTAGCCGATGATGTGGTATTTTCAATAAATTTTGTATAATCATGTATAAATATAAGGTTTTCCCCTCATTTTTCATCTCCTAATTTCCTTAGTATTCTAATTCATTCACTTAATCATTCTAAAGCTTTCTAGGCATTCTTAAGCATACATCCATTGGAGCATTTACTTGCATATCTTCAGATTTATACTTCAAGGGTTTGGTGAGTTGTAGAATTGCATGCTGTTCATTAATCATACTTTTTCCATTTCATTTCATTTTCATGGGTTTGATTTCCAAACTAGGGTTTCAGCAAGGCAAACCCCTATTCACTAACCCTTAACCCTTTTCCCCTCTTTGCATGTGTGGTTTGTAGGTCTTGTATGCATATTTTTAAAAGAGAAAGGTGTTAAAATGTGTCATCAATTCATCAAATTCATTCAAAGTCAAAAAATCCCTAAAAGAAGCTTGGAGATCACCTATAGACCAAATTTTGCAAATTCACATCTAGAAACCTATCAAGAACCAAAGTGTAGATCGAAAGCTATAGATTGCATCTTCAAAATTCTCAAAAGGTAAAGGTGGACTAAGCCACCATCAATTGTGAATTAGTCCCACTACTAGTCTTGAATACTATTTTCTATAGTTTCAAATACCCTTTTGGCTAAAACCTATTCCAATAGAATATCCTTGAAATAGGACTAAGTCACCCATCTTGGTGTAAGTGTCCTAGTTGGCTTCAACAATAAATTTTGCAAGATTCCAGAGCCTCTCTGCATCACATTCTAGTTTCCAAGTGCACCTCTCTAGTCTTAGTTATCTCTGTTATAGTTTGATTGCATTCTTAGTTCATTTTTCATATCACATTGTGTTTTCAAACATCTTGCGTTTCCTTAGTTTTACATTGATAATTCATCTCTTTTATCATTTCATTGCATCTAGTGAATTCTATTTAGAAATATTTCAATTGTATTAGCATTATTCTTGAGTGAACTTCCAAGTTTTTGTGGGATACCTTTATCCTTTTAGGTGCAAAACCCTAGAAGTGTAAGAGAACCCCTACTCCACAAAAAATTATAGTTTAGTCACTTAGGGTGCAAAATGTATATCTAGTGACATGATGATGAGATATTGGTATTGGTTTTGTATGTGTATTATTTTATTTTCACTCGTAGATCCTCATTCATGCTTTAGGATATTTCACAGATTGGTGGAGCACTTTGACATGAACAATCTCTTTTTTTTGTACATTATTGTCTTATTCTTTAAACTCTATAGTATATTGAGGTGATTTCTATACTTTTAGAAATATAGAATTTCATGAGAGCTTGTCAACCTCCTATTTTGGATCAGCTCCCTTGGGACATCCATGAAGGAAAATGGATTTTTTTTGGGAAGATTCTTAGGGTGTCTTCCCAAGCATCAATAGTTGTTTGGAGCTGGCCCACACAAAGAATATTTTCTAGAAAATTTGGGGTCTTAGAGTGAGATATTACATGAAAAAAATTGGAAGATGGTCATTTTGCATGCATCTGGAAGGACATGTCAAGTCTACCTGTTCCTTAGATGGAGGCTACGAGGCTATCTTAATTGTTGGATAGGAGAAGGATAATAGTAAGATCTAGGGAGGATAGATTTGTGTGGGCTATCTTTTCTTTAGGGGTGTATAAGACTAAAGAAGGCTATGAGTTGCAATACAAGCTTGAGGATAAATCTAAACTGTGACTACACCTACATGTTGGAACAAGCTTCGTCTCCCCAAAGTTAAGAATTTTTCCTACACAGCTCTTTAGGAAAAGATCTTGATAGTGAATAAGTTTCATAAAATGGGATATTCAGGGCCCCCTAGATGTGTTCTTTACAAAGAGATTGAGAAAGATCTAGACCATCTCTTGATCAGATTTCTTTTCTTGCTAGCATGTCAGAGGTGGATATGCACCAAACTTGGGTGGTAGGGACCATTACCCAATGATATATGACATTTGTTTTCTTCTTTTCCTTTAATCAAGAAGGATTCCATTTTTGGTGTGCTTTGGTGGAATTTTCCCTCTCTAGTAGTGTGGGAGCTTTGGAATGGAAGGAACCAGTGGTTACTTATTGATAGGGCTCAAGATTTTCCAAAATTCACCCATCATTTGGAGGGAGCGATTGTTGACATAACAAATAGTAGAGTGGCCTAGGAAAATTTTGATAAGATAAAATTCACTGACTAGGATGCATTGATGAGAAATGATTGGTATGGTTTGAATATTCCCAAACCTAGGGCATTCTCAAGGGGTGAGAGAAAATACAATAGGAAAGATGTAGTTTAGAGTCCACCACAGTTTGGTTGGCACAAGATGAATTTTGACGGTTCCTCTAGAGGAAACCCAAGTTTCTCTGAAGTGGGATGCATTGTTAGATATTGGATGGGAAGGGTGCTTGTGCTGCATTCCTTACCAATTTCAAAGAGCACCAACACTATGGGTGAGTCAAATTTTCTCATTGGGGGTTTGCACTTATGTAGAAGACTTGGGATAGATCGAATTGTAGTAGGTGACTCGATGGTTTTTGTGTAGGCATTGAAGTCTGGAAATTTGAAAAAATAAGAGTTTCAATTGTTGTTGGAGACTATCTGATTAATGAGCTCTTTTAGCATATTTTTGGTGAGACATGCCTATAGAGAAGTGAATACGAAGGAAAAAAAGTTAGAAAATGATGGAGTGGATGGAATCTTATGGACAAGCTATTTTAAAATATCATAGTGATAGTCGAGTGGGCATGCTTCTTTCCATGGTAATGTGGTAGGAATGACAAAGCTTCTAATGTGTCGCTAAGTTGGATCCAAGGGCCCTCAAGACATTTCTTCTCTAAGTTGGCATGGTTGGTGAAGTGTGCAAGGATTTAATTACTCTATCCTTTCCCTCATTTGTACTTGTCCCTTAGGTTTTGACGATGATTGAATGGATATGCTTGTGAGGCTTATCACTTCATGCAAGCTCTAGGCCTTCTTAGGAAACATCTCAACCAATAGAATGAGGTCGATGTTTAAGGGTTGGGATCCCTTGGTGCTTGGGGTTGTGAAACTAATTTTAGGGTAGGAGTTTATCATTTCATCAGAGAGGTACTAGAGAAATTCAAACATTGCATTCTCATTTTTTTCCCTCTCTTCTAGATTTTGATGTGCCCAAGGTGATGGTTCTACTAATGGCTTGCAAGCTAATTATGGAAGATTTATTGGGAGGGGTGGAGGATGTGATAATTATCATGAAACTCGATGTTGGATTGCCTCGACAAAATTATATGAACAAATTTTTCATACTAGGAATTTAGGTGAAGCATTATCCCTTTTTGCTAGACATAAAAGGGGAGGCTCTAGGGGAGCGTAGGGCTCGGGCTTAGTGTAGTGTGATATTAAAGAGACATATCTATCTAGAACCAAAAAATGGGTTAGATTAGAGGAGCCATTTTCATGAGTACCTACAAGTGGAGGGAGTTGAGTATGACTAGTGGTGATGGGGCATTTGTGGTAGATACTAGCTTTAATTTTTCTCTTGATGGTGATGGTCTTTTTTTTCAAGCATCATTGTTTGAATATATTGTTGGTGGTCACTTGTTAAATGGTGAGGCATTTTGGGGTCACTAGGAATGTTTGAAAGTAGTGCAGGATGTAAATTGTAAAGGCTTAAGGCTTGGTTTTGGGATTTTGTAAGTAAACTACTTTGCTCTATATAGAGCTAGGGTATGGGATCTTGATGGAATGTGTATATTAGATCTAAGAGATGAGTTGCAAAAAAGTTTTAATTCATCATTTAGCCTCTATCCCCTAAAAGGATACACTCTCTTTGCATTAATTTTTCCATTGTGGAGGTAGAAATACTAACAGTGGGTTTGATTGAGGCAAGCCCCTATTTGACACAACATTTCCCCTCTCTTTATTTGTGTAGATTAATGATCTAAAGAATATTCTAGAAGATTGAAGATAAGATTCTCATTCATGCATTAAGACCTAACAAGTTGACAAGTGTAGTGTAGAAAAATGTATCCCTTTACATTTTCTTATTTTTTTGGACCCTCTTAATTTAAAATGGACTTAATGATGCCTTAATTTAGTGTTGTTAAATGTACCTCTTGAAACCTAAGAAATAGTTTTTCACCTTTTAGGAGATGGAAGAAAGGGATAAGGGCCTCCTATTTCACTTAGTTTAACTCAAGGAAACCTTAGAGATCTCAATATAAGGATGGACCAATGGAAATAGATATACTAAAGGTTGTCCTAGGGTGTGATTAAAGGCCAAAAGGGGGTTCACCACCAAGGTAGGGCTTGGAAATACAAGGAATGTAACAGATATGCAAAACCTAACAATACATGACCTAGATTATGAAACTAAAATGCAAAACAAAGGATTGAGAAAGTATAGAGGTGCACCTAGAAACTGAAGATGCTTGAATGGAGACCTATAAAACACAAAATTGTGTTGATTTTATAATGGGGGGTTTTCCTCAGTCAAACCCCTATTTTGGTAATTAAACCTTGATGGAAACAATGGATCTTGAAAGTAAATGCAAATAAAAACCCTAACCTTAAGTGTATCTAAGATTAGGAAATCTAAAAAGTAATTCCACCCTATTCTAATGTGCTAGAATGAGATGCATGTATGAAGCTTAAATATGACGACTCACTTTAGGATATCTCTAATCACCCTAATAAGCCATAATGATGCATGCACCTTCCTTTAGGATGAAAGTAGAGGGATGATGGAAGATGCAATCACTTCGGAAACAAGTCATTAGGCTTGGCTCAATGGCAAGTTTCACCTCCCCAACCTAGAATCCATCATGATTAACCATAGGAAACCATCATCAATCCTTGAAAATGCTAGATCTTGAATTAAAGTGAGCCTGAAGACCTATAAAAACACTATAATTATGCTCCAAGACTTCAAATTTTCTTTCTAGTTTCTCTTGAATGCTCTTGTGAAAGAATGCTTGAGTGCTTGTGAATGCTTAGATCTTGAATTTATTTTTCTAGATGAAAATAATGATTTGAAACCTTGTTTATAGAGGAACTTCATCTAATTTACACTTATTTAGATCTCAAATATTAACATCAACCAAAAATTTGAATTAAAATCCTTAAATTTTCACTCAAACCCTAAAAAGGGGACACACAAGACTCATACACCACTTGTGGCATATGGGTTCCACCTAGGGGACTCATATGCCCAAGATGGCGTATGAGTCCCACCCTATCTTTTTGGGGTGGGCCAATGTTGAGGTCCTAGAAAATTGAATGCTTTTGTTGATTTTGTTGAGATTTTAGTTGAAATAAGCCTTGAGATCCGAAGTAAAGGGTCTTAAGGTCCTATTAATGATGACTTAAAGGGTTATAAATGCAAGGGTATTAATCATAGGTCCAAAGTAAGTGTGAAATTGTACCATCCCCAAGAAGGGAGTACAATTTTCTACACTACATTTAGCCTCCACTTTAGTACCCATATGAATCTACTTGCATATACAAGCTAAAGGAATCCAAACAATAAATTTTATTTTATAAAAGGATGCTCATATGGATTCATTTGCAAACATATGGAGAATGAATCCCCCATTGTAGCTATCTACAAAACCATAATGTAAGGAACCACATCCTGCAACACAAATTTGTTAGTTGTCCACAAATCCTCTTATCTAACTTCATAAAATCACATTCGAAGGTAGATGTATGCCCCCCTTGATTTCAATTGCTTTACGAAGGTGGAATCAAGGTAGCAGTTTAACCACATCAAATTAGATAAGTCATATCATAGGGTATTTCCAAGTACCATACCACATAGTGATATAAATTTGATGAGAATGAGAGCAGAATCATGAATCCAATGCAAGAAACATCATCGAAAACGAAGTTCACTAGCCCCCAATATTCTAGTTTGAATGAAAAAGTCACTTTTAACCCTAATATGCTAAAGTCCTAATCTTAACATATATAATAATAAAAAGTGAAGTAACTTGTAATCATTTGGTCTTTTACCTTCTTGTTGTTTGACTTCGGTGGAGAGTAAGGGAAAATGTCGAGCATTTGAGCGTATTTTCCCCTGAGACTTGATAGCCTATGTGAGGTGGTAGTGCAAGGTGACCTTCAACATCTGGTGAGTGGATTATTCTCTACTTTAGTTTTGTTTTTACACATTTACTTTATATTTTTACACATTTCTAGGTAGATTTAGGACCTTGGAAGAAAAGTTTGCAAAGCATCACTTTTTTCCACACTCTCCCCTTTTCTCATGAAGTGTCTCATTTCTTCACTAAGTCTCCCAAAAGGGGAATAAAATGTATAGGATTCTTATAAAATTACCCTAGAACAACTTGAGTACACTTTTTGACAATAGATGCGGGTATGTGCAAGATCATGATGGGCCAAAAGTGGCAATATGATGGGTATTTGTAGGGTATGTAGTTGAAAACCTTTTTTATTGAAAATTGATGAAATGAAAAGGGGTTTTAAAGGATATTCTCAGCTTTCCACCAATATAAATCATGCTTTACTTTGAATTTAATAAATTATTATTATTTATTTTCTATTTGAATTATGAGTAAAGTCCTGATTGATAGGCTGATTGAAAAACATCTATAGCTTTCAAACTGTATCACATTTTTTGAATCCAAAAAATGCATCACATTCTATGCTTCATATACTAAAGAATTAAAAAAATTGAATTTCATGAAATTTTGACCAAGTTAAGGTGGTCCAACATATGAGTTTTTATATTTTTCAAAAGTTGTAATAAAAAATTCACAATTAATTATTTACTTGGAAAAAAAATTACAAAAAAATATGCATTACATTGGGACATGAGTCCTCTACTTATATCTAAAATATTATAAAAAAATATTATCATTTTATTGTGGTTAGGGTGGTCAGACAGACACCTGCTTCTTATTTTTTCTCTAAAATTAAAGTACTACTACAGTGAAATTTCAAATTTTCACCAAATAGTTTTATTTAAAAAAAAATAAAACTAGTAGTTTAGAAACTACATTCAATTTTCTAAAGATTATATTCTTACATATTTTTTAAATAATATAGATAATTTATTCAAATTTTTATGTTAAGTTTCCTAACTCTGATTTTTCTCAATTTTTTGCCACTTAAGGGCCTACTTTTTCCATGATGATCCTACACATACCCATGTATATATTTAAGATTTTAGAATGTTTATAGTAGATGTTTTTTCTTTCTTGTTAGATTCCTCCACGATCATGACATCTTGAAAACATATTATTTTGTTCCTTACGAGAACTCATCACGACACTATTAGAGGGGGATAAAAGGACCTTGTAGGCCACTAGATTATATTGGGCATATTGCATGCCACCGATGAGATACCATGATGCCATATTAATGGCATTAGTAGAATGATGGGATGTAGACACCTTCACATTTCATCTACTGACAAGCAAGATGACAATCACTCTGGACTGCATCCTTCAAGTTCCCATTTGAGGCGAGAGATTCCATTTCACTGAGGACTGGACATATTGGAAGATGCAAGCAGACATAGGGTACCCCCTTGGAGGACTAGTTTCAAAGGAGATCATGGGCCCACAAATTGAGCTATAGTGGCTACTCTATGCATGATCACCACTTTTGAGATGGATTATGATCTTTATTGTAGCACTAGTACTAGTCCCAAATGATCAAAGAGGACACCTAGATGGAGGAATAGTTCACATGATCCAAGAGATGGAGCACCATAGGACCATCTATGCACAGGGGCATAACATGCTTGCTAATTATACTATGATCTTTTTTGCTTATCACGAGGTCAAGAGCATGGTGCATTGTATGTTTCTACTAGTTTGGTGCCTAGAGAATATCACATGCACTAGGATGACAAAAATTTTGTCAATATGCACCTTGGAATATCCACACTCATTTAGCTATCCATTGAGATAGGTGTAGAAGTATGGAGACTTGCATCTCTATAGAGTCTAATTTGACTGACTGGATTAGGAGGGGATTCTTTGGATACCTTACCAGTTTATACCATAGTGGCTAGATGAGACTCGTTAGTTGGGAAGGATGTAGAGGGATAGGTTTCTATTAGGGAGGTGTGTCATGAGATAGTTCGACTAGATATATGTACCACCATTAGCACGACCTTTTTATAGGTGATTAGTGAGGAGTGCTAATGACCAAGAGATACAAGATGATTGGCAGTGGATGATGTTGTCTCCAGTGACTTAGATGACTCATATCTCAACATGCCCCTAGTCTCCAACATTGATGACATTGGTGCTACAAATGAATTTGAGGAGTGGTGGGACACAACATAACAAGCTCTGATATTTCCTATGGATCAACATATAGGCATTGCAAGGCCACTTCTAGATTAGAGGGATGAGTAGGAGGAAGCAAGTGAGGATGCAATGCTTAGGGCTTCAGATCTATGCTTCAAATCTATTTTTTGAGGTAGAGGAGGACTACGATGAGGTGGTAGACACTAAATATGAGGAGGATGAGGAGGATGATGAGGAGGACGAGGGGAAATTGATGAGTGAGGGAAGTGACACAAATGAGAAGGGTCTAGTTGCCCATGAGTGGAGAGATTTGAATCCCACCCATGTTAATAGATCACAATCAACAACTACAACACACACTAGCAATTATGATAATGGAGAGGCTAGCACATATTCTATACCTCCTACACAGGATGAGGTTGTTTTAACATAGTTGACTAAAGATCTAGGTGATGAAATATTATTTATGGTTATGCTTATGCTTTCATGATTATACTTTTGATTTTCATATATTATATATCATGATATGTACTACTTGTCTTGATGATTTCTATCTTGTAGGGTATATGAGAGAGTTGCATAATCTCTACCAATAGGAAGCCATAGATATAGTACATCCTTTAGTCTTAGATTAGACTATCAACACAAACTATGTGCACCCATCTATCATGGAGCAACACCTAGAGTTGTTTGAGCCTTATGTTAGATTGAGAGAAACATAGGAGGGTGCTACTAGGTGTGCTAATCAAGCTAAGGTTGTATATAATGAGCTTTGGTCACCTTGAGATCTAGTGGAGGTCAAGAGACTTGAGGTTGAGATAACCATGCTATAGGAAGATAGAGATTGCATAGAGTGAGAGTGCCTAGAGGTCGTTAGATGGGAGTCTATAGTTGTTGGATGAGTAGAGGTTCTACAATATGTATTAGATTCTTTTATTAGGTCACGATCACATACTACCATCTCTCAACAAAGTTTTTCTTAACTACAATCACCAGGTCCCGAGGGATCTGGTAGCCATAGGCCACACTAGCATTGTATATTTGATGATATGTACTAAAACTTTGTGATATATATATGATCTTTTATGTTTGCTTGTTTATGCTTATGTGTTTGAGTTAGATGGCAATGTGATTTATTAAATAATCTTTGTAATACTATTTAATAGATGTCTCCATGATCTAGCATGCTTTATGTGATGTAATTAAAACTATCCTAGTTTCTTTTAGATACATCATTATGATTAAGTATGTTATGCTAAATTAAATGCACCTATGATCTAATTAAAGAACATTAAATGTATATAAGGATCTAATAGAAGACAACATATAAGATTAACTTGAATAGTATCAAACCTAAACTAATAATCTAAAATTAAATTAACTTAAATAATTACTTTAGTCTTCAAGACACACAAATAATTGTTTGTCAAGAATGAAGCAATGCGAGAGAACATAGAATGTCATCTACTAACTCTAACACCACTGTTTTATCATTCACACTATTCAAGAAGATTAGGCATAGTATTGACACAAATGCATGACATTAATAGGATCTTTAAGAGGTACTCCATCCATTTTTATTAACATGCATGCTCTAGACCCATCAATTTCATCGATTATGTAAGGTCCTAACCAATAGGGCTAAATTTTCCTTTTTCAATTGGGGTGACATTAATGTTACGTTGATTCTCAAATAAGACCAAATCACCTTTAGTAAATGTGTGAGGGATAACATTATCATTGTAATTGCATTGTATTTCTCTAGAGTAAGCTTAGAGATGCTCAAGAGTGTTAATGTGTTGTTCATCAAGCATTTCAAGCTGATGCGATCATTGTTCCTTATAAGTATTGTCATCAATAAGTCTTGGAAGATAAATTCTTAATGAAGGAATCTCTAACTCCAAGGGCATTATTGCTTTGTCACCATAAGAATTTTTATAAGGAGCATTTCTAGTTGATTTTCTAATACTATTACAATATGCCCATAACACATATGTTAGTTGCATGTGCCAATCCTTATTATGTTTGCTTACTATTTTCCTTAATATTTTCTAAAGAGTCTTATTAGTTGATTCAACTTGACCATTAGATTGCATGTAGTAAGGTGTTGAAAAACGATGTTGGATGTTCAACATTTTGAAGAAGGTCTTCACATCAATATTCTTAAATGGTGTCACATTGTTTGAAACTAATGCGGAAGGAAGTCCAAAGTGAGCAATAATGTGTTCTAATATGAAATGACATATTACATTGACAATTGTTGAATGGGGAGGAATGACTTCTACCCATTTCGTGAAATAATCTGATGCAATGATTATGGATGTATGTCTAGTGGAGGAAGGTGGTGATATTTTTCCAATAAGATCTAAACCCCATACCAAAAATGGCCAAATAGGTTTTTGAGCATGAAGTTTGAAAATAAGAGCGTGAATAAAATTGTTATGTTCTTGACATTTATGACATTTCTTAACATATTCAAAGCAATCTTGTTCCATATTTCTCCAATAGTATCTTATGTAGATTAACTTTTTAACTAACAATCTTCCTCCAAAATGGCCTCCATAGGCACCTTCATGAGCTTTTGCAAGTGCTATGGGGATTTTAGATTGTTTAAGGAATCTAAGTAAAAGACCATCAAATGACCTTCTTTACAACACGCCAACAAGGATTATATACCTAGATGTGAGTTTCCAAAGGCAAGCTCGAATATTCTTAGTTGTCAGCTCAAGAAAGGTACCGTCTTTTAAATAATAAAATATTGATGCATACCATTTGCTATAGCTTTCCATAGTTGTTGATAATATTTCTTTGGCCTTAAATTCTATTTATGGTTTCATAATTGTATGAATAATAAATGTAAAATATTTTGAAGGATCTTGATCAGATATAAGGGAATCCACACTTTCAATTAAATTTGCATGCCAATTATCTTTACATTGGATGTTGTCAATGGTGTACAAATCAAAATTCTCTAACAAAATCATTGTGAGATCCTTGTACTTTGATAATTTTTCATGTTTTTCTTGATACATTTCATTTATTTGTTTAATAACTAATTGTGAATTTCTGAATATCTTCAGATATTGAGCTCCCATAATCAAAGCAACACACTATCCAACAATTAATGCTTGATACTATGTTGTGTTGTTTGTGCATAGGAAGTTTAACTGATAAGACAAGGGAATAGGCTCTCATTTAGGTGGGATTATTATAACACCTGTGTTAGAGCCTATTCTAAACTTAGAGCCATCAAAGTATAACTCCCATGTATTAGGTTAATTTTTCAACACATTATCATTAGGGAATGAATCATGATTGGGTACTGCAAGGAGAGAGGGAGTGAAAGCTAATTGGTCAATCATGGCTTGTCCTTTAATTTATTTTTGTGAAACAAAATTAAGGTCAAATTCAATTAACAACATAACCCACTTAGTTAAGCATCTTGATAAATCTATTTTTATGAAAAGATGTTTTAAAGGATTAAATTTTTCATCACATTTATATCAGAATTTAGCAAGTAATGTCTCAATTTACTTGTAGTGAGTACAAGGCCCAAACATTGTTTTTCTATCATTGCATGTATCGTGTTTCATAATCAATCAGTGTTCAGATAATGTGATAAATAGAATGTTATTTACCATTTTCATCTTTTTGAGCCAAATGTAGTGTCAAATAATGTCATCGTTTATATTTTCACACTTAATCTAGGAATTATTAATGATAAAATGAACTTGAGGTTGCCTTGATCTAGTGTTGTGATGTGTTTTACACATTCACATTAGGTCTTGGTCCCTGTTTAAGCTAAATAAACCCAAATTTTCCTTGATTTAATGTTGTAAAGTGTAATCATTTACACCTTCACATTAAATTTAGGGCCCTTGGACCTAATGGTGCTTTAATATAGTGTTGTAATGTGTTGTACACATTCACATTGGATTTAGGGTCCTTTTTGTTGGAAAAGTATGTCTCAATAATCACAGGCTGAAACCTTGATTAGAGCAAAGTTGGTATGACATCTATCATGTCTGGTTGACTAGCAGCTTTGATTCATTCTATTTTTAACAAGTCATTGTGACCTTGCAGAAGTCTTGTTGAATGATTATTCTTTGTAGCCTTCGCTGTGACATAGTGTATTCACTATGACCTCTTATCGCGTGGAGACCTCTAGCCGACAAGCCATTCAATCAGACATTGGGAAGACTCATAGCGATCGGGGGCTTCAGAGTGACTTCAACACTTGGGGAGAAGTCCCAGCGAACAATGAATGTCTCACCAACAGGAATACTTATGATGTCTTCGCAATAACATAAAGATCTCGGTGTGAGGTCTTAGCGATAGATGAAAGTCATGCCGATAGGGACACACTCGGGAGTCATCGATGTAACACTAAGGTTTTATTATGAAGTATGGGAGAAGTGTTAATGTCTTGCCAATGTTAAACTTTTCTCTCAGTATGACTCATGGCGACCAGTGGTGGTCCTAGTATAACTTAAAGACCTCAAAGTAAGGTCTTCAGTACAAGTCTTGACGAAATGTTGGTCATCGTTGTAAGATGGTGGTTTCGGTAAGAAGTCCCAGTGACCTTGGTGAGTCTTGTCGATGATGAAGAGTCTTTGGAATAGCTTAGAGATCTCAGAGAAACCTCTCGGCAAAAGTGTTAAGTCTTGCCGACTATTCTTTGGAGCTCGGTATGACTAATGACTTCGGTATAACCTTTGGTGACTTTCTATGATCTCCTGGTTAAAGAAATAGGTCTGGGCAACTGTTTGGTGATTTGGCATAACATTTGAAAGCTCATTGAAATGTCTTGGAAATAAGGTTAACTCTTGGCAATATCAAAATGGAGTCTATGTGGCATCGGTGAGACACTGTTAGTGTCTCATCGAGATGCCAACACAATGTGATTTATCTTGAAGCCATTTGATCATGTGAGACTTTTTGATGTGGCATCTTGTGGATGAATAGGAGGAGCCAAATGTGAATAGTTAGTAGTTGGTTCATTGTGATGGTTCTGTGAGGGAGCTTGATGGGCATGGAACAACAAGGATATACTTAGTGATTGCAGATTATGATATGTTGGTTCAAAAGTTGGTTGCATCGATGGATTTCTGGGTGATTGCATGATTAGTAAATGTATTCTATTATGTTGAATCTATAACTTGAAGGTTCCTGAGATTGTTCATGGTCAATGCTACTGTATACAGACACTAGAAATATAAGTCTATCATTTGTATGTAATCTCCATTACTGTAATACAAAGTGATTTCTTTGGTGTGATGGGTTTTTCTCCCATAAGGGTTTTCCCACGTATATCTGGTGTTCATGTGTGATTGTCAAATACTTTGTTTCTATTATCTGCTTCATAGTGCATCTTAATTGGACTGTAAGTGAAAATTTTAAAGTGTATCTACATTCTTTCCTATGGTATTGATGTTAGGAGAATTGTTTTCCACATCTGATTTTCCTTACAAGTGGTATAAGAGCCTGGCCAGTTGTGTTATCCTTGTGGGTATGTTGGGTTTTTTGTGTCAATTCTGTTCAGTAGGAGTCTTGTTGAGTTTGTTATTTCTAATTATAGATTAAGATGGCTAGTACATCTAGAAATATTGAAATAGAGAAATTCAATGGCAGTAACATTGAGTTGTGGAAACTCAAGATGGAGGATCTCTTGGTGGATCGTGATCTTTGGATTGTTTTGTCTAGAGCGAAACCTACAAGCATGAAGCAAGAAGATTGGGACCTTGCATATAGGAAGTCTAAGGGGCTGATAAGGCTCTATTTGGTAGACTCAGTGCTTCTTAATGTGCATGAGGAGAAAACTACATCTACCTTGTGGAAGAGACTAGCGTCTATTTATCAGGGGAAGTCTTTTGTGAATAAACTATTCCTGAGGAAGAAGTTGTATAGTTTGAGAATGCAGGAAGGTGGGTCTGTAGCTGATCATTTGAATGCATTTAATATACTGATTGCTCAATTGACATCTGTTGGTGTGAAGATTGAAGAAGAGGATCGTTGTATGCTTCTACTGTGTTCTTTGCCAGAGTCATGGGATCATCTAGTGATGGCTATTGGGAGTACAACATAAAATTTCAAGATGGAAGATGTTGTTGCATCTTTTTGTCAGAAGAAATGAGAAGGAAATCTTCTAAGATGGCAAAGGAAGCTCTTGCTGTCAGAGGAAGACTGAAAGAGAAAGGAAAGAAGAAGGACAAGAAGTCCAAATCAAAATCAGAGGGGAGATCAAAGTCTCCTAGCAAGAAGTCCAAGGTGAAGTGTTGGAACTATGGGCAACCTGGTCATGTCCAAAAGGATTGTAAAGAGGAGGAGAAGAAGAAGTATTCTTCTGACAATGAATCTTCTCACAGTGATGGCGATGCCTTCATTGTAGCCTTGGCTACACAGGTATCAGATGATGTCTAGCTGATTGATTCTGGAGCATCTTTCCACATGACATCTCACAAAGAATGGTTCACAAAGTATGAAGAATACGATGGTGGAAAGGTGTACTTGGCGAGTAATTCAACTTTGGAGATAGTTGGCCATGGAAGAGTCAAAATCCAATTTCCTGATGGTAGAGTAAAGGGAATTAATGATGTTATGCACATACTAGGTTTGGCTTGAAGTCTACTTTCTATTAGTAAGCTGAATGATACTGGAGTACAAGTCACATTATCTAGAAATGGCTGCAAGATGACTAGAGGTTCAATGGTGTTGGCTAGAAGTGCTCGAATTGGTACCCTATACAAGTTGGATGCATAGGCTATTCAATGTAACAATGTCTCTGGAAAGTCACTAAAAGCTGCTCATGGAGGTAAAGAGGGAACTATCCCTAATTATGTAAACTATATAGAAGTAAAACTTCCAGTAGAGAATACTATGCTCCGGCATCATAGGTTAGGCCACATATGAGAAAAAGGTTTAAAAACCTTGAAGAACAAAAACCTAGTTGAGGGGCTTGAAGATTGTAATCTTGAATTTGAATTTTGTGAACACTATATATATGGAAATCATCACCGTGTTTCATTTTATTCCAGTCCTCATAAATCTTTTGGTTTGCTAGATTATATTCATTCAGATGTGTTTGGTCAAGTGGATATTCCTTCTTTATCTAAGTCAAGATACTATGTGTCGTTCATTGATGATTATTCAAGAAGAGCATTTGTTTATTTTCTAACAAGTAAATCAGAAGTATTCAGTTGATTTAAAGAATTTAAAAATCTTGTTAAAAATCAGACTGGTAGAAAAATAAAACGCTTAAGGACTGATAATGGCGGTGAATTCTGTTCTGATGAATTTGAAAGATACTATAAAGACCATGGGATTAAAATACATAAAACTACACCTTATACTCCACAACATAATGAAGTTGTAGAAAGGTTCAATAGGATAGTGATGGAGAGAGCATGAAGTATGCTAAGTAGTGTTGGCTCAGAGGAGAAGTTCTAGGTTGAGGCTATATCTACTGCATGTTATTTAATTAATCATTCTCCAAATTCTTCTCTTGTTGAGAAAACACCTTTGGAAGCGTGGTCTGGTAAGAAGCCCTCTCTTAGACATATTCGAGTCTTTGGCTATGAGGTATATGCATATGTGCCAGATGTAAAAAGATCTAAAATGGAGAACAAGGCTGTCAAGTGTATTTTTATTGGCTATAGTGCTATCATAAAAGGATACAAGCTTTGGAATCCTGAAATAGAAATGGTTGTATATAGAAGAAGTGTAATATTTTGTGAGTTGAAACCTTCCACCTTAGATCTGCAATCAGAGAAAAAGTCTAAAAATGATAAGGATGTAGCAATAATTCCTCCTACTCTAGAGAAAGAGGAATTGAGAATTCAAAATGAACCTAAAACTGAGGAGAGCTCAAGCAGTTCTGAAATTTTAGAAGAAGAAGAACAACCTCAGCCTTAGCCAGTGAGGAGGTCAACCTGAGAAAGGAAACAACTAGATAGGTATGGGTTCTCATTGATTGATTCTACTTGTGCCTATGCTTTAATTTCTAGTACTGATGAGCCTAGGACTATAAAAGAGGCATTTAAAATTTCTGATTCAGATTATTGGTTTGAAGCCATGGAAGAAGAGATGGCATCATTAGAAAAGAATGATACCTAGAGTCTAGTGCCCTTGCCTGAAGGTAGAAAACCTGTGGGCTGCAAATGGGTATTTAAGAAAAAGATTGGTCTCGATGGCAGTGTAGAAAAGTACAAGGTAAGACTGGTTGCAAAGGGTTATTCCCAGGTAGAGGGAATTGACTATGGGGAAATATTTTCACCTATAGCTAAGCTGATGTCCATTAGATTTCTTTTGTCACTTGCAACAGTGTATGACTTAGAGGTTTAATAGATGGATGTGAAGACAACATTTTTTCATGGTGATCTTGAAGAAGAAATCTATATGTTCCAGCCTCAGCACTTTGTTGAAAAAAGTAAAAAAAAACTAGTATGCAAATTAAATAAGTCTTTATATGGGTTAAAGTAGTCACCTAGAATGTGGTACCAGAAATTTGACACTTTTGTATTGTCTTTTGGATTTGTGAGATCAAAATTTGATCATTGTGTATATTATAAAGCTGAAAGTGATCGAGTTCTTGTTATTTCTCTCTTTGTTGATGATATGTTGTTCATAGGAAATAGTAAGCTAATGATTTCTGATCTTAAGTATCAGTTGTCTGCTAGGTTCAAAATGAAGGATCTTGGTGCAGCAAGGTATATTCTGTGGATGGAGATAACTAGGGACAAGAAGAATAGAAAGCTTTGGCTTAGTCAGAGTAAGTATGTCAGGACTGTTCTTGATAGATTTTGTATGAGTGATTGCAAACAGTTAGTTGTTCCAGTCATGCAGGGAACAAAGCTATATATTGAGGACTGTCCAAAATATCCTACTGAGATGGAGGACATGACCAGTGTACCCTATGCTAGTGCAGTTGGAAATTTCTTGTATGCAATGGTCTATACAAGGCCAGACATTGCCCAAGCAGTGGGAGTACTTAGTCGATTTATGGCTAATCTACATTGGAATGTTGTAAAGAGAGTTTTCAAATATTTGAAGGGCACTTCAGATTTTGCTATGTGTTACCATGGGAACTTGGTTGAATCATAGAGGACTCTTAGTATTTGAGGTTATGTGGATTCTGATTAGGCAGGGGACATTGACAGTAGGAGGTCCGCCAGTGGATACATTTTCCTAATGAATGGTGGTGTAGTGAGTTGGATGAGCAAGTGACAGGTTGTAGTTGCTTTGTCCACTACAGAGGCTGAATACATGGCAGCTACTCATGCTTGTAAATAATTTGTATGGTTGAACCATTTGTGTTCTAATATTGGATTTGATGCAACATAAATAATAATTTTCTGTGGCAGTCAGAGTGCAATTTTTTCTGGCAAAGAATCCAACTTTCCACGCGAGGACTAAACATATTGATGTACAATACCACTTTGTATGAGATATGGTTGAGGATGGAAAGGTTAGTTTGGAAAAGGTTGATACTTTGGAGAATGTTGCAGATTCATTGACGAAGCCAGTGAGCACAAACAAGTTCAAGTGGTGTGCCAATTAAATGGGCCTTAGTGCCCATTATTTTTAGTAAGTTATGTTGTGCTCTGGAGTTGCCTGTGTGATCTTCGTCAAGTGGGAGATTGTTGGAAAAGTATGCCTCAATAATCATATTCTGAAACCTCCATTAAAGAAAAATCGGTATGACATCTATCATGTCTGGTTGACTAGCAGCTTTGATTCATTCTATTTTGAATAGGTCACTGTGACCTTATAGAAGTCTTGTCGAACGCTTATTCTTTATAGTCTTCTCTATGACATAGTGTATTCGCTATGACCTCTTATCGTGTGGAGACCTCTGGCCGACAGGCCGTTCAATCGGGCGTCGGGAAGACTCATGGTGATTAGGGGCTTCAGAGTGACTTCAACACTCGGGGAGAAGTCCTAGCGAACAATGAATGTCTCGGTGACAAGAATAATTATAATGTCTTCATGATAACATAAATATCCCAGTGTGAGGTCTTAGCGATAGATGAAAGTCATGCCAACGGGGACACACTCGGGAGTCATTGATGTAACACTATGGTTTCATTATGAAGTCTAGGCGAAGTGTTAATGTCTTTCCGATGTTAAAGTTTTCTCTTGGTGTGACTCATGGTGACAAGTGGTGGTCCTAGTATAACTTAAAGACCTCAGAGTAAAGTATTTGGTATAGGTCTTGGCAAAATGTTGTTCATCATTGTAACACAATGGTTTCAATAAGAAGTCCCAATGACCTTGGTGAGTCTTGCCAATGATGAAGAGTCTTCAGAATAGCTTAGAGATCTTGGAGAAACCTCTAGGTGAAGGTGTTAAGTCTTTCCGACTATTCTTTGGAGCTCTGTATGACAAATGACTTCGGTATAACCTTTGGTTACTCGCTATGATCTCCTAGTGAAAGCGATAGGTTTGGGAAACTATTTGGTGATTTGGCGTAACATTTGAAAGCTCGTTGAAACATCTTGGTGATAAGGTTAACTCTTGGTGATAGCAAAATGGAGTCTATGTGGCATCAGCGAGACACTGTTAGTGTCTCACCAAGATGCCAACACAATGTGATTTCTCTTGAAGTCATTTGACCGTGTGAGACTTTCTGATGTGGCATCTTGTGGATGAATAGGAGGAGCCAAATTTGAACAGTTAGCAGTTGGTTCATTGTGATGGTTCTATGAGGGAGTTCGATAGGCATGGAACAACAGGGATATACTCGGTGATTGTAGATTGTGATATGTTGGTTCAAAAGTTGGTTGTATCAACGGATTGCTGGGTGATTGCATGATCAGTAAATGTATTCTATTATGTTGAAACTGTAACTTGAAGGTTCTTGAGATTGTTCATGGTGAATGTTGTTGTATACAGACACCAGAAAGATAAGTTTTTCATTTGTATGTAATCTCCATTACTGTAATACAAAGTGATTTCTCTTGGTGTGGTGGGTTTTTCTCCCATAAGGGTTTTCTCACGTATATCTGGTGTTCATGTGTGATTGTCAAATACTCTTTTTCTATTATCTACTTCATAGTACATCTCAATTGGACTATAAGTGAAAATTTTAATGTGTATCTACATTCTTTCCTATTGTATTGATGTTAGGAGAATTGTTTTCCACCTGTGATTTTCCTTACACTTCTAAGCTAATAGACCTAATTTATCCTTAATTTGATGTTGTAAAGTATATTTATTTACACTTTCACATTGATTTTAGGACCTCTTGCATTTATGACCTTTATATCATCATTAATAGACTCCTAAAACCCTATATTATGCATCTTGAGGCCTATTTCAACTGAAATCCTAGCAAGATCAACAAATAGGCTTAATCTATTAACTCCTTAACACTTTCTGTCTCCAATAAGGTCTTGTGGGACCCATATGTCATCTTGAGTGATGAGTCCCACCTAGGTAGGACCCATACACTAGGGGTGGTGTATGAGTCCCATTTAGTGCCTTTTTAGGGTTTTGAGCAGGAAATCCATGTTTTGAATTCAAATTTTATGAATGTCGACCGTTGGAATCTAATAAACTAGTACATTAGATGGATTTCTTGTATAAACAAGGTCTCAAATCATTTTTTATTAAACTTTCCTGATATCAAGCCAAGAACTCAAGAGTTAAGAATTCCAAGACTTCACAAGAGCATCAAGAGAGTTTACAAGATCACTTCTAAGGAATTAAAGAGAAAAAAATTTCATCAATTGTTGTAGTAATTCAAGATCCATCATCATGTCAATATCATAAGGCATCAAGCATGTTGTTGAGCTAGTGTTGTGATGTATCATTAAGATCCAAGATCAAGCATTGTTCTACACTTATTTTCAAGATCATGATCTACTTTCTACATGGCCACTTCATGTTAGATTGTTGATTCATGTTACAAGACGTCACTAAAGGTATCATTGTTCATGTTTCATGTTCAATGCTTCTTGTTTCATGTCCTTATTCAATTATTTTATCATTTGGTTTAATTACCTATAAGGGGTTTGACTTAGGAAAACCCCTATTCACTAACAATCAACAAGTTTTTCTTCTCTTTACATGTGTGATTGTGGATCTAGGGGTCTTGGAGCATGGAGTATCTTTGAAGACTAGATTATAAACTTGAAGGAAGTTTTTGGATTTGTCCCTTAATTTGAAAGGTCACTATCTTCATAAAAATTCATCCACGGGTCCAAAATCAAGGTTTCAGATTTGAAAAAAAGTGTGGTAGAAAGAGAAGAGATTGGATAGTAGAATTAGATATTAATTCTCCAAAAAATCCTACTGCGATTGATACACCACCTTGGGCATATGATTCCTAGTACATTCAATTTTTAAGGGATTCATCTTTCGTATCTATTGTCTAACTAGTTTAGCATTTTCAAGAAGGACTATGTTGTCTGTCACTATCTTAGAATCAATTCTTGGCATATCCAAATAATTCCAAGAAAAAGGTTTGAGAAAGTCATGAAGCAAAGTTGCATGGTCTTCTTGTTCATCTTCATCAAGGCACTTTCCTATCTTAATCACTTTCTCTATGTTATGAATATCCATTGGTATGTCGATTGTATCCCCTAAAGGAAGTACACTTTGTTTTAGAAATTCAAGGTTGTATTTATCAATCTCCTTGCTTTCCCTTTCTCCATATTCTTGGTTAGCACTAATCACAACACATGTAGCCCATTTCTTTTTAGGAGTAAATGGTTTATCATAAAATCTTAAAATTTCTTTCAAGGCTTCATCATCTTCAAATTATTCCAATGATTCTTTGCAAGTTGTATCAATCAATTGAGGATGCTTCAAGGTGATAGTTGTTTTAGGGTTACACATGACGGTATTGATGTTCAAAATAGGTATTTTTGTTACTTGCATTATCTTAGAAGGGAAATCTCCCAAACCACCTTTTTTTCTTGTGTATTAGGCTCAATAGGAACACTAATTCCTTTTTTTTTCTTTCCACTTCCTTTTCCACTATAACCAAGTTGTTTCATGAAATCATAACCTTTTTCATAGAGTCTCTCCATTTATTTTAGGTTTGGTGGTTGTTGATAGTCTATCTCATCAAAGTTTGTTTTATAAATTGTGTCATCTTCAAGGGTAGATGCGATAGATTCTTGTGATTTTTCTTTCAAAATTTGTGTTGACATTACCATTGGTTGCTCTTTCTCTTCCACTTCTTTTGTTGTGATTGTGTATTCTCCCATAAAGGAAGGTGTGCACTCTAAGGATCCCTGATCATCTTATAATAACTTTGATACTTCCATCTCTTTTTTCTCGTATGTCATAGGTTCTATGCTCGATGTTGGAATTAATGTGTTTAGAGGACTTATTGTTCCTTTTTCAACTTTTAATCAACTCTCAGGCTCGAGATCTATTTCAACTTGGTATACTTTATTGTTATAGACATATTTCATGATATAATGAAGAGTTGAAGGCACTGCATGCATCTCATGAATCAAAGGTTTTCCTAAAAGAGGAATATATGAAAGATTGTTAGGCATGACATGAATAATAGTTTGTAAGGTGGCCCTTCCAACTATAATAGGAAAATTAGTTACATTGAGTGGTTGACTTCCTACATTATCAAATCCTCAAATCAATAAGGAATTAGGTTGAATTCTTGATTTATCCATGCCAAGTATATCCAAAAGGGTCACACTACACACATTAAGGCCATAGCCATTTTCAAAAAGTGTTATTTTTATTCCCAACCTATTATAGATAGCTATTATCATGAAGACATCATTTCTCTTTCTCATTTCCAAAGGATGTATCTCATGTTGATGAAAAGTAATGTCTATGTTAACCACATTCATTCCTTGAGTTAGAGCTACCACATCATTTTAATTTGTACTAGAAGGAACCATTACTTGTTGCAAGGTATTTTGAAGCATACTATAATAATTAGGTGAATTTTGAATCAAATCTGGGTGATCCCACAAAGTTCGTTTACAATTTCTCAGAGATTCTAATTTTTGCTGAAATCACATATTTTTAGAATATATAATGATTTAAGCCTTAAAAAGTTCCATTTAAATCATTCCAATTGAATAGAGTTTGATCAAACTACCTTAGATCAAACCCCCTTGGATAGAACCCCACTAATTTTAAACCATACCTATAACGAAGTCTCATTTACACCTATCAAAATGTTGATAAAAAACCACTTTTGATTTACCTTTTGGGGGACCAAATGAATTCATTTAAAATTTATTTTTTGTAAGTATGTAGTAGTTATTATAAGCTTCCCAAAAAGTATAATTTTAAATAAATTTAATTTAATTATTGTAATTATTTTTTATTTCTTGTGAATGTAGGTTTTTCACTGAAAATCAAGCTTTTTGTTTTGCACATGTGTAAAAATAGAAGATTATAAATTTTTTTTTGAAAAATAAAAGTGCACTAGATATTGAAGTCCTTGATCCAAAAAAAAAAAAGAATTTTTATTTACATAGAAAAAAATTTATGTGTTATACAGTCTACCTATGTTTGAATTCTAATTGGTTTAACTTCAAAACTTAATTAAGGAAAAGATATTCAATCAAGCATTATGAAACCAAATTGAAGCACTATATATCATAGTTACAAATCTAAATTTGAAAAAATTAGAATTTTAACCTTCATGAAAAAAAATTATGTGTTATATAGTGAGCATCACTCCTTAAAGATGGTGTTTACTAAAAAAAACTAGTTTTTGAAGGAGATGGATAAAGAAGTGCAATCTAATTCCAAATTTTTTGAAAAAAATGTATTTATAATCTATAGAAAAAATGTCACAAATCACTAGTTTGCATCATCTTAAAATTCCTCATAGTTTAGCCACTATAGGTGCTCAAAAGTGAAGATTTAGTTAGAAAAATTCAATTCAGTGTCCATTTTGGCCAAAAATTGAAAACCAATATTGTGGGATCACCCATCTCATAGGGATATTTTTTCAAGAGTATTATTAAGTTGTTCAAAAAGATCATACTCCTTCCAACTATTTGAAGGAAAATGAGGGGCACTAGACAAGATGGGGTTAGGCAAAGGTAAGGATGTTAGAGTTGGTTATTTTGGTTGTGGATTGTTTCTACTGTTGTATGTATGAGAAATGGTATTATGACTTGATTGCAACAAAACATTATTTTTAGGTGGTTCAAGGGTGAAAATGGGTTTATGTTGAGTTTGATATTTGTGTGAAGGTGGGTAAAGGATAAATTGAGGTTAAATCACATTAACGTCTCTTTGTTTCAATTTGTTGTAACAAGCCTTAGTGGATGAACCTTGCAAGATGAAATCCTCAAGGGCTTCATCTAACATGTAAAATTCATCACTACTAAAAGCCTTGAAGGTTAGGTTAACATGGAAAAAGAGATTTGACATACTCAAATAACTATGCTTTCTGGAACCTCTTAAAAATGGGGTATTATTAACTGTTATCATATGGTTTAGGACAAAGCACACCCACTTTCAAGATATTCTACTCAATGATAACCCTAGATATCTTAATCCAAAGGAGAAAGAGATATTGCAATAGGGTTGTTGTAGGGGATGATTGTAAAATAAGAAGGGGTTCACCACCAAGTAAAAATTTGGAAAGACAAATGCAATGCAAGGTAGAACACAAGATGCAAAACTCTAATTAAATGGAAAGTAAACTAAATGACCCAAAAAAGAAAATGGAATAAAATAGAAAGCTACAGAAAGGAATGTGTGCACCTGGAAATCTAGAGATATTTGAATGGAGATCTGAAATGCTAGAAAATATAACTTTTTGACCTACTGGGACTCATTCGCCAATTTGGGAGAATTAGTCCCAAATATGGATTTTTGCACAAGAACCGATTTTGGGGAAAAGGGTATTTGAATTTGCAAATATTTTGAAAAACACTTGTAGTGAGACTTATTCACCACTTCTGGTGAATTAGTCTCATTTTTCTTTTTCAAGAATTTTAAGTTTAGATCTGTGCTCCAATCTCTTCCCTTCCCTTCTAAATTGATTTCTAGATTCGAATTTGAGAAAATACCTGGAAGACAAAATGTAGACTTGATTTGCTTATGGGCGGTTTTCCTCAGTCAAACCCCTAGTTTGGTAATGAAACCTTGATAGAAATAATGAAACTTGAAAGTAAATGTGAACATAAACACTAGCCTTAACTGTATCTAAGACTAGGAAATCTAAAACATAATGCAACACTATTCTAATGTGTAGGAATATGATGCATGAATGGAAATATGGAAATGAATGGCTCAATTTGAGAGATCTATAATCACCCAAATGAGCCCCAACAATGCTTGTACCTTCCTTAGGCTATGTGGTATATGAAATGTGGGATGGAAGCTATCATGTGCTATAGGACATAGAGCATACCCACTTTCCACCTACTAAATTCAAGGTTAAACCTAAAGATGTGAATAAAAAAGAGAGAAATATTGTAATAGGGTTGTCCTAGGGGCTAATTGAAAACTAATGAGGGATTGACCACAAATTTTAGAATTGGAAAAGATAATGAAATTCAATATGCAACACAAAACCCTAATTCAATGTAATGACCTAGAAAAGTAAATGAAACAACATAGAAAATTGAAGATAGGAAGGTGTGCACCTCAAAATCTAGAAATGGTTGAATGGAGGTTTAGAAAACTAAAAAAATTTATTTTATTGCTGATTGGGACTCATTCACCAAGCTTGGTGAATCATTCTAGTTTCTAGAAAACTATGTGGGAAAAAGAATCTACCAAAATGGTATTCAAATTTGCAAAAATATGAAAACTGACTAGAACTGTGACTCATTCGCTAGAAGTAGAAAATTAGTCCAATTGGGTTTTCCTAAAACGTAAAAGCCTAATCTTACTCTTCTCTATCTATTATGTTCTTCTTGAGTGATTTTTGGATCTCAAACCATGATTTACAACATGTACGTCTTCTCCAAGGTTCTCCAAGACATGATGACAACTTTGAAAACTTTGAATGATTTGCAACTTTTCTCCAATCTTGGTTCTTGGAAAATCTACAACCTAGAACTAAAAATCACACACAAAGGAGAGGGGAAATGTTGTTGGGTTAGTGAATAGGGGTTTTCATTTTTCAAACCCCTTGTTGGTAATTAAACCTTGAAATGAAATCAAATAAGAATGGAGAATGATGAATGAACAAATGGATATTGTGCAACTCACCAAACCCTAGCAATAAAGTGCAAAAAATGTGCATGCAATGGATCCAATGGATGTAGACCTTGATTCTTGCTTGAATTGGATAGATCTTGAATGTAATTCTTGCTTGAATAAAAACATCCTACACCACAATTGTTAGCTCTAAAATAACATGATGCATGAAATCCTTGACATGATGATTGATGCTTGAATTTTGCTCTAAAATGCTTGATAATCTGCTCATGAATGCTCTTGAAAATGCTTGAATGCTCTTGTGAACTCAACTTGATATAAGGAATTCTCTCACAAAAGCCTTAGGTGAAAATGAATGAAAGAACCTTATATTTATACTCAATTATGCAATAATTCCCAAATTACAACACTACAAGCCAACATCAAATCTAGGAGGACAAAATTTCACTAGAAATTTGAATTAATTTTGATTTTGGGCCATAGAGGACTTATTTGACCAAGGTGGCGAATGAGTCCCACTAGGCCTAAATTTTGGGACCAATTTAAAAAATGCTTATAAATGTGTAAAACCCAGTTTGAGACCCCAAATTATAGGTGGGACTCATTCGCCCAAGGTGGTGAATGAGTCCCTGATCACTAAATATGGGTCATTCAATCCTAAAACACTTGAATTATAATTGGGTGATGTTTGGTATCAAGATTATCCTCAAAAAGATACATTAAATGAGAATTGTGGATGTAAAATAGGGCCAATTAAATAATAATAAAGCCTAATTATTAATGACAAGCCTATAAATGTGTTAAAGTGGGTTACAAAACTTTAGAACACTTTAAAATAAGGCAAGATTAAAGTTTAAAAGAGGTTTATTAGTTGTACTTAATTAATAAGACCTTTGAAATGTGTGAAAGTGAGTTACAACACTTCACAACACTTTAGCAAGGTACCATTTATGTTCATTAATTCACAAGGGTCCAAGACCTATTGTGAATGTGTTAAATACATTACAACACTAAATCAAGGCAATATTAAGCCAAGTTCATAAGGAATGCCCAAACAAGTAAGGGAAAAGGAGAAGGGATAGTTTTTCTATTAGCACATTTAGCCCCCACTTTAGTGAGAGGATGAACTTGCTTTAAAGTCACACTAAAGTCTAGGAAAAAACACACCAAGAGGGGTCCAAATGCATCAATGTGGATGCCAAAGGATGAAAAATATCATAGGAGGTGGCCAAGCCCCCAGGATCAAGATCCCATGACAAACTAGCATAGGCACAAAAGAACACACACATGAGAATAATACATAAGAGCAACAATAAAGCACAAGCATGCATTGCCAAAGATGAAAAAAAAAGAAAAGGTAAAAGATAAAAGAGTCAGATCAAGCTTCGACCATTTTTCCATCGCGATGTGGATCAGATCTAGGTTGTTTTTCTAAAAAGAATGCATACTCACTCAAAGGCAACAAAACTCCTAGATGTCCATTGGGTGAGAAGTCCTAAAGGGTAAGAAACATACACTCATGGTTGGTATGCACTCACGCACACACAAGTGGCTATGGAGAAATTCATGCCTCGGTTCGACTTCCTACTCAAAACATACCAAAGTTATACCTCCTGATAACTTTGATAAGGTGCCACATAAAAAATGTTTTTTGAGCTTCATGGGACAAGAAAATATTCATATGGTTAGAGCTCATGAACAAACAGGATGGCTCCACAAGCATGCAAGTTGTGTTATGCAAGATGGCCATATAAATGAAAAATGAAAAATGAAAAATATGGAATGTTTGAAGGAGTTTTGCTTAAATTATGCAAGATCCTTAACTTAGGGAGCATTGTGCCTAATGTCTCCAAGAGAGGACCAAACAAAGAATAAAAAAATTGCAACTTAGGGGATGTAGTGTGTCACATCAAGCCACTAAGAGGAATGTAATATGCTAAGAGAGATCATGCTCTTCAAGGACATCACACCCAATGTCATCCAAAAAGTGAAATGCATTCTATGAAATAAGAAAACTGCACCATGAACCATGAAAAAGAAAAATGCAAAAGAATATGATACAAGGGGATACTCGACGTAAAAAATTGAAGTGTCTCTTATGCTCCAAAACTCAACATCATCGTGAAGAGCTTAGAAATATGGAACCAACACAAATTGAATGGGGCCAAAAGGAGTCTATATTCTCAAGTTATGGCCAGTCAAATTTTGGTCAAACCTTACAACTAGGTAGGCATTTTTTGGTGAAAATTTGATTATCTCAAAATTCATCAAAATTAGTATCAAAATGAAGAACTCGTTGCCATGATCCCAACATTGCTCATTTCATACAAAATGGATCTTGTACGACAAAGATATGGCCAGTCAAAGTTGAAGGTTGACTGGATGCTAACATGGTAGTTGACTAGATGATGATGTGGCAAGTGTAAGTGATGTGGAAAAAATGTGGATCCCCCTCACTATATTCATGCACCACCACTACACCATGCTTTATTTTTGAGAAATAAAGTGGTGGAGGTTTATATTATTTAACAAAATCCATTTGGTAGGATTGGATTTTGTGGGATCTCAAGCAGATTTGGTGGGATTTAAAGGCAATGGATTAAAACCAAATCTCCTAAAAATTAAAAAATTAACCCCTTTAAAACAATAATGAATAAGCCTAAATTTATAACAAAAATAACTGTTACCTATTTTTCACTACGAGCTCAAATAGGTAGAGCCGAGTCAAATTCATCATTGATAAGTACAAATTTTTTAAAGTTTTGCTGGTAAAGTATTCATTTTTCATCATAAAGATCATATTACATCTGAATTACAATTTTATTCTAAAAGTATTTGAAATAGAAAATAGAAAATTTGCATAATAATGCTTTTTATTCATTTTGTAAAATAATGAAACCTCGCACAAGCTATGAAAGTAAGTAAATTTGATTATGACAATCAAATAATAAATAAAAAATTCAATGATAAGCTACACTACTAAAGATAATGTAAACAAAAGGAAGATATGCAATTCATCATTGTTTGTGATAATGAATTGCTTTTGCTTGATGTCTTCAATTGTCAAGTCTCCAAGCTATAGCCTCATTTTGCCTCATTTTCACATTCCATGAACTTGCAAAATTGTAAAGCATGGTGTTAGAGGTGTACTCTAAGAAATGATGAATTACATTCTAATTTATGGCTATGCTACCAATAGGAATGTAATTTACATTCAATCAGGCATTCACCAGATGATTGAGTTACAAAGGATGACAATCAAGAAAAACATAGTTCAATGGAAGCTTTCAGCTTTGATTATTTTTACTAACACGTTTGTTCACTATGCAGGAATAGGTTTATTATCTTCATGATCATTTTCATCAGATATGTGGAGAAAAATGGGTTCCCACAAGGGTTGAGCCCGACATATCATAAGGACACTTCTCATTCATATTCATACATAAGACTCAACAAGCATAAAAAAGTCATCATTTAGAACTGTCATCAAACAAGACTATTTAATATTAAATAATGATTTAAGCAGTCTAATTCAACATGGTGAAAACAGTTAAACCAAATCATCTTTTTGCTCATCATGCTAAAAGAATCATAAAAACATATGAAGAGATCATCAATTACATTGATATTCTCTTTTAGCTCTACTACAATTCCATTTAAATGAAATATAGAGCTTTTTTACACTTAAGGGAAATAGAGTACTCAAGTGTCTTTCATAACTTTGAAGCATATACACAGTCTACGGAAGACAAAAGTGAAAAAGAGCTGAAAAGTGTGCTTTAAGTTGCTATAGCTACATACATGAGAGCTGAGGCAGTGATAAATGAGAAGAAGAAATTCCATTTATTTCATTATGACAACAATCAAATTAAAAGGTCTATGTGCTAATTTTCAGCTTTGGACATATGAAAGAAACTTGAACGGATATTGCTCAAAAGGAATGAAACAACTAGTGGAAATTAATACCGATCAAATCAATTGATTGGTGACTAGTGGTGAGTAGGATATTTCAGGAGAATGTGTGCCAAATAATAAATTAGAATTAACTGCTGAAGAAGCTTAGTGCTTGAGAGAAGCTTTGCTCGATAGATTTGCATAAAGGCAGTCTAGTTTCAACATTCTATTCCACAAACAGGAAGCGTACAGTAGAAAGTGCTATGAGAATGAGCCAAAAAAAAAATCAACAAGAAGATTGTGGTGCATGGTAATACAATTTCATTTCAATGTCTTCTGAATGTTTTTCTTTTTTATAAAAAGAAGTCAAATACAGTTGTGAGATACATGCGTACAAATACCAAAAGATCTTGAACATTCAATAAGTAGTCAAATTCAAGAGGAGGTGTTTGATCAGTTTACCATATCTCTTCACTATAGTTTCCAGATAGCATTATATTTATTCCTTAAAAGAATTACATGAGTGGATGTATGTAAGAGTGGCTCTTAGAAATGATGGCACATGGGTAAATTATAGCTCTCGTAAGCTAATGAGAAGAGGGGTTTATTTCTTTTGAACAAATTAAAATTAATATGATCATGGCGGCCTACAAATTATAATGGAAAATCTAGAATTTTTTTAAATGGTTCAGTAGGGTACAACAAATGAAATCCCTCAGAAGTCTCTTAGAAATCATAGAGAAATTGCTCTCAGAAATTTCAATAAGGAAAAAAGCATGATGGCTAGGAGTTTCAAAAAATATCCGAACAACATGATAGGAACAAATGGAAATCATATCACACCAAGGAGGGAGCTCTATTTGAGCTCATATAATAGGAGAGAAAGATAGAATAGAAGCCAAAGTCTAGGGTTTTTTAAAATCTTGACCAACAATAGAGAAGCCCTCAAATAACCCTTAATGTTAACAAGTCACAACCTCAATGAAGTAGAGATTCTTTTATTTCCTTCATAAAAGCATGGAGAGATGAAATATTTATTTTTGAGCATGTAAATTAGCTCAAAATTGAGCCTTTTCACAAGGAAATAGGAATGCAAATCACAAATAGTTCAAGACTTACTCAGGTTCCTGAAGTTTCTTCAAAATCTGTGTGAGAATACACTCAAAGCCCATGGTGATAAGCTTCACAAATACTCTCATGTCGGCTAGAATACAAGACAATATACACATAGGATAGAAGTGAGTAAAACAAACATTAGAATATGGCCATGGTTGTGGCCAAGAAACTAGAGAATATAGCTTTGAAATTCACACAAAGTCCAGATTTTTGTCTAAAAGAAGACTTACCACGACTTGACTTGTGAAATTTCCATAGCAATCATCAAAAAGAATATGAAATGGTGGGCTTTCAAGCATCAAACCCTCAACCATGGTGGCAGAGCAGAGCTCCAAGACAAGCAAAAGTCAAAATGCAAAATGATTAAGAGTTTAGGGTTCAATGGTAATTGCTTTCCCTAAGTCTACAAGACTTTGATTTTTGCTGATGATTTAAATCATTATGTCTTATTCTTTCATGTGGCTTTGACTCATAAGTCAGTATCACTATTATCATTATTGTCAACTATATGCATGATGGTCGACTAATATTTTTGGAATGGTGAATGCATATTTAAAATATATGCTAAGTATAGTGTATGAAGCCATAAGAGGAGAGTTAGACTGTCAGATTTGTCATTATTCCTTGATGATTATTTGCATTATTCCATGTGAGCTAATTAATCAAATGATGTACTAGATAAATCATTTAATTAATTCAACATCTTAAAATGCAAATAAAGGATGTTATGTGAAGTTGATTTAATTAGAGATCCATGTAGATACAAGTAGAGCTAACTGGAGGACGAGTTAATCATGTGAGTCATGGATATTTTTAACACTTTAGTTCAGTTTCATATCAGATTATTGACTGAAGATTACTCATGCAATAGGCAAAAATGGTGTTCAAGTCATCATGGGCGGATTGATACAAACGAGGAGGTTTTCGCATGTTTTATTCCACTTTTTCAAGGATTTTTAGTTCAATTTGAGTGCTCTATGGATCAGTTACAAGTTGACAGCCAGTTTGAGCCCGAGTTCACTCATTTTTGCATGAGTTTGAGCCTTCTTTTGGGGATTTTTTCTTCTACTTGGATTTCACCTTGGAATTATCATTTTCTCACTAAAATTGACTTTCAGTTTCACCTTCATGCACTTTGAAGTGCATTCTCATTGTATATATTGGAAATTTTTTATCTTTGTCCTTTAGTTCTTATTTTATAGCCTTTGCATTTTGTAAAGTGAATTATCATGTAACTCAACTTTATTTGTAGATTATTATAGTAGGAGGTTATTACAGGTTAATCATGTTTCATTAAATTTGCAGAGCTTTCCTTTTACCTTTTAGTATGCTAAGATGTTTTCCTTCTAAATCTCAAGTGTCATGCTTTGTGAATGATTTGATAAGGAATCTACTGTGTTTAATCTAGGGAACCTTTATTTTCCCATCTCATTTCATATGGCTTGTATACAATCAAGTTTGATTCCACAGGTTGTATGTTGTGCATTTGGCTTAC
Source organism: Sequoia sempervirens (assembly GCA_007258455.2). Taxonomy (NCBI): domain Eukaryota; kingdom Viridiplantae; phylum Streptophyta; class Pinopsida; order Cupressales; family Cupressaceae; genus Sequoia; species Sequoia sempervirens. The sequence goes on from VDFB02271358.1 coordinate 230,060,760, forward strand.
TATTTTAGTTGTGAAGATGTTCTTTTCCTTTAGAGATAGTAATATAGTCAAGCATTCATATAAATTTTTTACATGGTTAAATTGTTTGGATTTAGTTGTGTGAATAGGATTATTGAAGTCTAATTGTGAAACAAGTTGCATGCAACACCATCATTTAGGTGCATCACCGAGGTTTTAGTTTTAGTCCATACATTCAGTTTAGTCTTTCTTACCGTTTTCTCAAAGTAGATCATTCAAGTACCTAATTGATCATCATATAGGAACTAGCCTAGAATCTGGAGGTCTATTTTTTCCATAGGAATTTCCACATCCTAAAGATCGTTCCCATGTTTCAACATATTGCTGAATTTAATCATTCAAGTGTCCAGGTACAATCTGATTGACAACAATAACCTTTAATGGTTATTAAATAAAAGACAAAATAATCTAATGAATAAAAAAAAAACCCAAACCAATATAGCTCGTGAATGAAAAAAAGATAAGGGCTTAAAAAACCAATTAAAATGGTTTTTAATGGGGATTGTTATCATTTTATTTGAAACTAGAGAAATTGGTTTAAACCTTTCTTTATGGGGGAAAACTACAAATTTTATGGTTTTAGCCATAAGGGGAAAATTTTCTGTATAAAAAGGGAGGTGATGCTTTTGTGTATTCATTAGAATTTAGTTTATGCTTTGTGAAGAATGGTGAGAGAGAATTCCTAGGAGATGAGGGAATTGAAGTTAGGACTTTGATAGTGAATTTTCATCTTTGTGCATTTGGAGCTTGCAATCAAGCTTGGTGTACTTGTGTAAGAGGACTTTTGTAATTCATTATCATTTGAGAGTTGTGAGGAGACTTGTATCAGTTGAAGCCTTATAATTGTTTCTAGAGCATAATTAAGGATCAGTCGCTCTATTGGAGAGGGACCTAGAGACATAGCCATCTTGGTGAGCTTTGTTATCTATGTGTGTTTTGTCTTCTCTCTCTTTTCTCTCTTCTCTTCACTTTAATTTGGTTATATTTATCTATGAATTTTAATTATGTTTTTAGGACCTTTAGTTTAATCATTTTCAAAGTTATTATTAACGTGCAATAGTCCTAGATCCTAATTTTAGATCAAGTGGTATCACATATTTGTTGTGACTAGTGTTTGTAAAGGTGAATGATAACACAATCTAGGAGCCAGCTAGGTGAAGTAATGCTTGCATAATACAATCTTGAGATCGGTAAACAAATAACTTTTCCAAATATGGAAGGATTGGAAGTTGGAAAGAGTCCAGAACTTGATGAGAAGAGCTTTCAAAAGTATTTTCTTGAAATGAAGGCAATGGTAGTTCTTTTTCAGGAAAGGCAGGAAAAGTGGGAATGGAAGAACCATGGAAAAGGAGATTCTTCGAAGCAAGAGAAGCATGAAGATCAAAAGGAAAAAGGGAAAAGACTAGGAGGTGATGATGAGCTTCCAAAAACTCCTTTAACATCTTCTTCATCTTCTATGTTTTCTCCTTCTTATATTGATTCTACTTCTTCTTCTAGTCCTTTCAAGGGTGCAATAAGCCTAAAATTTGATTTAGACCTAAGTATTGTGGGGAATTAAATGCTAAGAAATTAGATGACTGGGTTCAACAAGTAGAAGTCTATTGTAGAGTCCAAATTTTCTTTGATGACGCTTCTACGATCCAATTAGCTACTCTTCAGTTGGGAGGAACAACTCTCACCTAGTGGGAGAGTAGAACTCAGGAAAAGTTTTTACAAGGTAGAGTTAGTTTAACTTGGGTAGAATTTTTTAATGCTCTTAAGAAGCAATTTTATCCCATAGGCAATATGCAATAGTTAATGATTTATTTGAAAAAAATTAGGCAAGGGAAAACTCAAAATATCCAAGAGTACACCCATGAATTTAGGAAGAGGGCTATTGCATTGAATGTTCCATTGTACACCCAAGATACATTGATTAAGTTCATATGTGGTCTTCACTATTATCTATGACATTCTATTTTGGTCTTACATCCTAGTAATCTGAATGAAGTATGTGTTCAGGCCACACACTTAGAGTCAAGAGGAAAGAGTAATTTTATTGATAAGACTAACAAGAAGCCATCTAAGTCTTAAGATAAATCTGAAGATATAGGAAATGGGAAGAAGATAGCTACCATTAAGAAGAAGGATGATAAGATCACATGCTCTCATTGTGGCAAGGAAGGTCATGATGTAGATCACTACTAGAAGTAGCATCCAGAATTGAAGTCAGAATGGGCTCGTAAATAGAAAGGAAAGAAGTAGACCAAAAATGTTGTTATGGATCTTGTTTCAAAGTCTAAAGATGAAACTACGATAACAACAATGGGATTGAAAGGTAAGAATTTTGCTACCAATGTTTCTATTGCTAGTTGTGCTTCTTCTACATTTTATGATGTTCCTAATGATAAGAAAAGAAATGAGCTATTTCACATAAGGGTGGTTGCTAAGCACACTAAAATTGGTACTCTCATAGATAGTAGATATCAAATTAACCTAATCCTAGAAGATGTTGTAAGGAATTTGGGATTGAAAACTACACTACATGAAAGACCTTATCCACTAGGTTGGGTTTGTGAAAACAATGAATTGCAAGTAAACAAGGAAATGTACTTTAAGATTCATAATCACAAGTATGTTGATGAGGTGCATTTTGATGTGGTTTCACTAGATGTCTATGGAATAGTGTTGGGAAGCCCATATTTGTATGATAGAAAGGCTATTTTCTATAGGGAACTTAATCATTATCATTTGTTTAAAGATTGCATTAGGTCTATTGTACATTGTCACATGATCAAGACTGGTAGATCTTTTGCAAACATAGGGTAGTTGAAAAGGGTGATTAATGCAAGTAAATACTTATCTCTTATGTCTATCAAGTCAGGTGAATCTAGACATGAAATTGAGGTAACCAAGACTAATTAGATGTTGCAGGATACACCGAAAACACGACATGAGGAAGTAGTAAATGAAAGAATTGATGTTCCCTTGGGTAAAAATGTTTTTGTTGTGAAAGATAGACATGTTAAGCCATTTAATTTTGTATTTGTGATGTTATTTAGCTTGATATTTGTTAGTGGTTATTGGTTAATGGCTATAGCAGTTGATGTAGATGCTTATGGAAGTGACAGGATGATGCATATGCTTAACAAAATTGTTGTAGTCTTGATTTTCATGATGAGCTACGTGTGTAGATGGATAGAGGATACATGAAAAGTGGGGAGGCCATTACCTCACTTAATTTCTCAATAAATGCAACTTTTGGAGGTCCAAAAGTTCTCCAGTGGGGAGGACTAATCTAGGGGGATACTCGATGTCAAAAATTGAACTATATATTATGATCCAAAATTTAGCATCATCATGAGGTGCTCAAAAATCTAGATCCAACCCAACTTGAATGAGGTCAAAAGGAGTTTGTATGCTCAAGTCATGGCCAATCAAAGTTTGGTCAAACCTTACAACTAGGTAGGTATTTTTAGGTGAAAAATTGATCATCTCAAAATTTATCAAAATGAAGAGCTTGTTACCATGATCCAAAGTTGCTCATTTCATAGAAAATGGAGCTTGTACAACGAAGATATGGCCAATCAAAGTTGAAGTTTGATTGGATGTTGATGTGGTAGTTGACTATATGTTGACATGGCAAGTGCAAGGGATGTGGCAAAAATGTGGATCCCCCTCACTAAATTCATGTACCACCACTACACCATGCTTTATTTTTGAGAAATAAAGTGGTGGAGGTATATTTTATTTCACAAAATCCATTTGGTGGGATTTAAAGGCAACGGATTAAAACCAAATCTCCAAAAAATAAAAAAATTAACCCCTTTAAAACAATAATGAATAAGCACAAATTTATAACTAAAATAACCTTTAATTTTTATTAAATAAAAGACAAAATAATCTAATGAATAAAAATAAACACCCAAACTGATATAGCCCGTGAATGAAAAAAATGATAAGGGATTAAAAAAAAATTAAAATGGGTTTTAGTTGGGATTGTTATCATTTTATTTGAAAATAGAGAAATTGGTTTAAACCTTTCTTTAAGGGGGAAAATTACAAATTTTATGGTTTTAGCCATAAGAGGAAAAAATTTTGTTTAAAAAGGGAGGTGATGCTTTTTTGTATTCATTTAGAATTTAGTTTATGGTTTGTGAAGAATGGTGAGAGAGAATTCCTAGGAGATGCTCGGGAATTGAAGTTAGGAATTTGATAGTGAATTGTCATATTTGTGCATTTGGAGCTTGTAGTCAAGCTTGTTGTACTTGTGTAAGAGGACTTTTCTAATTGATTATCATCTAAGAGCTATGAGGAGACTTGTATCAGTTGAATCCTTGTAATTGTTTCTAGAGAATAATCAAGGATCGGTCACTTTGTTAGAGAGGGGCCTAGAGACAGCCATCCTGGTGAAATTTGTTATCAACTTGCATTTTGTCTTCTCTCTCTTTTATCTCTTCTCTTCACTTTAATTTGGTTATGTTTATCCATGAATTTTAATTATATTTTCAAAAGCTTTAGTTTAATCATTTTCAAAGTTATTATTCATGTGCAACAATCCTAGATCCTAAATTTAAATTAGAATAATGCAAATGTATGACCCCACTTTAAAGAAGTTTCTAAACACCATGCTATGAGCAATTACTTTAAAGTAGCAAATGATAAATGCAAACAAAGAAGACATGAGAGCCAACTTGGAAAGCCCTATGCCATTTCATATGTTTCCAAGTAAAGCTACATCATGGAAAAGAAAAGGAAAAGAGAGGGGTTGCCCCCAAGATGAAAACACCAAACACATAAGGGATCTATGGATTTTGGGTCAATATGTTCTTGTTGCAATGATTTTTAGAGAGCTCAAAACTATCATCATTCCCCAAATACACATGGAACTGAAAGAATGACACAAAGAGAGTGAAAATAAAGGAAAACATTTTAGGTCAACATGGAAGAGACATGAATGTCTCCATGCCTTGTGTCATCCCCAAAAAGAAAGCACGAGACAAATGAACAAGAAGAAAAATTCTTTTGGGTCAACATGGAAGAGACATGAATGTCTCAATGCCTTGTGTCATCCCCGAAAGGAAAACACAAGGAAAATGAAAAAAAAGGAAAATATTTTGGGTCAACATGGAAGAGGCATGAATGTCTCAACACCTTGTGTCATCCCCAGAAGGAAAACACAAGACAAATGAAAAAGAAAAAAATAAAGAAAATATTTTGGGTCAACATGGAAGAGACATGAATGTTCAATGCCTTGTGCCATCCCCAAAAGGAAAACACAAGACAAATTAAAAAGATAAAAAGAAAAAAGGTAAAAGATTAACGACATAGAGAAGAATGAAGGTACAAATAGAGGAATGTCACAAATAGAGAGAGGACATCAAACATAATATCACGGGGATCACATTACACACATGGAATCACACAAAAGAAAAAGAAAGAAATAATGCAAGAGAATAGTAAGGCATAGGCGATTCAACCTAAGGATGGTCTTCCACCTCCCAATCTCAGTCTGTATAAGTGGAAAGAAAACAAAAAACTTAAGGGAAAATGACAAATGCTTTACTAGGACAAGAATATCTACTTCTTGTCTCCATTGAGTGCAAGACAAGAATGAGAAGAGGTAGTTGATGGGAAAGGTCATGTAATAGTGAGAATAGAATGTTCTACAAAGATTACATGACAAGCAATGGAACAGGGGTGTGTTATACAATGACTCAATGACAATCATTGCCATTGAAGTGAAAGTTTTTCAGTACTAATTTGAATGCATGACACTCATGAGTACTATGTCCAAGAGTTATGTGGTATCAAAAATGTGGAACTTTGGCATCTTTAGGATAAAGTATGAGCTTTCCTTTCATTTGTGGTAATGTTATTAGTTCTTTGTTCAATAGCAATTGTAGTTTCCTTTCACTTTCAGGTGATGGACAAGGGAACTTTATTTTTTGTAGCTTGTAAGGCCTTTTACATTTGATAGATTCATAAACTTATCAAATTTAATGTGGAGGAGGAGGACCTAAGGTGATCCTATCATCCTTGTCATTGTTATGAGTAATCAATTGTTCCTTAGGAAGGAGGGTACTCATATCGGGGGGAGAATCTAAGATCAATGTACTATTACTATGAAGCCTTAGGTATTCTTTAGGAGCACTTATGTTGTGATAGGGGTCTTGATATCCTAACCATTTTTTGTTTTCATTAGTTGATATTTTCTCTAAGAGTTGATGAATTTCATGCTCACTTGTTGTATTGCATCCATGTTTGTACTCATGATTATGAACCATTTTCCATATGTTTCTTTTAGATTGATGGGAGTGTTTGTTACTTTGTTATAATAAAATGTTTGAGTATTTTCTTTCTTAGAGGAACTAGGTTCACCTATTGTAGGGAACTTAGGTTCAAATTTTGTTTCAATTTTAGGATATAAGTAACCAAACATCTCAAGAGGTGGTATTGTGGGGAGGTTTTATTGTTTCATGGATGAGTAAAAGGATGCATTAGATTCAAGGTTGTTAAGAAAATCATTTAGGAACTTACTCATGATGTCATAATCTTCTCCAATTATGTAAACATCACAAGGAGGACATGCATTAGGAGTTTAGTGAGCATGAGTGAGTTCAATTTCGTTAGGGTCATTTCCAAAAGCACAACTTGACACATCCACTAAGGACTTCAAGGGCATCCAAAGCTTACCAAAGAATATATCCATGATGAAAATTTCAAATTCTAAACTATTCAAAAATGTGAAATGAAATGTTCTAGATGCAATTTTGAATTTAAGGAATGCAGAAGATGAGTGGATTTAAACTAGATGCAATGAATTGAGTGAGATAGAAGATCTATACATTGAAACAAAAAGGCAACAACAACACACAAAAAATCAAACAGTATTTTAAATGCCATAAAATGCAATTCAAAATATGTAGAGGGACTAATTTTCCCAAGGTGGTGAAAGAGTCCCAATAGAGATTTTTTCAAAAATTAAAAAAAAAATTTAATTAAATTTTCTAATTTTTATGTTTTATGATCTGTATGTTGAATGCAAATGCATATTTTGTATGATTTTTAGTGAAATGAGATGCATAAATGCAAGCTATATGAGCTTTCACTAATGCAATATTTAAAACCATAGAATTCTAATTAGCTAATGTAAACTCTAATGCAAAGTCAATGTAAGCTAAATATAGGATGATGATGCACTCCAAATTAGAAATTATGATGTGTGTCGTAGAAAAAAGTACCCGTTGCTTGACATGGGATTAATTCATGATAAACTAGACATAATGGGGCCTTGATTTAGGTGGTGTGAGGCATTTTATATATCTACACTAAGTCTTGGACCCTTATAAATTAAATAACATGCTTTTAATGACATCTTGTAAAGGTGTTGTAAACTATTGTAAGATGCTTTTATGCTTTTCTAGACTTAATGAACCTATTTCTCTCTAGTTCAACATTATAAAATGTGTTTAATAACATTATCACATTAATTTAGAAGGCTTGTAAGATAAAATTAATGTTAAACTAGTGTTGTAATGTGTCTTGCACATTCACATTGGTTCTTGTGCCTTCCTAGGCTAAGTGGAACTCATTTTAGTGTTGTAAGGTGTATTTAATCACATTTTCATAATGATTTCTATGTACCAAGCCCTATTTGAAATTCACATCATCACCAATAGTCCCATATTAACCCATATTGTGCATCTCGGGGCTTAAATTGACCAAATACTAGACAAGGTTGCAATTTAAACCTTCTTTCCTTATCTCCTGGCATCTTAGCTGTCAAATTGGCCCTTGTGGGACCCATTGGCCATGTATAGAGAATTATTCCCATCTAGGTAGGACCCATTCACCATGTGTGGAGAATTAGTCCCATTTATTTCAATTTTGACCATTGAGTGGGAAAAAACTAAAATTTAAGTTTATTATTTCTTCATGTCGGCCTGTGATGAGGTATTAACAAGAAAATAAGGTGAAATTCTTATAAATATAAGTATTTTAACTCATTTTCATATCCATTCTTCATCATTCATCCACCAAATCTTTCATCTTAATTCAAACAACTTAGGGTTTTAACATTACAAGTCATTCAAGATCAGTTTTTAGACATTCAAATGCAGATCCTTCATGTTTTGTTACAGAATTTCAAGATCAAACATCATGGAAAGGTAATCAACTCCATTATTGCATGTTTCATTACATTCGTTCTCTATTTTGGTTTAATTACCTAAAAGGCGTTTGATCAAGGCAAACCCCCATGCCCTAACATTCAACATCTCTCTCTCTCTCTTGTCTTTTGTAATTTTAGATTTAGGACTTTTGGAAGCTTGGAAATGATTGAAGATCAAGTTTCAAGGTTTCTCAAGTCTTCTCTTCATTCAACGAGTTAAAATATCAACAAAATCTCACTTTCAGACCTGTAAATCATAGTTTCAAAAGCAAACACCTGTAGGAAGTCAAAGTGTAGACTAAGAGCTATAGAATTGACCTTTGAATAATAAAAATATATAAGTGGAATCATTTTCCATGGGTTACGAATGAGTCCCACTCTAGGTTCAATATTGAGTTTTCTGCATTTTTAAGTACCCTTTTTTTAGAAATGGGTTCTGACTCAATTTTGTAGAACTGGGAGTGATTCACCTAGAATGGTGAATAAGTCCCACCAGGCCTAAAAATTAGCATCAATAGCATTTCAAAAGAAAATTCCAACCTTCATCAAGATTCCAGGTGCACACTTATAGTTTGGTTCATTTTTTCTATGTTATGCTTTCATTTCTAGTCAATCATGGTCCATGTTGCTCAGGTCTCGCAAGATAGCCAAATCTCACAACCGGTGCTCCCAAGAGTAGAGCTCCCTCACCGCATCCGACATCAAGGAAGGTCAACATGTTAAAAAATTGAAAAATTTTCTGGTCGAATGCTCCAAAAACTTCCCCAACGGCACAGTTTGTGGTGGCGTCGCAGTTTGATTTTAATCAAACTCCGATGCTAGACCCTAAAAGTCGCTATATGGCACCGCTGCATCACACTTTCCCTTCCAGCATCATAGTTTGGGTGAATTCAGCGACACCACAACACACTTTATCAAACCAGCCCACTGATCTCGAGCTCAGCGTTGGAGTTTCTAAACTCTAAACTACACTGCTACGGCACAAAACAACACCATGAAGCGTAGTTTGATTGCTGAGCAGCACTATATAGCACCACTACAGGTGAACTAACCCTTTAAAGCACTAAATGAGGCATTAATTGAAAGGATGAAGCTTGGGTAAGGACCACATACCCGTGCCCTGATGTTAGGTGGCTGCTGGTACATCCAAACTCGATCAGTGATGTGTAGGGGAAGCTATTGTTTCCCCATATTGCTAGAGAGTCAAAGCTCAAATCTCAAGGTTGCTAGTGGAGGTGTGTGAAAATGACTTGAAAGTGATCCCTCAGGCCCCTTTTAAGCCTAAAAATTAGGGTTTTTTTTACCCTGTTTGGCTATCCTGCTAGGATTTTGGACCCCCAAACCACTTTATGTCTGGTTGAGGCCTGTTTTTCATCATTTTATTGCATTTAGACATGTTTTTAACCTCTCAGAGCCTTTTTGGACCTATCAGGTACTTTGTCCTCTTTTTTTGCGAGATCACCAAAAAATTAGAATTTTCGTCCAATCTCTCAAGGGGGCATTATATTGGCATATTCTCTCCCACCAGGCAGCAGTGGGGAAAGTTTTTAAATAGCAAATTTTTTTGGCTTTGATCGAGATTGTTTATTCTTTGAATCAATGCAACGAGTGCACTGCTTCAAAGAGGGGAAAAATGTAGACATGCAAAATATACTGATTGACATTGTGCATCTGATCCTATCTTACTAACATCGTTTCTTCTTGAATCATCTCTCAGTCTAACCATTTAATCAAATCTCCTTATCTGATTAAATTCATCAGTATTCCTCCCTTAATTGAATAAATCATTTTATTTAATTAAGTCAATCTCTTTTGTTAATTAAATCAAACCATCTAATCTAATTATCCCTATTTAATTAAATAATCAATTATTTGGTTAAATCTCTAAATTCTATCCATTAAATTAAATAAATTAAAACCTTATTTGATTTAGTCTAACACCATCTCTTTTAATTAAATAAATCACATAATCTAATAGGTCACATCATCTAACCCCTCTCATTAAATTAATTAACCCTTGATTAATTTAATCTTGAATCTCATGTCCATCCTCTAAATAATGCAAGTTTCACATGAAAATAGATTTAATTCATTTATTAAATCTCTATTTTCCTCACAAGGCATCTTTTGGAATATTCTCTCAATTTGAATTCAAAAAATTCCAAGTCAACATGTACATCCAACAAGGCAATAAATTCATCTTACATGTCCTTTACCTTGAGCCAAGTGGCATTTATTGCATTTTCCCTTTCCACTTACATTTAATTTCAACAAATTTGAAATTCAAAATTATGCATTTATTGGCACAAACCCCAAATCTTGCACATCCTTCATCCATTCATAGATTGACAAGTGGCATCATGCCATTGGATGAATGTTAGTCCCACATCGCTCAAATTTGGACATTCATCTATCTTAGAATTCTATAAATAAAATGCTCATATCCTCATTTCATCATCCACAATTTTAGCAAAATTACCATGCCCAAATATCCATCAAATTTCATCAATCATTCTTGAATCATAGTTAAGTTTTGTAGATTTTAGCTTGGAGCACCCTTCAACATCAAGAAAGTGGATCAAATTTTCATCAACACATCAAGTTGGAATCATAGCAATTGGGAAAGGCCCAATTTTCACATCAAATTGGCACCAATTCCCCCATGGGATCATGAGTTTGCACATCTAATTAGGATTCAATCTTTGTTTTATCATTTCCATTGTGTTTTTCACTATTTTCTTCCTAGTTTGAATGTTGTAAATGGATTTCATGGGGAATACTTATTTTGGCTTGCAATCCCTTATCTAACTCGTTTATTCTTGTTTTTTTGTAGGTACCAAGGCTGGGGTTTGCACATTTGGTGCTAGAAGGAGGGCTGCATCTCACTTTCAATTAGTTTTTTTCAAATTTCTGCTTTTTTTGTTCACACACAGAAAATTCTAATGTTGGGAGCTCAACATCATTATTTTGGCACTTTTGACTCTTCAGCATCGCTATATGGAACCGCTTAAAATGAAAACCACGACATTGGACTCGTCTCGCCAAAATATTTGAATTTCAAACTTTGCTGCTAGACTCATTGACCTGCAAAAATTTTCAAAAAATATTAAACTCCGACGCTGGATGAAAATTATGACATAGGGCGAAAAGAGCGATGCAATTGAGATCTCTGTTCTGACATAGAGTGATGCTAACTGGTAAGTGGTGTTGTGAGGGCACCACTTAGAAAACAAACTACGACGCAGTTACGAGTTGCAATGCTGGAAGATAGTAAAAGGGAAAATTTAATTTTAGCACATGTCTTTTGATTGATGATCAATTTATATTTTTTTTTCTAGTTTTTAACTTCTGTATTTTCCCGAATCTGACTGGTTTTTCTCACTTGTAGGTTGGAAATCAAAACAAAGGAAGGAGGAGCATGATGATGATATTTTGTCCAATCAAAGTGTTTTTAAACACTTTAGTGTTTGTTTGATACCTCTTTAATGGATTATTAGCACTTTTTTCTTAGGATACTAACTTCCTTTGGGTTTAAAAAGAATTCTTTTGTTTATTTATTGAAAAGGGCTAAAACAAACAATAAGATCAACAACATACTAACTTTTGTTTTTGGTTAACAAATCAAACAAAATGTCTCTCACTTGTCATTTGGTGCTTAAAAGGAACTCACATTTTGCTTTGCGGATTTAAAAAGAACAAGTGTAACTTTTTTTTTGTGAGGGCTTACTTGAACTAAAGGCATTAAAAAAGGACGTAGGTGCTTCTGTCATGCTTTATAGTGATCTTGAGAATCAAAAGGCATTTTTCATGACTTTGGTTTGAGACAAAGCAATCACCTCCACACTTCAATTTGGGTTTAAAATTGAACATCTTGTGCGAGTGTGAGTGGGGGCATTATTGTGTATATTCTCTCTCTTTGTTGCCAACAAGGATTGATCGAGTTACAAATATTGTTCTTCATTCACTTTTTTTTATCCTAGAGGTCCTACTTTGGGGGAAAAGTACTCACCCAAGGGAACAACTCAACCAGTAACACTCTAAAGCCAAGAGTATTTCCAACTAGGATATAAATATGGATATTGGAAGAAACACCAATATCACGCAGTTGATTCTGACAAGATGGATCCGAAAGGGGACTCTTGTCATATGGGTCAATCTCGACGAATGGAAGGTCTTTACTAAAACCCATGTGCTAGAATTTTTCAAAATCCTTTAATCTATTTGTTGGTGCAAGAACAGTTGTTTTGAAGCCACCCCACACTTTTATGGTCTTCTAGTAGAAATGGAAAATATTCCATGGGAGTTCCATGGGTGTTGATGCTTGGCTGCCCCGTATAAGTGAGTGTCATGGAAGGGAGCCAGTGGGGTCAAGCATCTAACCATTCGCTAAAGATAAGTGTAGCTAGACTTGTCCAAGTGGGAATCAACAAATATTTTCTTACACATCCATAGGATTGTACTTATTCTTGGGTTACAAAATGCATTGCTTGATCGAAAACATCTCAAAAAAAAACACTTAACATCATCCAAATTTCAAACCCTTTTGGAGATAAATGCCATTGACGCAATCTATATGTTATTGCTTGCCCTTGAGATTCATGTCCTTAGAGGTTTCTAAACATTAGATTATATCTCAATTTTTCTCCTTAAGTAAACTATAGGGAAACCCTTGCCTTGAGTTCATCAAATTTCCACATAACATATCTTGTGGGGTTTGGGGAAATTAAGAGATTGGACACCTTAGTTTGAAAACTTAATCATAAGAAAGGGTTTTTGGTAAAATAAAACCATTAAGCAAAGCTAAGAAAAATGAAATTTCATGTGTGTTGAAGACTCTCAATTTCAAAATCCAAAGAAAAGATCATTTTTTCAAAATCCAAAAATGTGTGTTCAAATTAAATCATTCTTTGGTCACAAAGGTCTATAGGAAGCATTTGCATGTTCTTTAATGCCTAGGTCTAGGAAAACAAAGTGTCTTTTCTAGGTTCATCTTAGGATCAAAGAAAGTCAAAAAAAATTTCGTCCATCCTTCAAACATCAAAAGAAACATCATCTCACCATCACCTTTTGGAAAATCTTGAAAACATCCTTATTCTAGGCTTTTTGGCAAAATCAAAATCGTCAAAATCCTTGAGACTAAAACATTATCAAAATCAACTTTGGCTAAGTATGTGTAGATGCATCCTTTTGCATATGCTTAGACAAAGTTATCAAAATCATCTTGTTTAGCTTAATATATGTAAATGAATCCTTCTTCATATGCTTAGTGAAACAATCATCTTGTTTGAATAGGTGTGGGTAGATGCATCCTTCTCCCCACACATATTCAAATTATCATCCTTTGATCAAATCTATCCCTTAGATAATCATCCAAACATCTTAGGTCTATTTTTTCAAAATCAAAATCAAAATCAAAATCAAAATCCGAAACATATCCGAAAATCCCAAAAGCCTAGTATATCCTTCAAGATTTATGAAAAGATGATAACATCCACATCATCCATCCCTTGTATCATCATCATATCATCTCTTGATCCTTAAGATATCTGAAAAATTTCCAATTTGACATAAAATAAATATCAACCCAAAGAATAAAGAGATTCATCTCTCATTCTTGAAAATTGATCCTCATTTTGTGGTTCAAACTAGATCTCAATAAAAGAAGAGCATGTAAGCCACCAAAGAAACAACCACTTCGAGTGATCTTAGCCAAACAAACGTTGAGATAAATCCCACTGAGTCAAGTAATCCATTGACCATCTCATCATCCCAAAATCCGCAAGAGGAGAACCAAGGAGAAGATCTTACCCTTGGAATGTCTCGCGAAGAAATAATGAAAATTCTCCAAAATCCGGACAACCATAGAATCATCAACATCATGATGAGGCTTAACCCTTTGTTATACATGCTTGAACTAGAAAAATAAGGGGCCAAACTACCTTCGGATTTTCATGTGAGTACCATGGTGGAGACATCATTTCCTCCAATCTCATCCACCATCCCCATCTCAAAACATCACACAAACATTCCACAAATCTCGACATCATTCGCTTCAACCCAACCCAATGTTAATAAGGGAAATACATTTCTCAATGCTCTTCAAGCACACCCCCTTGTTAATAATCAAAACTTGGATGCAAACACCATGATGGAACAAAACATATCCGAAAACCCATTACATAAGAATGTTCCTCTCACCTTCCATCATGATCCATCATCATCATTTTTTCACACAATGCCTCAAACTCCTCTCCTCACAAACTCACAAGAAGAGGGAGACATGTTCAAACAAGGGGGCATCTTTGACACCACAACATTTTCACAACAACTCACACCCCTTACATTTCCACCACTTCCACCATTTCCATCATCATCCACATCACTCCTTGGTTTAGGGCTTCCCCCTCTACCAAATATCAATCAAACCACTATCCCAAATATCAATCAAAGAATTATGCCAATGCTCAAAATTTGTCATTGATATTGCAACAATAGATGACAAACGCACAAGCAATTGCATCATCATCAAACATCCCCTTAACATCACAAAGCATGATCTCTCAAGGACCAACCACATCAACAGCACCATCCATCATGCAAAACACCAATAACATCCTCACGAATACCATTCCAAATCCACCTCCACCCCCACCACCACCAACTTCAACAACATCAAGCCAATATGATGCAACATTGCAAGCTACTTTCCAACAAGGATACCAACAAGTTTAGAAACAAAAAGCTAAACAACTAGCTACTCAGCAAGCTGGTCAAGCCACGCAAGCCACCCAAATAGCACAAGCCGCATTACAAGTGCAACAAGCCCAAGCATTATTACAACAACAACAAGAAGCCACCCAAGCTGCTCAAGCATTGTAAGCATTGCAAGCACAAAAGGCTGCTCAAGCGCAAACCCTATTACAACAACAAGCGGCACAAGCACAAGTCCAAGCACAAGCAGTGCAAGGACAAGCTCAAGCTCAGTCAAGCACCCAATATTAGGCACAACAAACCCAATATCAAGCACAACTTCTTGTACAAAGACAAGCAACACAATTGCAAGCATATCAGCAAGCAATAAAGCAATATCAAGAGCAGCAAGAAGTAGCAAAATTGGTAGCCCAACAATAAGCACAATAACAAGCACTATTGGAGTAGCAACAAGCACAACAACTACAAGATCAACAATAGGTGTTGTTCATACAAAAGCAGGTGGAAGCCTACCTCACTCGGCAGAACATACAGATACCATCGAACAACACACTGACCAACCCACCCATCCAACCCATGATTGAAACACCCCAAAACACTTCCATCCCACCCCCTGATCCACAAAATTATGTGACAACACAAATCAGGTTGCTCTCACAACTAGTGCTTGACCTTCAATTAGGGCGAACAATGAAGACACCAAGCAACTTGTGTCCCTATCCATTTGATAGGAGCCTAGTAATGAAACCATTCCCTAAGGGATTCAAGGTCCCCAAATTTGACAAATATCAAGGGATGGGAAACCCTGAAGATCACATCAGGGAATTCCAGGTTCATTGCATGGAATTCGCATATGACAATACTTATTTGATGTGACTATTTCCTAGGAGCTTGGCAGGCCATGCTATGGAATGGTTCTCTCATCTACCTTCATCCATTAGAACATTTCAAGAAATTATTGATGCATTCATTAAGAACTATGCATGCAACATTGCAATGGATGTTATTCTAGAAGAACTTTTGGAAATGAAACAAGGAAAGGGAGAATCATTTGCCCAATTCCTACAATGATGGCGATCCAAGGCCAATCGAAGCAAGTGGGCCATGCCAAAAGAACAACAAGTTTGCACCATCATAGCCAATCTTGAAGGCTACTTGGCATTTCACCTCAAGGTTCAGGGCATCACCAGATATGATTAGTTGATCCCCAAGGCACTTAGCATCGAAAGAACCCTTGTGACTCAACTCGCGGAATCAACATCATACCACAAACAACAAAACAACCGCACACCATCCAATTACAATGATAAACCTCGCACATGGGCAAGGAACAAAAACATTACTAATGATGGTGTTGTTGATGCCAAGGTTGTCATTAGTTCCCCATGCCAACATACACCCGCACCACAAATCCAAACACAACACTAAAACACTCATCACACAACACACCAACCCAACAACAATCCAGCCATCAATAATCTCAATGACCAAAGGGGACCACCTCAATGTAAAATTTATCCCAAAAGAAAATACACCACTTTGGGGGAACCACTTGAGGACATAATGAAAAAATTGATCAATGAAAAACTCATCAAGCCTCCTACATTTGAGAATTACCAAGAACCGAATGTCAAACCTCCTTGGTATAACGAGAATCAACTCTGCAAATTCCATAAAATCAAAGGCCACAAAACAAAAAGTTGCATGAGACTCAAAAACATCATCCAAGATCTCATCGATAAGAAAATCATAAACGTAGAACAACCTACAAGAAATCAAAATCTTAAGATATATACGAATCCGATGTTGAACCATGGCAACAGAGGGAATAAAAATGACAAAGGGAAGGGAAATGTAAATCATGTGTATGAAATAGTTGTTTCCTCCCTAAATGAATACTGCATGGTCATCACCATCAAGGGCACCCATGCTGAAGATTGTGGAGTCACCACAAGAGGCAGAAAAGTAACCATCACAGGATCATCCCAGCCAAATAGAGTCCCTACATATAGATCCGTTCCTAATGGCTACAATGTCCTAGATCAACTCAAGAGAATGCCAGTGCAAATCTCCATCATGGAGTTGCTAAAAATATCATTTTCCCATAGGAAAATCCTTGAAGAAGCATTGGCCTCATCCACTATCCCTGTAGATCTTGATGCAGAGCAATTCCAAGCTATGGTCAGAAATATCATTACGCCTAATCTTCTCACATTCTCTAACCAAGATTTCCCCTCCCAACCATCTCACAACCGTGCACTTCACTTGGAAGCAATTGTACACAAGAGAAAAATAAAAAGGGTCTTGGTGGATGGAGGTTTGGGTTTGAATATTTGTTCGCTTAGCCTCATCAAGCAGTTGAAAATATCAAAGGATTCCATAGACAAAGGAAAAGGTATCACCATAAGGGCATATGACGATCAAGAAAGAGTGTCTCAGGGCATAATCAAACTCCCTATTCAAGTAGGGCCTATCATCATGGAAACCACTTCTCACCTGGTTTTGGACCTTGACTTGCCGTATAATATCCTCTTAGGATGTCCATGGATCCATGCGATGAAAGCAGTAGCATCAACTTTCCACCAATGTGTGAAATTTACACATAACGGATAAGAAGTTACCATCCATGGAGATCCCGAACCTTTCTCATTTTGAAAAATTCTTGAAGAAAAGTATTACAAAATCCCCCAAGTTCCAAAAAATGATGAGGGCCCATCCACACCATACATTAACCCTGCCACCCTCGTGTCCACTTCTGCGATAGAGACACCCGCCACTCCCACCATTCACACCATTTAAGACATCAATCTTATCATCCAGGTTGATAGTTGTGGAAGCTACAAGCTCCCTAACAATTCTTTTATGATAGGAGAGTTACCACAATCTCCTAGATCATGCAGACGTCCACAAGAAAACCAAGCTTCCACATCACAAATGTCTCCTGAAGACTATCCCGAATTCACAAGGTGGGGAGACCTTGGCCAGGAGATTATTGAAATAGATCCATCTCAAATGTTATATCAAGATGAAAGACTGACACCTGAATTACCAATGGATGAAAAAGCAAGGATCTACAAATGATGCTCGCAATGGGCTATGACAAAAATCAAAGATTGGGACAAAATGACAATGGGATCATAATACCTATCATGCCAGAGATGTGACCCTTAACAAATCTTGGCCTTGGATGTACCCCTCTGAGTATAACCATATGTGGCCAAATTCCTTTAGTTAGAACGGTTAATATCTCTCCTCAGCCAATAGCAATAGAAGTACGCTCACCAATATCCATAGGTAGAGACATACATAACTTTAGAACTGAGGTCTATAATAGTAGTGATGACGAGGATACCATGACCAATCTACCTTGGTTATTTGTCGACACCACCCTATGCATGATTAGTACCCTATCCTTCAAACCAAACAAACAAAATCATGAGATCCATTTAGTATATCCCTAACTCATCAACTACAACCAACGAGCACCACCAGTTCTTGATACACCTTTGAAAATGATGAGGCGCTCTCAGAATTCATGGGATTGAGGGATAAAATTCCAAATGGAGATCATAAAATAGGGTTCATAATGGAGTTGGACACACATGCCTATTATGGGGAAACAATTGAATCCTTCAATCGCAAAAGTGAGAAACTAAGAATCATATCCAAATCCTTGAGTGAAAACCACACTGTGGCACTCTCTGATAAGAAAAAAGTAAAAAGAAAGGACGTATCCAATGGTGAAAACCTCTCTAAGGAACCCGAGGATGAAGGATTCAATCTCCCTTTAAGAGCTATTCATCAGGAAAAGTCAGTAGTCTTGGCCAAAAAATGCAACCCTATCAACCTAGGAATAGAGGAGACCCCGCATATCACATTTTATGCGGAATCACTACTATCAGACGAGCAAGAACTCCTAGCAGCATTCCTAAGGAAATGAAAAATAAACTTCACATGGAGTTATGCTGACATGCCAGGGCTTGATCTAGAGATTGTGGTTCATCACTTAGTAGGGTATCTAGAAGCAAAGTTGGTCAAACAAAAGCTTCGAAAAATGCATCCTCAAATTGTTTTGTAAGTCAAAATGGAGCTAAAAAAGCTATTGGATGCAGGATTCATCCAACCAATTGATTACCCCAAATGGGTGTCAAATTTGGTACTTGTTTCAAAGCCTGACAGAGCCATCAGAATTTGCATAGACTTCAAAGATTTGAACAAGGAATTTCCAAAGGATGACTTCCCACTTCCCAACATCGACATGATAGTAGACATGGTAGTGGGACATGAAATGTTGTCGCTAATGGGCAGATTCTCGGGATATAATCAGATCATGATAGCAAAAGAAGATCAACATAAGACAACCTTCACTTGTCCATGGGGGACTTATTGCTGGAACATGATGCCATTCAGCCTAAAGAATGTAGGAGCAACATATCAAAGGGATATGACATTGATATTCCATGACATGATCCATAAAATGGTTGAAGACTATGTTGATGAATCTTAGCTAAGTCTAGAAAGAGAAAATATCACATAGCAACTCTAGGTGCCATCTTTGACAGACTAGAGTACAAAGTCAGACTAAATCCCAAGAAGTGCATTTTTGGTGTACAATCAGGTAAACTACTAGGATATATAGTGTCAATGAGGGGTATCGAGGTGGATCCAGCAAAAGTAAAAGCAATCCTCAAAATGGAGGCACCAAAAACATTAAAACAATTGAGAAGCCTCCAAGGTAGACTCGAATCCATCAGAAGATTCATAGCACAACTGGTAGACAAGCAGAACCCATATTCTCAGCTACTCCACAAGGGAGTGGCATACAAATGGGATACAAAATGTGAAAAGGCATTCAAAAAAATCAAGGAATATCTATTGACACCACCAGTCTTAATGCCACTCATCCCAAGAAAGCCATTTATTTTATATGTAACAACAATAATAATAGCCCTTGGAGCTCTCCTCACTCAGCATGATGAAAATGGAACAAAGGGGGCTATTTACTATATTAGTAGAACAATGGTCAGGCATGAGATAAACTACTCATTCATCGAGAAATCATGCCTCACAATAGTCTTTGCATCACAAAAATTTAGACATTACATATTGGCACACAAGATAAATCTCATTGCCAAAATTGACCCCCTCAAGTATCTACTATCAAAGGCAATGCACACAGGAAGAATGGAAAAATGGATGATGATATTGTTAGAGTATGACATCAAGTATGTAGAGTACAAAGCAATTAAGGGACAAGTTATTGTAGATCAACTAGTAGAAGCACCTATTTATTTTGAGAATCCTCTTGTCTCAAAGTTTCCATATGAATCCATTTTTAACCTTAATGTGGCTGACCACTAGAAACTATACTTCGATTGCTCATACACACAACACTGATCAGGAGCTGGTGTCTTCTTCATCACCCCACAAGGGGATTGCATACCAAGGTCATACAAATTGGAATTTCCTTGCACTAATAATATTGCAGAATACGAGGCCTTAACCATAGGTCTCAGGATAGCAGTGCAATGAAACATCATAGCTCTCAAAGTGTATGAAGACTCTTAGTTGATCATAAATCAATTCAATAATGAATATCAAACCAAGGATGACAAGCTCACTCCATACAAGAAATTGGTGGAGACTCTCAAATAATCTTTTATAGAAATAACATTTGAGCAGATTCCAAGAACCAACAACAGAGCAAAAAATGCCATGGCAACAATTGGGTCCTTATTAGACATCCCTCACAACATTCCAAAATATGAATTCCTAATTGAGCAGATTCTCGTTCCCGCATTCGAGGTACCTGAATCAGAATATGTGTGCAAAATCATTGGTCTTGGTGATCCTTGGTATCATGACATCTACACATACCTTCGAATAGGAGTCATACCAGTTTACCTACCTTCAAACCTAAAATGAACCTTTGTCAAAAAGGCATCCATAATTGTTATCCTAGGTGATACCCTATACTGTAGGAGCATAGAAGGTACCTTACCGCACTGCCTAAATGCTGAGGAGGCATTAACCACTCTAACTAAAGTTCATAATGGTATTTGTGGTTCACACTCAAGTAGAATGACCATAGCCAAGAAATTGTTGAGGATGGGGTATTATTGGCACACAATGGAATGAGAAGCACATGATCATGCCAGAAAATGTCTACAATGTTAGCAGTATGGGGACCTCATCCATGCTCCAGCTCAAGAGCTTCATCCCATTGTCACACCATGGCCCTTTTTGTAGTGGGGCCTCGATCTCATTGGAAAGATAACTATGACTTCATCTAATGGCCACAAGTTCATCATAATTACAACTGAGTACTTTACTAAGTGGGTGGAGGCCATACCCATGACATACATAACCAGGAAACATATTTCAAATTTTATCCTGAACTACCTCATTTGTCATTACGGTGTCCCACAAGCCACTATCTCAGATAATGGGACACCATTCAAAAATCAGGAGGTCCATGACTTATGCGAGAAATTCAAAATCCAACATCGCTTCTCCACCCCGTACTATCCCCAAGGAAATGGCCAAGCAAAAGCTACAAACAAAACCATTTTGAAAATCCTCAAGAAAATAGTCAATGATGCAGGTTGTGACTGGCATTTGCAGCTTAATCTCACCCTTTGGGCCTACCAAACCAACATCCACACACCCACTGGCACCACCCCTTTCTCCTTGGTCTACGAATCAAAATCTATACTCCCAAATGAGATCCAGCTCCCATCCGTTAGGATATTGTTGCAAAACCTCATCATAGATGAAGAGTACCGGGTATGAAGACTAAATGAGCTAGAGCTACTAGATGAGAGATGGATAGATGCTTTAAATCACTTGCAATTCTATCAGAATAGACTCAAAGGAGCTACAATAATAAAATTAGAAGTAGGACGTTCCAAGTCAGAGAACTGGTCTTAAAAGAGAATCAGAAGAATGTCCCAAACACAAGCAGCAAAGGCAAGTTCAAACCTAATTGGTTAGGACCTTTCGTCATCACAGCAAGTTACAAATTAGGTGCATATCAGCTATCAACACCTGAAGGGGAGCCTATGTAGGAGCCCATGAATAGCTCCCATCTCAAAAAGTTTTATGCCTAAATCTTTCAAGGTATAGAACCAAAAAACCCAAAAAAAATAGAAATGTCCTGAAAAAATGGTTACCTTTGTGAAAAAATGGCAAACAAGCATCTTGGTGACAACAAAAAAAATCAAAAAACAAAAAATCCAAATAAATCAAAAAATGGATCCAAAAAATAGTAAAGAGAAAAAAATCATCCTCTAGTGAAAACCACTTTGGTAGCACTTTGGACAAGTACCTTGGCAAAAACCTAGAAAATAGGCACCTTGTGTAAATAAGCACTTCCCATCCACCAGAATCTTTATGGCTTGTTCTGCATCATCCATCCATTTTTCTTTCATCATCCATCGCATTCAGGTCTCCATCCATCACTCATCCACTTGCATCTGCACCATGGCTTGGTCCTATTTTCGTATCATGATCCCTCCTAGTACTACTCAGCTCATTCGAAAGGTTAGTTTGTCCAGCCTTTATCAAAGTAGTCTATTACATCACACTGGGGGCATGTTCTTCTCAGATCGGATTCATGTATGATCTTAAAGTCCTCAAATCAAAAAATCCAAAAACATCAAAACATCAAAAAATCAAAAAACATCAAAACATATCAAAATCCAAAAAAAGTCAAAAAATAGACTTGTCTTGTTGAACTACATCATCTATGAGCTTGAACGTAGGTAAGGTTGATCTTTTATCATCCCCCGAGACACTTAGGTTAGTCCTTTAGGAGTCCGTCATAATAAACTGATAGTTCATCATGTATATCATCATCTGTAAATCGATCAAGTGATCAGTCGAACTAGGTGGTCTCTATGTATATAACGTAGGAAAGGCTAATTTTTTGATCAGCCCTTGAGGCCCCTAGGATAGGTTTCTAGGTTAGTCTCTTGGTCAAAATCTCAGAAAATCCCAAAAACATTCAAAAAATCAAAAATCAAAACATTTGTAAAACCTCAAAAAATACCAAAAACAACCTCAAAACATTGCAAAACATCAAAAACATCCAAATATTTGAAAAAATCCATCTGTCTCATCTCGCTTACACCCACAATAACACCATTCATAATAAACCAATTGTCATCTTCAACCTTTGGTGAAACAGTTAGAAACAAGTCTAGCAGGTTAAAAGTGAAAAACTCAAAAACGTCAAGTCTCAAGTCTAAGTCAGTACGTAAACAAGTTGGTCAATTATTTGTGTCGATAGTCCATCATCCAAATAGTCCCATATCAACATCTGACAACATCATGTCCTAGGATGAATCCTTCCTATAGGGGGCATTATTTATCAGAAAGAACACTTTGGATAAATGAAATGACATGCCGCCATCCACTAACATGTCCTAGGTTGTATCCTTCCTACAATGGGCATTATCTTTTGGCAATTGTTTTGGTTCTTATCCTTAAAAACACATTCCCTTTTGGTTAGTGGTATTGAAGAACATCAACTTGTTTGTGTGCTTTATCTTTTTCTTTTGACTTATCTTATTGCACTCAGTCCAAGGACCTCTCAAGGATTTCCGAATGAAGGATTTAGAGAGATAGGAGCGGGGCA
Organism: Sequoia sempervirens; assembly: GCA_007258455.2. Classification (NCBI taxonomy): domain Eukaryota; kingdom Viridiplantae; phylum Streptophyta; class Pinopsida; order Cupressales; family Cupressaceae; genus Sequoia; species Sequoia sempervirens. Next base: position 230,084,279 of record VDFB02271358.1, read on the forward strand.
GCGATCATTATTCTTTTGTTTTTTGTGCTTGTTGGATGTTCTTGTAAGATAATTTGGCGAATACTTTCCTTGTTAGATATGTATAGAGGATGTTTTGGACAGCTTGTTGACTATTGCATTGATTGGTTATACCTTTTTGTGTTTTGCTCTAAGATGTTTGAAACTTCTAAAGTGCATCCTAGCAAGGTTTCTATATGTTAGGTGTGAACAAGAATGATCCTATCTGCTTGTCAAGTCAAAATTAATCTCACTAGGTACAATGCCATCCTGGTTTTCTATACCTTGATGCATCATACCATGTTTGTTATCAAACATAAGAAAATTTGGCCCTTTGAAAATCCCAATTCCTCAGAAATTAATCATCATCATCATCATCATTTGCATTTACATCATCTTGTGTCTTGTTGAAATGACTTCTTCTTTTCTTACTAACTGCACTAACAAGGTACTATGAAAGTTCATCATCACCATCATCGTCATCGATCCTACATCCGCAAATCATTAGCATATTGCATAAACATATCATATAGGAAACATAAGCATTGCATTTTAATCATCATATAAACAAGTGATCATAAACATTCTTCTTATATAGTGCATCCATTTCACCCATTACATTGCATCGCATAACATTCATTTGCATTTTATAACCATTTCACATTACCACCTATCACATAAATCATTACATAAACAAAAACATTTCATAATCATTTTTGCATAATCATAAACAATAGGCATAAAAACATTTAATTCATTTACATCATCTCATCACTTTGCATTAACATAACATCGCATCCTCATATCACTTTGCATCACATACATTACATCATCATTTATTATGTTTAGGATAATAACATTTGTTATTCTAATCATCTCATAGAACCATCTCATTTGCATCATATCACAACCATTACATCATCCATATCATCTCATAAAAAGCATCATAAATCATTCCACATAGGCATAAATGTGCAAAATTCATTATAAGCAAAGCATATAGGCATCCATAAATAAATATAGGTCACATATCATTTCACACAAACATCATAGATCATATCATTTCACATATCAGACCATTGCATCTGTATTATCATAAATAGACCATCACATTTGCATATCATAATTTAACATAATATAGATCTGTTAGTCATAATAATAACACATATATCATTAGAAATAAACATCCATAACATATACAAGTAAAATAATCCATGCATAAAAGGGAAACATAGTACATCACATCAAAATCAGCTCATATATATATCATCACATAACTGTCATAATACAAAGAATAAATCGGATCACTGTACATGTGTCAATTAGTACAAAATGCCCATCAGGCTATCAAAAGTGAGCCCATAAGGCACAAAAAGTATCATAACATCTCAATTAGGCTCGGTCTCTGTGAATGCTACCATCACCTCTATCATTGTGACCCTCTGTTGGTCAGTGGCTAGCCCGCTCTGAGTACTCTGGGACCCACTCTGCTCTAGGCATGGTCTCGTGATAAGCTTGTCAGTAATACTCTACCTCTCGGATGGCATCCCTATAGGACCGAAATGATACTATACCCTAGGAGGAGGAGGTTGTCATGCTCTCTATCTACTGCCTCTAGCCTAGCTCAGTGGCTTCTTGTAGCTCTCCAACTTGTCTTTGTTGCACGGCTTGATCTCTCTCTACTATGAGCTGCTCTCTCTCAGCCCTCACCTGATCTCTCTTGGAAATCATGGCCTAGATCTAAGCTTGTAACTATGCAATCAACTCATCTCGAGCATCTTCTTGTCCCTATGGGTGCACATGTGGCTGTACCCAAGGCTGATCCTCATCTCATGGTGGCTCCTACTGCTGGTCCTGCATATGTACATCTCCGTGACCTAGCGGGATTGGGGGCACAACTAGTGGATTCTATCAAATCTCAACCCTCTATCCTCATCCTCATCCTCCCTCTACCTCTAACTCTGCACAAATCTCGATCAACACTTGGAATAGTCAACCAAAGTGGAGGTCAAAACTAGTACCTGTAAGCCTGGGTGGTGTTGTGATCTGCTAAACCCTAATCATAAGCCCATGGTCAGGCTACCAACTGCCAAAAAACTGTTGACAGCCTTTGAGGTAGGAATTTATTGTCCCCATCATACCTGTGTCATGTTGTGAGTGAAGATGGCTACATATTTGTCATTAGGCCGATCCTATGGCTCTCCAAATTGATGTTGCATGTGCTCGGGTAGGTACCTCTCAATCATAGTATGCTCCCGCTCGTGCATATATTGGTCCTAATGGCAATAGAATAGCTAATTGGCATTGTCAGCCCATCCAAGCCAACCAAGGTATGGTCACCAAGTGAAAACCAGCATCTCATCTAAGACCCACCTCCAGTAGGGGATCCCGTGCTCACCAGTGTGTGTAAAGGACACACCGCCTCTGTATCGTGCCACAAGGGGATCATCTACCCCCATCAGAACTGAAATGACACATGGACATAGCAAAGAAATGTGCTCCCATGCCTAGACGTGAAGTGAAGTCACCCCAACCCCATCGCTTTGTCGTGCATGTCGACGTACTCATGGAGGTCCCTGTAAAGAGAAGCTAGAAGAACATGCCCCCATGCAAAACAAATTGGCCTGTCTCAGACCATCCGCTCCTAGCAATATCCCCAGCCAGGACTGAAGTATCACCCTCATCTATCTAGGGCAACAAGACCTGAAATGATAGCTACAACCACCAAATAGTAGGGAGGTGTTATTACCCTATATCGCTCTAGCTCTAGATATCTGTCCCTCACAGAAAATGATGTCCCATGTGGCAAGGACTCTACAGTAGGCTCACACCCCTTGTCCATATCAAATTTTTTTTGTCGGCCATTAATTAGTAGTTGTAAAATATGCCAGACATTCTCTAGAGTGATGGTATGCTTGCTAGTGGGGAGATGAAACAAGGACATCTTGTTGTGCCACCTCTCAGCCAGCATTGACAACATCCCTAGGTGAGTGCGCATGGGTGTCGAGTATGCAATGTACCATAATCTCACAACCTTGAGTCAATCCTAGTCCTTGTCACTCAGGTCTCGCAAGATGCTAGCCAAATCTCGCGATCGGTGCTCCCAAGAGTAGAGCTCCCTCGCTGCATCCTGCATCAAGGAAGGTCAACGTGTTAAAAATTTTGAAAAAAATTCTGGTCAAATACTCCAAAAACTTCCCCAGCAGTGCAGTTTGTGATGGTGTCACAGTTTGATTTTAATCAAAATCTGACACTAGACCCTAAAATTCGCTATATGGCACCACTGCGGTGCACTTTCCCTTCCATCGTCGCAATTTGGGTGAATTCAGTAACACTGCATCACACTTTATCAAACCAGCCCGCCGATCCTGAGTTCAACGTTGGAGTTTTTAAACTCCGAACTACACCACTGCGGCGCAAAATAGCACCACTCGACACAGTTTTATTTTTGAGCACTACTATATAGCGCCGCTATAGGTGAACCAACCCTTTAAAGCATGAATTGAGGTATTAATTGAAAGGATGAAGCTTGGGTAAGGACCACATACCGGTGCCTCGATGCCAAGTGGCCACTGGTACATCCAAAATTGATCAGTGACGTGTAGGGGAAGCTATCATTGCACCATATCCCCGAAGAGTCAGAGCTCAAATCTCAAGGTTGCTAGCAGAGGTGTGTGAAAATGACTTGAAAGTGACCCCTCGGGCCCCTTTTAAGCCTAAAAATTAGGGTTTTTCACCTTGTTTGGCTTTCCTACTAGGGTTTTTGACCCTCAGACCACTTTATGTCTAGTTGAGGCTTGTTTTTGATCGTTTTATTGCGTTTAGACATGTTTTTAACCTCTTGGAGCCTTTTTAGACCTATCAGGTACTTTATCTTCTTTTTTCATGAGATCACCCAAAAATTGGAATTTTCGTCCAATCTCTCGAGGGGGCATTATATTGGCATATTCTCTCCCCCCAGGCAGTAGTGGGGAAAATTTTTAAATAGAATTTTTTTTGGCTTTGATTGAGATCTTTTATTCTTTGAATCAACGCAACGAGTGCACTGCTTCAAAGAGGGGCAAAATGTAGACACGCAAAATATAATGATTGACATTGTGCATCTGATCCTGACTTACTAACATCATTTCTTCTTGAATCATCTCTTGGTCTAACCATTTAATCAAATCTCCTTATCTGATTAAATTCATCAGTATTCCTCCCTTAATTGAATAAATCATTTTATTTAATTAAGTGAATCTCTTTTGTTAATTAAATCAAACCATCTTATCTAATTATCCCTATTTAATTAAATAATCAATTATTTAGTTAAATCTCTAAAGTCTATCTATTAAATTAAATAAATTAAAACCTTATTTGATTTAGTCTACCACCATCTCTTTTAATTAAATAAATCAAAATCCTTATTTAATTAACCTTTTATCATATGCCTCTCTTATTTGATTTAAATAAATCCATAAATTTGAGTCAAATAGGTCACATCATCTAACCCCTCTCATTAAATTAATTAACCCTTGATTAATTTAATCTCATCTCATGTCCCATCCTCTAGATAATGTAAGTTGCACATGAAAATAGATTTAATTCATTTATTAAATCTCTATTTTCCTCACAAGGCATCTTTTGGAATATTCTCTCAATTTAAATTCAAAAAATTCCAAGTCAACATGTACATCCAACAAGGAAATAAATTCATCTTACATGGCCTTTGGCTTGATCCAAGTGGAATTTATTTCATTTTCCTTTCCATCTTTCATGTCATTTCAATAAATTTGAAATTCAAAATTATGCATTTATTGGCACAAACCCCAAATCTTGCACATCCTTCATCCATTCATAGATTGACAAGTGGCATCATGCCATTGGATGAATGTTAGTCCCACATTGCTCAAATTTGGACATTCATCCATCTTGTAATTCTATAAATAAAATGCTCATATCCTCATTTCATCATCCACAATTTGAACAAAGTTACCATGCCCAAATATCCATCAAATTTCATCAATCATTCTTGAATCATAGTTAAGTTTTGCATATTTTAACTTGTAGCACCCTTCAACATCAAGAAAATGGGTCAAATGTTCATCAACAAATCAAGCTGGCATCATAGGAATTGGGAAAGGGCCAATTTTCACATCAAATTGGCATCAATTCCCCCATGGGATCATGAGTTTGCACATATAATTAGGATTTAATCTTTGTTTTATCATTTCCATTGTGGTTTTCACTATTTTATTCCTAGTTTGAATGTTGTAAATGGATTTCATGGGGAATCCTTATTTTGGCTTGCAATCCCTTGTCTAACTCATTTATTCTTGTTGTTTTGTAGGTACCAAGTTTGGGGTTCACACAGAAACTACCAATTTTTGGCCTATAGGTGACTTTTTGTGAGGATGATGACCTAGAAAATGGGGATACAATTCCAATAACCTTGTAACCTATTATTCAATGATCTTTCAAGCTCCAAGACACCTAGATCTGAAAATCACACAAGGAAAGAGAGAAAATGTTAATTGTTAGGGAATAGGGGTTTGCCTTGGTCAAACCCCTTTTAGGTAATTGAACAAAATAATGAAATAATATAATGAAGCACAAACATGAAGTAACCCAATTATAACCTTGCCATGATGATGGATCTTGAAATGCTACAACAATTGATGAAGAATCTTTCCCTTGAATGCTATCTTGTTGACCTTGTGAAGACTTGAAATGCTTAACTCTTGCTTGCTTGACTTGATGACATGAATTATTGATGTTTCTTGGATGAAATGAGGATTTTAAATCTTTCTTATATAGGTAATCAACTCACATGACCGTTAATTTGATCCCCAAGGCTAACATTGAAGAAATTTGAATTAAAAACCCACTTTTCCCACTCAAATCCTTAAAAATAGGCCAAATGGGACTCATTCACCATCTTGGGTGAATGAGTCCCACCTAGATGTGACTCATTCACCAAGGTGTTGAATGGGTCCCACAAGGGATTTTTTTCATGCTAAAGTATCAGGGAGTGAGGAATTTAAACTTATATGTTGATATTGTTGGGTTTATGATCAAAATATGCCTTGGGATGCACAATATAGGGTCATAGGGGCCTATTAATGATGATATAAAGGTTATAAACGAAACAAGGCCCAAAATCCAATGTAAAAGTGTAAATAGATGCACTTTGCAACACTAAATTAAGGAAAAATTGGTTCTATTTAGCTAAAAAGGTCCCTAAATCCCATGTGAATGTGTAGAACACATTACAACACTAGATTAGGTTCACTTGATTTACAAGCCTCCTAAATTTAATGTGAAAGTGTAAATAAATACATTTTACTACATTAATTTAGGGCATAGCTTAGTTAATTTAGTTTAAAAAGGGCCCAAGACCTAATGTGGATGTGTAAAACACCTTATAACACTAGATCAAGGTGATATTAAGTCCAATTTATCATTAATTATTCCCATATTGAGTGTGAAAATGCAAAGGGGCACATTTTTTGACACTACATTTAGTCCCCACTTTAGTGAGAGGATGAACTTGCTTCAAACTCACACTAAATTAGACATTCAAGAGGGCTCCAATCATACCCATGCAGATGGTCTAGGATAAAAAATATCGAGGTAACCAGGCCCCCAAGATCCAAGATCTAAAGTCAAACCATCATAACCAAAAAAGGACACACACAAGGTGTATGATTTGTAGCAAGACAAGATATGAAAAAATGCAATGTCAATAACTGAAAGAAGAAAAAGAATAAAAGAAATGCACTCACTCTGGGGCCACAAAACTTTAGGTTTTCCATGGGGTGAGTATCCACAATACGCTCACTCTGGGCCACGAAACTTTAGGTCATCTTTGGGGTGAGTAATCCCAAAACGGTGAGACATATACACTAATGGTTGGTATGTACTCACACATGTGTGAGTGGCTATGGGGAAAGTCATGCGTCAGTTGGGATTCCTGCTCAAACCATACCAAACTTATACCTCTTGATAAATTTAATAAGGTGCCACACAAAAATGATCTTTGAGCTCCATGAGGCAAGAAAAACTTCATATGCTTGAATCTCATAGACATTGTAAATGCAAAATAGTGTAAGGTTTATTCAAAGGGATTTTTCTTAGTTCATGCAAGGTCTCTTCTTTGAAAACATCATGCCTAATGTCTCCAAGAGAGGACAAGTTAAAGAAATATCAAACTTTTGGAGGGAATCAATCACAATGACACCACCAAGAAAATGATGCATCACAAGAAAAAAGAAAATTGTGTAGTGAAACATTAGTGTCAATGTATGATGGAGAATGAGTCCCATTTGGCCTATTTTTAAGGCTTTGAGTGGGAAAAGCGAGATTTTAATTCAAATTTCTCCTATGTTAGCCTTAGGGATCAAATTAACGGTCATTTGAGTGGATTGACTATATAAACAAGATTTCAAATCCTCATTTCATTGTAGCAACATCATGCATTCATATTATCAAGTTGAGCACTCAAAGGTAAGGCTTTTCAAGACTTCACAAGATCATTTCTAGGGCATTCAAGGGTAGAAACTTTATCAATTGTTGTAGAAATTCAATATACATGATCATTTCAAGCATATCAAGCATCAAGCATGTTTTTTAGCTAATGTTGTGATGTAGCATTAAAGATCCATAGCCAAGAATTGTTCCATTCCTATTGTCAAAGATCAAGATCTACATCCTTCATGGCCATTTCATGTTAAGTTGTAGATTTACAAGACATTATCTACAAGGCATCATTCAAGGTATCATTTTTCATGTTTCATGTCCTATGTTCCATGCTTCACGTCCTTGTTTAATTGTTTCATCATTTGGTTTAATTACCTAAAAGGGGTTTGACCAAGGCAAACCCCTATTCCCTAATAATCAACATTTTCTCTCTCTTTCTTTGTGTGATTGTAGATCTAGGTGCTTTGAAGAATTCAAGATCATTGAAGAATAGGTTAAAATTTGTTGGATTTGTCTCCCCATTTGCTAGGTCATCATCTTCACAAAAAGTCACCTATAGGCTCGAAATTGGTAATTTTATATCCGAATATCAAGAGGAACAAGAAGAGCAGATATTAAAGACCATATTTAGACCTTCAAGTTTCATAAAATTGTAAGTGGAATCATTCACCAAGATTTGTAAATGAGTCCCATTTTGGGTCAATTTTGGGATTTTTATAGTTTTAGATACCCTTTTTTGATAATTGTTCTTGTACAGAAACCTTGATCTGGGATTGATTCACCCAAAATGGAAAATGAGTCCTACTGGGCTTAAAAATCAACATCTTCAATATTTTAGAGTTCCATTCCATCCCTAGAAAGTTTCTAGGTGCACACTTTTAGTTTTGTAGCTTTCTGTTTTGTTTCATGGTCATTTCTAGGTCATTTTGCATATCACACTATGTTTTGTAACTCATTATCTTTTCCAAGATTACACTTGGTGGTAAACCCCTAATTATACATAATTCAATCCTTAGAACCATCCCTTCACCATATTTCAATCTCCTTTGCATTGAAATCTCAAGGGTTTGTTCTTGAGTGAAAGGTTGAAAATAGCCTCTCGCCTTTTAGGTCCTAAACACTAGAAGTGAAAGAGAACCCCCCTATTTTCTTCTTTTCATTTTTAAATGTAGTGTAGAAAAATGTGTTCCTTGCTCGATATGGTAATAATTAATGATAAATTAGAATTAATGTCACCCTGATCTAGTGTTGTGAGGTGTTTTACGCATCCACAATAGGTCTCGGGCCCTTTTTAAGCTAAATAAACCTAACTCTATCCTAATTTAATGTTGTAAAATGTATTTATTTACATCTTCACATAAAATTTATGGAGGCTTGTAAATAAGTGGACCTAATCTAGTGTTTTAATGTGTTTTACACATTCACATAGGATTTAGGGCCCTTCTAAACTAAATAGACTCAATTTTGCCTTAATTTAGTGTTGTAAAGTGTATTTATTTACACTTTCACATTGTTTTTTGGGTCCTCTTGCTTTTATAACCTTAATATCATCATTAATAGGCCCCTATGACCCAATATTGTGCATCCCAAGGCATATTTCAATCAAATACTTGACAAGATCAACATTAAAACTTAAATTCTTCACTCTCCAATAGTTTAGCATGAAAAATAGCCCCTATGGGACTCATTCGCCCAAGGTGGTGAATGGGTTCAAGAAGGGTTATTTTTCATGCTAAAGTGTTGGGGAGTGAATAATTTAAGTTTTTATGTTGATCTTGTCAGTTTTTTGATCGAAATATGTCTTGGGGTGCACAATATGGGGTCATAGGGGCCTATTAATGATGATACTAAGGTTATAAATGTAAGAGGTCTCAAAAGCCAATGTGAAAGTGTAAACAAATACACTTTACAACACTAAATTAAGGAAAAATTGAGTCTATTTAGCTTAGAAGGGCCCTAAATCCCATGTGAATGTGTAAAATTCATTACAACACTAGATTAGGTCCACTTGATTTACAAGCCTCCTAAATTAAATGTGAAGATGTAAATAAATACATTTTACAACATTAAATTAGGATAAAGTTAGGTTAATTAGCTTAAAAAGGCCCAAGACCTAATTTGGATGTGTAAAACACCCCACAGCACTAGGTCAGGGTGACATTAATTCCAATTTATCACTAATTTTTCCCATATCGAGCAAGGGACACATTTTTCTACACTACATTTGGCCCCCACTTTAGTGAGAGGATGCAATTGCTTCAAACTCATGCTAAAGTATACATTGAAGAGGGGTGCAATTATACTAGTACGGATGGTCTAGGATAACAAAGATGGAGGAGGTAACCAAGCCCCTAGGATCCAAGATTCTAAGTCAAACCAGCATAATCACAAAAGCACACACACAAGGGTGTATAATATGCAACAAAACAAGATACAAAAACATGCAATGTCAATAACTAGAAGAAGAACAAAAATAAGTCAAAATAAAAAGGTGGATCAAGCTTCAACCATTTTTCCAACATGATGTGGATCAAATCTAAGTTGTTCATCTAAAAAATGCATACTCACTCTAAGGCGACATAACTCTTGGTTGTCCATCGGGTGAGAAGTCCTAAAATGTGAGAAACATACGCCCATGGTTGGTATACACTCACACACATGCAAGTGGCTATGGGGAAAGTCATGTGTCAGATTGGGCTTCCCACTCAAATCATGCCAAAGTTATACCTCCTGATAAATTATATAAGGTACCACACAAAAATGATCTTTGAGCTCCATGAGGCAAGCACGACTTTGTATGTTTGAAACTCATAGGCATTGTAAATTCAAAAGAGTGTAAGATTTGTTCAAAGGGATTTTGCTTAATGTTTCCAAGAGAGAAAAAGTCAAAGAAACATCATGCTCTTGGACGAAATCAAGCCCAATGAAACTACCAAGAAAAGGATGCATTGCAAGAAGAAATAAAATCGCACAATGAAATATGAGTGTCAATGTATGCCCCCACTTTAAAGCAGTTGCTAACACCATTACTATGAGAAATTGCTTTAAAGTAGAAGAGGACATGAGAGCTTATTCAAATAGCCCTATGCCAAGTCATGTGTTTCAAATAAGCTACGCCATGAAAAAGTATGTCACATGCGAGTTGACTTAAGGCATGTCGTTCACACCCCAAGCTTTCTCTTATATGTACATAAAAGGTGGTCAACTATCCAAAAGAGACAACAAGTAACATATGAGGAGTTTAACTAACCGATTTCCCACACTTACTGTAGGTCAAGGATGAGATGAATAGGATGAAAATAAGTATCAATTAAAGGAATCAGGTGCTTCAACACAAGGAAGAGCACCACACTCCTTGAGATGTTGAATTTGGTTGTTTAAAGCCTTACATTCATTAGTAGAATGACCATGAACTCTATGATAGGCATAAAATGAATTCTTGTAGTAGAATTTATTTTGTGTTTTTGGAGGGAGAGATATCAAGCGATCTTCGATTAGTCTCGCCAAGATACTCTCTTGATCAATAGAAGATGTTCATTTATTATGCGACAAAGATATATCTTGCTTAGTACAAGATGTCATACCTACACAAGACTCTTTAGATTGCAAGATTTTTTCCTCTCCTTGAAAGGAGGATTTAAAATCTAACAAATTCAAATCATTAGTGTTTTGCATAATGATATTGACATTAAATGAATATTTCTTTGTTTTTTTCATTTCTTGTAAAGGAAAATGATCAAGACCACTACTATCTATCAATTTAGGATGCACTACTATTAAATTCAGCTTAGAAGAATCTTATGTTCACCAAAATGAAGCATAGAATTTTGTTCTTTACTAGGGTTTAGGACCTAGGGCAATAATCTTCTATACTTCACATTCAATGATGACCCTAGAGATCTCATCCCAAGAGTGGAATAGGGGCAAGAGATCTAAAAATCAGGTAGCTTAGGGTGTGATATCAGATTAAAGAGGGGTTCATTACCAAATTTAGACCTGGAAAGACAATGCAATGAAGGATGAAATACAAGATGTAAAACAAAACTATAATTTGATGCAATGCTTCAATGAATGACTTAGAAAAGAAAACAAAATAAAACAAAAAGTTGTGAAATAGAAAGTGTGTACCTAGAAACTTGTTGGAGATGGAATGGGGTTCTGAAATGTTCAAAATGTTGATTTTAGACCTAGTGGGACTCATTCACCATTTCGGGCAACTTAGTCCCAATTTTGGAAAATTGTACCAGAGCAAGTTTCAACCAAATGGGTATCCAAATTTGCAAAGATATCTGAAAAAATACTATAGTGGGACTCATTCACCAAAACTAGGGGATCAAAATGAAATGGTGAAATTTGTAGGATCTCTTACACCTTTAGGGTTTTGGACCTTAGAAAAGGAGAGAGACAAATCTCAACACTTCACTCAAGAACAAACCCTTGAGATTTCATTGCAAAGGAGATATAAATCTGACAAAGGAAAGGTTCTAGGGATTGAATAATGACTAATGAGGGGTTCACGACCAAGTGTAAACTTGGAAAAGACAATGAAATGCAAAAATGGAATGTGATATGCAAAAAAATTCTAAATAACCTAGAAAAGTAAACAAAACAACAACAAAAATTGCAAAACAAAAAAGTGTGCAATTGGAAACTTGTAGAGGCTTGAATGAAGATTGTAAATACTAATGATCCTAAAATTTTGACCTATTGGAACTCATTAGCCATTCTGGGTGAATTAGTCCCAGATCTAGGTTTCTACAAGGGAACATGTTTCTCTCTAAAGGGCATTTGAAACTGCAAAAACATAAAAATTGATCCAGAATGGGACTCATTTTCCAATCTTGGTGAATGAGTACACTTAGGGCTTTCTAAATTGGAAGGTCTGAATCTGGTCTTTAATGTTTTCTCTTCCTATTTCTCCTAATTTCTACATGTGGAATTTCCAATTTTGGGCTTGTAGGTGACTTTTTGTGAAGATGATGACCTAGAAAATGGGGAGACAGCTCCAACAACCTTGTAACCTATTCTTTAATGATCCCCAAGCCTTCAAAGTACCTAGATCTATAATCACACAAAAAAATACCTTAGAGATCTCACCCCAAGAGTGGAATAGAGGAAAGAGAGCTGAAAATAGGGTATCCTAGGAGATGTTTTCAAATTAGAAGAGGGGTTCACCAGGTAAAGTTTAGACTTGTAAAGATAATATAATGGATGAAATAAAAAACCCTAGCTTGATGCAATGCTTCAATGAATGACCTAGAAATGACAATGAAACAAAATAGAAAGCTACAAAGCTGAAAGTGTGCAGCTAGAATCTAGAGAGAGATGGAATGGAACTCTAAAATTTTGAAGTTTTTTCTTTTTAGGCCTAGTGGGACTCATTCCCCATTATGGGTGAATTAGTCCTAGAAAAGGGTTTCTATACAAGAACATGTTTCTCGAAAAAGGGTATCCAAAACAACAAAAATATCAAAATTGACCCAAAATGGGACTCATTTTCCAATCCTGGTGAATGATTCCACTTAGGGTTTTCTAAAACTTGAAGGTCTGAATCTAGTCTTTAATGTCTATTCTTCATGTTCCTCTTGATTTCTAGATTAGAAACTAACAATTTTGGGCCTATAGATGACTTTTTGTGAAGATGATGACCTAGCAAATGGAGAGACAATTCTAAAAACCTTGTAACCTATTCTTTAATGATCTTTTAAGCTCCAAAACACCTAGATGTGCAATCACACAAGGAAAGAGAGAGAGAAAATGTTGATTGATAGGGAATAGGGGTTTTCCTTGGGAAAACCCCTTTTAGGTAATTAAACAAAATGATGAAATAAGATAATGAAGCATGACCATGAAGTAATGCAATTAGAACCTTTCCATGATGACTGCCTTAGGACTAATGTTGAATGCTATCTTGGTGACCTTGTGAAGACTTGAAATACTTAACTCTTGATTACTTGAATTGATGACATGAATGCTTGATGTTTCTTGGATGAAATGAGGATTTGAAAGCTTTCTTATATAGGCAATCCACTCACATGATTGTTAATTTGATCCCCAAGGACGACATTGAAAAAATGAGTTAAAAACCAATATTTCCTAATCAAAGCCTTAAAAATAGGCCAAATGGGACTCATTCATCATCCTAAGTGAATGATTCCCACCTGGATGGGACTCATCCACCCAAGGTGGCGAATGGGTCCTACAAGGGCTATTTTTCATGCTAAAGTGTTGTGGAGTGAAGAATTTAAGATTATATGTTGATATTGTTGGGATTTTGATCAAAATATGCCATGGGATACACAATATAGGGTGATATGGGCCTATTAATGATTGTGTAAAGGTTATAAATGTAGTAGTACCCAAAATTCAATTTGAAAGTGTAAATAAATACACTTTACAACACTAAAATAATGCAAAATTGGGTCTATTTAGCTAAAAAGGGCCCTAAATCCCATGTGAATGTTTAGAACACATTACAACACTAAATTTCATCCAATTGATTTAAAATCCTCCCAAATTTAATGTGAAAGTGTAAATAAATACATTTTACAACATTAAATTAGGGAAGAGTTAAGTTAATTTAGTTTAAAAAGGGCCCAAGACTTAATGTGGATGTGTAAAACACCTCACAACACTAGACCAAGGTGATATTAAGTCTAATTTATCATTAATTCTTCCCATATCGAGTGTGAAAATGCAAAGGGACATATTTTTTGACACTATAGGGACAAAAAGGAGAAATAAACAATTAAAGCGGGATGTTCAAAGGGACTTTGCTTAATTCATGTGAGGTGTTAATCTTAGGGGACATCATTCCTAATGTATTGAATAGAGGACCAATCAAAGGATACAAGATTTACAACTTAGGGAATGCAATGTGTCATATTACCACTAAGAGAAATATAATATGCTAACATAAATTATGCTCTTGAAGGACATTATTCCCAATGTCACCACAAAGAGGAAAAACATATTGCATGAAATAAGAAAATCACATCAAGGAACATGGAAACAAGTGCAAATGAAATCATGCCAAAATAATGCCAATGTATACCCCCACTTTAAAGGAGTTTTGAACATGCTATGAGAAATTAATTTAAAGTAGCCAAAAAGGAAAAAGGAAAAGAAAGGGTTGTCCCCCTGAAACACATAAGGGATCTATGGATTTGGGATCAATATCTGTCTTTGTTATAATGATATTAGAGAGCTCAAAATTGTCATCATTCCCCAAATACACATAAAACTGGAAGAATGACACAAAGAGAGTGAAAGAAAATGAAAAAACTTTTAGGTCAACATGGAAGAAACATGAATATCTCGATGCCTTGCATTATCCCTAGAAGGAAAACATAAGACAAAAATGAAAATGAAAAGTGAAGATAAGGAAAAATATTTTGGGTTAACATGGAAGAGATATAGTGTGTCTCGACGCCTTGCATCATCCCAAAAAGGAAAACACAAGACAAAAAATGAAAATGAAAAGAAAAGATAAAGAAAAATATTTTGGGTCAACATGGAAGATACATAGGGTGTCTCAACACCTTGCATCATCCCCGAAAGGAAAACATAAGACAAAAAATGAAAATCAAAAGAAAAGATAAAGAAAAATATTTTGGGTCAACATGCAAGAGACATAGGGTCTCTCGAAGGCTTGTGTCATCCCCAAAAGAAAAAAACAAGACCAAAATGAAAATAAAAAGCAAAGATAATAGTTAAATGAAAAGGAAAAAGTGTACGACATATAGAAGAATGAAGTACAAATAGAGGAATGCACATAGAGAGAGATACATCAAACAAAACATCATGGGGGACCACATTGCACACATGCAATCATAAAAGAAAATGAAATAATTAAAAATAATAGTAAGGCAAAGGAAATTTAACCTAAAGCAGGTCACCCACCTCCCAATCTTAGTATATATATACAAAAGGTAAATGATAAACCTAAGGGACAACAACAAATGCCTTACTAGGACAAGGCTATCAACTTCTTCCCCCCCACTAAGTGCAAGACAAGAATGAGTTGAGGTAGGTGGTGGGAAGGGTCATGTAATAGTGATAATAAAGTATTCTACAACTATTACATTCAAAGAAGTTTTATTATATGAAGTTAGGAAATCACTGTTAGAAACCAAGATTAGATTTTCATTGCCATCAAAGTGAAATTTTTGTAATATTAACAAAAATGCATGACACTCATTGGTACTATGTACAAGAATTTGATGATATGCACAATTTTGAACTTTTACATCTTTAGGATATAGCACAAATCTATTCATAGGTGGTAATGTTATTAGTTCTTTGTTTAAAATTATTCGTAATTTCCTTTCACTTTCAGGTGGTGGATGAGGAGACTTTAGTTTTTCTAACTTGTAAGGTCTCTTGTGTTTGCTAGTTTCACCCTTTTCTTTACTTGAATATGAAGGAGGAGGATCCAAGGGGATCATCTCATCCTTGTCCTTGTGATCTATTGCTTGTTCTTTGGGAAGAAGTATATTCATATCGAGGGGCGGGGGGATCAAAGATCATTGTGCCATCACTATGAAGCCTTGGGTATTCTCTAGCAGGTCTTGTGCTGCGAGGGGGATCTTGATATCCTAAGCCTTTGGTGTTTTCATTATTGGGTATTTTCTATAGAACTTGATGAATTTCATGTTCACTTGTTGTATCACATCCTTGTTTACTTGATATTGTGAATCCCTTTCCATATGTTTCTTCAAGATTGATTGAAGTGCTTGTCACTTTGTTATCATAAAATAGTTGAGTGTTTGTTTGCATGTAGGAACTAGGTTCACCTATTGTAGGAAACTTAGGGGATCCTCTTGCGCTTGTCATTGTTATGATCTATTGGTTATTCTTTGGGAAGAATTATATTTAGATTGGGGGGGAATCAAAGATCATCGTGACATTGCTACAAAGCCTTAGGTATTCTCTAGAAGGTCTTGTGCTATGAGGCAGATCTTGATATCCTAACCCTTTTGTGTTTTCATTAGTTGGTATTTGTTCTAGAACTTGATGAATTTCATGTTCACTTGTTGTATCACATCCTTGTTTACTTAAGATTGTAAATCCCTTTCCATATGTTTCTTCTAGATTGATCGAAGTGTTTGTCACTTTGTTATCATAAAATGGTTGAGTGTTTGTTTGTATGGAGGAACTAGGTTCACCTATTGTAGGAAACCTAGGTTCAACTTGTATTTTAGGATGAAAGTAACCAAACATCTCAAGAGGTGGTATTGTTCGAGGATTTGGTTGTTTCATGGATGGATAGAAGGATGCATTATCTTCAAGGTTGTTAAGGAAATCATTTAGGAACATTTTCATGTTGTCATCATCTTCTCCAATGATGTCAACATCATGAGGAGAAAATGCATTATGAGTTGTGTGAGCATGAGAAATTTTGATTTCATTAGGGTCATTACCAAATGAACAATTTGACACATCTACTAAAGATTTCAATGTCATCCAAAGCTTTTTGAAGCACATATCCATGATGCAAGATTTAACAAATGCACTTGAAATGAAAGAAATTGATATAACAACAATTTTGTAAACTGAAACAGAGAACTGAAGGTAGCCAATAGAAGCATAGAAGATAAATTTTAGATCCTAAAAAGTGGAAAGTCAAAATTAATAGGGACTACAAAACCAGTAAGGCTATCTTAGTCCTACTAGTGAAATTATGAAGTTCTAGGGACTAAAACAAACAAAAAACATGAGAGAAAGGATTCTGAGATAGAAACCCTGAGAGGGACTAAGATACTAGGAAGGGAATTTTAGTCCTAGTAGAGGTTTTTCTTAGAAAAATATCAAATTCTATATTTTCTACAATGTTTATAGATTTCCTATTCAGGATGCTGATGTTTAAAAATAGAAAAGTGTGCAAATGAATGCAAGAAAAAGTAACTAGTAACAAGCAATTGAATGAAAAGTTAATGCAAATATTTTTCAATTTCCAATGCAATAAGAATGTTTCTAAATGCAATTCAGAGGTCAAAAAATGCACTTTTCAGTTTTTGAATGGAATAAAATGATGCAAGAAAGAAAAAAAGTGACCTATATGCACTTTCAATAATGAAAATATGAGAAACCTAGAAATGCAATTTTCACTAAGTATGAAAAACCCTATATGCAATTTCACTAATGAAAAACTCAATATAATAATGAATGCAATCTAGATCTAGAAAATGAACTCCAAATCAGAAAAATAATGCTCAAAAGAGTCGGGTTTACCAAAAAAAATTGTATGTGAAAAGGACGGTGCACTAATGGTACCACTCTTCACCCAAAAACACTCAATAATGTACTAAGAACCCTAATTGGATTGACTATCAACCTCACAAGGTGAGTAAATTCTCAATTAGGAGGACCTAGAAGGGGGATTTTTCAGCTTTTGGGGGTTCACCACCAAGAAAATGCTTGGAAAAGACAAACAAACATTCAACTCACAAAATATAACAATGCAAGTTGAATGGAAGATGAAAACAATGAAAATATGCAATAGGAAGTTAGGAGGTATGCACTTGGGAAGTTTGGAGATGTGAGGATTCTGGAAATGCAAAGAAGTTGCCAAAATATGCCAAGGAGGATAAAGATGCCTTCATTATTGTGTTGTTGTTTTTGGGGTAGATGAAAAATCTTCAGATGTCGGAACTAGATCTAGAAGAATTTCCAAAAAGTAATCTCAGGAGGACTAAGATGCTCTTACAATTGTCTTAGTCCTATTTGGAATTTCTTAAATCTCTGAATAGGGTTTATATCTACACTTCCTTCTTTTCTAATCTTAGGTTCTAAAACCTCTAGATTTGGCTTGTAGGCAAGTTTCTGTGAAGATGACAACTTGGTCATGCAACTTTGCACTCCAAATAATCTTCAAGTCTTCAAACTAGGTTTGTAATCACAAATATGTGAGAAGGTAAAAACTTGTTGATTATTAGTGAATGGGGATTTGCCTTGGTCAAACCCCTTGTTGGTAATTAAAACTTGAAATGAAATAGAATAATGAAGGGAAATGATGAATGAACAACATGCAATGCTACAACTCACCAAACCCTTATTGTAAATTCTACACACTTGTTTGAAATGGCTACAATGGATATGGATCTTGAAACAAAGGAATGCTTTGATACATCTTTCTTGAATTGCTTGCTTGAATCATAACCCTACATCACAAATGTTAACACAACACACATGGTGCAAGAATAAATGATGGCTCCAAATACTTGAAGAATTTATCTTGAATGCTCTTGTGAACTTAATTTGATATTAGGAATGTTCTCAAAAAATACTTTTCTTAGAATGAATGAATGAACCTTGTATTTATACTTATCTACGCTTAATATCCTGAAATTACATCACACCAAGCCAACATATGAATTCATCAAATAAAGGAGGCTAAATCTTGCCAAAATTTGAAATTAAATCCTAAAAAATAGCTCAATGGGGACTAAGACGCCCTAGGTGGCATCTTAGTCCCAAGCCATGAAACTTGAGGCACATACACCAAAGAGGGGCCCATTTAAGATACCTCAAAATTAGGGTCCTGAGACCTTTGGGGGACGAATATGCCCTAAGTGGCATTTTAGTCTTGACCCAAAAATTAGGGACACTCCGATGAAATCATTAAATTATCATTTATTCATTGGAGAATGTCATGATTAACCAAAAAAAGATATAATTCATAGGGCTTGTGGATGTAAAATAGGACCAATTAATACATAAAGAAGGATAAATAAATCAAGGCGAGCCTAAACAAGTTTTAAAATGAAAGGGTATGCATTTTACTACACTACAAATGTTGACTAGGAATCATTCGCTAAGCTGTGTGAATTAGTCTATTTTTTGGAAAATTGTGTGAGAACAACAATCTATGAAAAGGGTATCTAAATCTACAAAAATCTAAAAAGTGACTGGAACTGGGACTAATTTTATAGAAGTGGCGAATCAGTCCAGTTGGGATTTTATTAAACTACAAAGGTTGATCCTTCTCTTCTTTGTCTACTTTGTTCTTCCTAAGTTATTTCTAGATCTGAACCCCTGATTTGTAACCTGTAGGTCTTCTCAAAGGTTCTCCAAGACTTGACAACTTTGAATGATTTGCAACTTTTATCTAATCTTCCTCCTTGGAAAATCTACAATGCAGACTTGTAAATCACACACAAAGGAGAGGGAAAAATGTTGTTGGGATAGTGAATGGTGGTTTTCCTTTGTCAAACCCCTTGAAATGAAATCAAATAAGAATGGAGAATGATGAATGAACAAATGACAATGTTGCAACTCACCCTAGCAATAAATTGCTGCAAACATGCATGTAATGGATCTAATCGATGTAGACCTTGATTCTTTCTTGAATTGGATAGATATTGAATGTAATGCTTGCTTGAATCACAAAATCCTACACCACAATTGTTAGCTCTAAAACAACATGATACATGAAATCCTTTACATGATGATTGATTCTTGAATACTACTCTAAAATGCTTGATAATTTTCCATTGAATGCTCTTGAAAATGCTTGAATGCTCTTGTGAACTCAACTTGCTATAAGGAATGCTCTCAAAAAATTCTTAGGTGAAAATGAATGAAAGAACCTTGTATTTATACTCAATTATGCAAGAATTCATTAAATTATAACACTACAAGCCAACATCAAAATTAGGAAGACAAAATGCCACCAGAAATTTGAATTAATTATGATTTTGGGCCACACAAGACTAATAAGGCCAAGGTGGTGAATGAGTCCCACCAAGCCTAAATTTTGGGACCAATTTTATAAATGCTTAGAAATGTGTAAAAAGAGGTTTGAGACCCAAAAATCTAGGTGGGACTCATTCACCTAAGGTGGTGAATGAGTCCCAGATCACTAAATCTAGGCCATTCAAGCCTAAAATGCTTGAATTATGATGTAAAATAGGTCCAATTATTAATGAAAATCCTAGAAAAGTGTGAAAGTGGATTACAACACTTTAAAATAAGGCAAGATTAAAGTTAAAAAGAGGTTTATTAGGTGTAATTAAGTAATAAGACCTTAGAAAAGTGTGAAAGTGAGTTACAACACTTCACAACACTTTAGAAAGGTAGCATTTATGTCCATTAATTCATAAGGGTCCAAGACCTAATGTGAATGTGTTAAACACATTACAACACTAAATTAAGGAAAAATGAAGCCTAGTTCACAAGGAAGGCTGAAACAAGTAAGGGAAAAGAAGAAGGGATACTTTTTTCCATTACCATAGGATGGAAGTAGAGTGATAATGGAGGATTGAATCACTTAAGAAATAAGTCCTTAGGCTTGGCTTGATGGCTAGTTGCATCTCCCCAACCTAGAATCCATTATGATTCACCATAGACAACCATGATCAACCCTTTACAATGCTAGATCTTGAATGAAAGTGAGCTTGAATACTTGCAAAAACACTTTGTTGTTGCTCCAAGACTTCAACTTTACTTGCTTTTGAAACTTGAATGCTATTGTGGAAGAATGCTTGAAGATTCCTAATTATTTTCTCTTGAATTTTCTCTTGAAAATGCTTTCTTAGATTTCTTAGATGATAAAATGACTTAGAAACTTTATTATATAGGAATGAACACCTAATTTACCATTATTTAGATCTCAAAAGCCAACGTCAACCAAAAATTTGAATTCAAAAAAGTGATTTTCCTACTCAAAACTTAAAAATACCCCAAATGGGACTCATTCACCCAAGGTAGTGAATGGGTCCCACCTAGGGGGGCTCATTCGGCCAAGGTTGCAAATGAGTCCCACCCTAGATTTTTGAGATGGGTTTTCAGGTTTTTTCATGGTTTAAATGATTTTGTTAGGTTTTGAGCTGAAATAAGCCATGAGATCAGAAATAATGGGTCTAAGGGGCTTATAAATGATGATTTAAAGGGTAATTAATGCAAGGGTACCAAAATAGGTCCAAAGTAGGCAAGGAATTATACTATCTCCAAGATGGGAGTACAATTTCCATTGTTACACTTTCTCCAAGTGGTTCATTGGTTTTATAGGTGTTTTTGTTTTTTTGTCTAATGAATGCCAAATGTAATCTAATTGAACTATGAACTAATGCTAGGAATGAAAGGTACAACAATGTAACTTTATCCACAATGGAAATGCATATAAATTAAGTTAGATCTAATGAAATGCATGAAATAGAAACTCAATAAACTGGAACAAAAATGTAACAACATCAAACTAAAACATAAAAATAGGGTTTTCAGTGTTGTAAAATATAGTTTTAGACTTGACATGGGACTAAATAACTCAAAGGGGAATATGAGTCCAAATTAGAGTTTTTTAGGGGTTCAAATAGTGAATAACAGTCACTACAAAATACCTAGGAAGCAAGAAAAATAACCTACACTAGGACAAAATTGCCTAGAGGAGCGTATGAGAACCAGATTAGGGTTTTTGCACAAATTTCAAAAAAAATTGAGTGATTGTAATGTTTATAGATTTGTATGATATCTATGATAAATGCAATTATAGTTTTCAAATAAAATTTTAATGATACAAGATGCAAAAAATACAACCTATATTCACTTTCACTAATGAAAGATTTTGAGATCCTAGATGCAAATTAACTAAGGAAAAACCTAATGCAAAGTTAATGCAAGCTAGATCTAGGACTATGTGTACCATATAAACAAAGGAAACTTGCTTGATTTGGGGAATAATTGATGAAAAATTGGACTTAATGAGGCCTTGATTCAATGTTGTGAGGTGTTTTTCACATCCACACTAGGTCTTGGACTCTTTGAAATACATTTAACAAGGTCTTGTGAAGGTGTTGTGAAGTGTTGTAACACATTTCTACACTTTTCTAGACTCTTCTCATTATAATTCATCTATAAATCACCTTTTTATTCCTTATCAAGTCATATTCTAAAGTGTTGTAAAGTCTTGTAAGAAGATTTAATGCTTTCTTAGGCCTGTCATCACTAAATACACCATTCTTATGCTTTATTTTGCCCCTTTATCCACTTATAGGCCTTAATTAAGTGTATTTTTTAATGTAAACCCAACAAACAACATTAAATACAACTTAATTCCTGACACCCACTTACAAGCCTAGAGTGCGACCCATTCGTCATTGGTGGCGAATGAGTCCCTCTTGGCTCCAAATTCAAAATATTTTAATTTTTCTTTCAATTTTTTATTCAAAAAGACCTTATGTCGGCCCTTGATGATACATTATTAGGTAATTAGGGCATAAGTGTGTATAAATAAGTGTTTTTCCATCCATTTTAACCCCCATTAATCTCCTAACTCATTCACACATATCTTATCATTTATTTATCAACTATCTTCTCTATCAAGTCAAGCAAGTTAGGGTTTCATCATTCTAAGTCATTAAGAAAGCTTCTAAAGAAATTCAAGGGAATAATATTTCTCCATTGTTGCAAACATTCAAGATCAAACATCATGGAAATGTATTGACTCCATTATTGCATGCTTCATTACATTATTTCTCTATTTTGGTTTAATTACCTAAATGGGGTTTAACTAAGGCAAACCCCCATGCCCTAGCATCCAACATTTCTCTTTCTTTTCTTGTGTGCTTGTATATTTAGGCATCTTGGAGGCTTGGGAATCATTGAATATTGCATTGAAATTTTTTTCAAGTCATCTCTTCATTGGATAAGGAATAACATCAACAAAAAGTCATTTTCAGGCCTGAATCCAACAATTTCAGAACCAGACACTTAAAGAAGCAAAAATTGCAGACTGAAGGCTCCTGTTTCCACCTTTGAATCTTCAAAAAATAAAAAGTGGAATCATTCACCATGGGTGTCGAATGAGTCCCACTTCCAAGCCTGATTTTGGTTTTCTACATTTTTGGATACCCGTATATCCGAAACGGGCTCTGGAACAATTTCATAGAACTAGGACTAATTTGCCTAGAATGGCGAATGAGTCCCACTAGGCCTAAAAATTAGGATCAAAAGCATTTAAAAATCCATTTCAAGTCTCCAAAAATTTAACAAGTGCACTTATTTATTTTCATTCTTTTTTGTTGTAGTTTACTTTCATTTCTAGGTGTTTTTGCATTACATAATGTGTTTTCCAACAAGTTGCATTTTAATAGTTTTCACTTAATAATCAATAGATTTCATTAGTCTTCTGAATTTATATCATTTAGGTATATTTCCATCATTCATACATTATATTGAGTGAACCAGTGAACCATAGATTTTTGGGTAGGGTTTATAGGCTTCTCTTGCGCTCTTAAGATATTTCACCTAAAAGGAGAGATAAACAACACTCAAAAAGTCTAGGTGGTTCACTCAAATTAGGAAATGTATGATTTTATTAAGGCTAAATAAGATGATATAGATGTAACTAAGCTAAGTAATTTATTGATTATGAATGCAAAACCTAAGAAACAAGTGATGTTTGAAAACACATTGTGTATTGCATAAACACCTAAAAATGAATGCAAACTATAACAACACTTGACGAAACTAAAAGTATGTACCTAGAATGTCGATGAAGACTGAAAATGACATTTGAAATGTTGTTGATGCTGATTTTCAGGCCTAGTGGGACTCATTCACCATTCTTGGCAAATCAGTCCCAATTCTATAAAACTGAGTCATAACTTGTTTCTAAGAAAAGGGTATCTAAACATGCAAAAAACTAAAAATTGAACTAGAAGTGGGACTCATTCACTACCCATGGAAAATGAGTCCACTTTTCAATTTTTTATTATTCAAAGGTGGAATTCGAAGCTCTCGGTTTGCACTGTGATTTGCTACAAGTGTCCGCTTTCGAAACTCTAATTTTTGAACCGAAAAATGAGTTTTTATTAATATTTTTACTTTTTGAATGAAGAGAAGAATTGAGAAACCTTACAATGCAATCTTCAATTATTTCCAAGCTTCCACAATGTCTAAATTTGCAAACAAACAAGAAAAGAGAGAAATGTTGAATGTTAGGGCATGGGGGTTTTCCTTGGTCAAACCCCTTTTAGGTAATTAAACCAAAATGATGAAAGAAGGAGGTGAAACATGAAATAATGGATTTGATTACCTTGCCATTATTTTTGGTCTTGAAAGTATACACCAAACCATGAAGAATCTACCCTTGAATGTCTGAAAATTAATATCTTGGTGACTTGAAATGATAAAACCCTAAGTCTCTTGACCTGAGATGGAAGATTGGTGGATGAATGAATGATAAGAGATGTGAATTAGGGTTAAAATACTTATATTTATAGGTAATTCACCTATTTCACCTATTAATACCTCATCATAGGCTAACATGAAATAATATTAAACTTAAATTTCACTGTTTTCTTGCTCAAAGGTCAAAATGGGCCAAATGGGACTCATTTTGCCACCCATGGTGAATGGTTCCAACCTGGATGGGACTGATTCACCATACATGGTGAATAGGTCCCATAGGGGCCATTCAGATAGCTAAGATGCCAAGAGATAAGGAAAGAAGGTTTAAATTGCATTTTTGTCAGTTATTTGATCAATTTAAGCCTCAACATGCATAATATGGGTTAACAGGGGCCTATTAATGATGATGTAAAGGTCAATTAGGGCTTGGGACAAAAAATTCAATGTGAAAGTGTGATTAAATACACTTTACAACATTAAAATGAGGTCCACATAGCCTAGCAAGGCACAAGAACTAATGTGAATGTGCAAGACACATTACAACACTAGTTTAACATTAAGTTTAGTTTAAAAACCTTCTAGATTGATGTGAAGATGCAATTAAATACATTTTATAATTTTGAATTAAGGATAAATGAGTTTATTAAGTCTAGAAAAGTGTGAAAGTATCTTACAACACTTTACAACACCTTTACAAGACATCGTTAAATAGATTTGGAAGGGTCCAAGACCTAGTGTGGATGAATAAAACATCTCACAACACTAGATTAAGACCTCATTAAGTCCATTTTATCTTGAGTTAATCTCATATCAAGCAAGAGATCCTTTTTTCTACAACACAACCACCTAGTTTTTGGGTGTGGGGTCTATCTCTTTCCATTAGGTGAAAGACCCTAATTGAGCAAAAGAGGCATAGAATTTCACACCCCTAAAATATTTGGTTCATTTTGGTCAATCTTCTTTTCAAATACTTTCTTGTCTAATTTGGAGTCCATCATCATCCTAGAATTAGCTTGCATTGCATTTTTCTTTAGTTAAGTTGCATTCTATGGTCTCAAATTTTGCATTAATGAAAAGTGCATTTAGGTTGCATTTTTAGCATCTAAATTCATTAATTTTTTTTGAAAATTTTCATTTTTAACTTAGGTATGCATCATAGCACTCAGAAAACATCAAACTCACTCAAATTTTTTTGAAAATTTTGAAAAAAGTCTATACTGGGACTCATTCACCACCTTGGGAAAATCAATCCCTTTTCACCCTTGAAACTACCCTTTAGAGAACTGAAAAACCTTATTTTTACGCTTCTATTTGGTGCCTTTACCTACCTGTATTAGTTAGTTGATTTTTTGTAACATGCATTTCACTAGATCTAACTTAAAATAGCTCATTTCATGCATTTCTCCATTTTACATTTGGATTTTTCACATTTCTTTTTTCAAATTGGTGCATAGAGTAATAAAAAAATTACCTTGTGGGTATGTGCAGGATCGTCATGGAAAAAACAAGCCCTTAAGTGGCAAAAAAAATAAAAAATCAGGGTTAAGAAACTTGACGTAAAAATTTGAATAAGTTATCTATATTATTGCAAAAATATGTAAGAATAGAATTTGTAGCAAATTTAATTTAGTTTCTAAACTACTAGGTTTGTTTAAAAACAAAAAAAATCTATTTGGTGAAAATTTGAAATTTCAATCAATAGTACTTAAATTTTAGGAAAAAATAAGAAGTAGATGTCTGTTTGACCACCCTAACCAATATAAATTGATAATATTTTTTTCTAAGATTCTAGGTATAAGTAGAGGACTCATGTCCCAATGTGATGCATTTTTTTTTGTAATTTTTTTCCAAGTAAATAATTAATTATGAATTTGTTATTACAACTTTAAAAAAATATAAAAACCCGTATGTCCTACCACCTTAACTTGGTCAAAAATTTATGAAAATCAATTTTTCTTTTTTCAATCCTATAGTATGCGAAGCATAGAATGTGATGCATGTTTTGGATTCAAAAAATGTGATTGTTTGAAAGCTATAGATGTTTTTCAATCAGCCTATCAATCAAGACTTTACTCATAATTTAAATAGAAAATGAATAATAATTACTTATTAGATTCAAAGTAAGGCATAATTTATATTGGTGGAAATTTTAGAATATCCTTTAAAAACCCTTTTCATTTCATCAACTTTTTTGTAAAAAAAAATTCGTCAGCCACATACCCATCATATTGCCACTTTTTGGCCCATCATGATCCTGCACATACCCTTGTCTCATATCTGAAAATTGAATTTCATTTTAAGATATTGCACTACAATTTCTTTTCCTTTTTATCATAGCATGTTTTCTTTCAAATGATGTGGCTTTGATTAGGTTAAAAATGGATTGCATAAATACAACATTTCCTCTTATGAGTTCAATTTTGATTACCAAAATGAGGACTTTAAGAAACATGATCAAACCATTGGCACAATCCTTAATCTTACATTTCCCATTGGTGAGAATGGTAGTGTGGACAATCATGACAATCATACTTTTTCTTATCTCAATACCTCTCCTATTAGTGATCAAGGTGTCTTGGTGAAGGAAGTGTCTCATAGAAAAAAGGACTCTTTTCTTGAAATGAGATTAATTCATGATTAATTAGACTTAATGAGGCATTAATCTAGTGTTGTGAGGCATTTTATGCATCCACACTAGGTCTTGCACTCTTACAAACTAAATAAAATGCTTTTAATGACATCTTGTGAAGGTGTTGTGAAGTGTTGTAAGACATTTCTACATTCTTCTAGACTCTACTAATTACAATTCACCCAAAAATCACCTTTTTATTCATCAACAAGTCCTATTTTGAAGTGTTGTAAAGTCTTGTAACAAAATTTCATGCTTTTCTAGGAACATTTTCACTATTTATCTCTTTTTCATGCTTTATTTGAACCCTTTATGCTCTCATATGCTTAATTAAGTGTATTTCTGAGTATTATCCCAATAAACAACATTAAATACAACATATCTCCCATTACACGTTTTTGGGTCCTAGGTGGGACCCATTCACCATGGGTGGCGAATGAGTCCCCCTTGGCCCCAAATTCAAAATATTTTAAATTCCCTTTCAAAATTTTATTCAAAAAAACTTGATGTCAACCTATGATGAGTTATGAATGGGATACTAAGGCACAAGAGTGTATAAAGATGTGTTTTTCTCCTCATTTTACATCTCTCATTCATCCTTCATCTCACACACATACATTCTTCACATCATTCATCATCTATCTTCTATCTCAAGTCAAGCAAGTTAGGGATTTTCCATTTCAAGTCATCAATTTAGCTTCCTAAGAAATTCAAGGGTTGAATCTTCATGTTATGTTATAGATTTTCAAGATCAATCATCATGGAAAGGTAATCAACTCCATTATTGCACGTTTCATTCCATGTTTTCATCATTTTGGTTTAATTACCTAAATGGGGTTTGACCAAGGAAAACCCCCTTGCCCTAGCAATCAACATTTCTTCTTTGCTTCTTATGTGTTTGTAGATTTAGGTCTCTTGGAAGCTTGTAAATCATTGAGGATCAAGTTGTAAAGTCATTCAAGTCATACCTTCATCATTCAAGTAAAAGAATCAACAAAAAGTCACTTCCAGACCCAAATCCGACAATTTCAGAAGCAGACACTTGTAGAGAGTAGAATTGTAGATCTAGCTCCACAAAATCAACTCTTGTTTTTGTAGATTCCTATAGGTGGACTAATTTTCCACCCATGGTGAATGAGTCCCATTTGTAGGCTTGAAAAGTGGTTTTTTCAGAATTTAGCTCCTGACAATATGAAACGTATTTCTTGGACTTTTCATCTTGAAAAGCATGACTAATTCATCATGCATGGAGAATCAGTCCTAGAAGCCATTAACAGTGATTTATGGAACCTTCTAGAATCTTCCAGCAACAATAATCTACTTCCAAGTGCACTCTGTTCAATTTCATCAATTTCTATTTTCATTTGTTTAAGTTTCTAGTTCATATTTGCTATCAATACTTTGTTTTCCAGCACCTTGCATTAGATTAGTTTATATTTACTTATTTTCATTTGTAAGCATTTAAACACATCCACACACACTTCACATCAATATATCATCCATCCTCACATTAATTTTGAGTGAAACATTATGCATTTTTGGACCCATCTTTCTCCTTTTAGGTGAAAAATCCTAGAAGTGTTAGAAAGAGAGTAGGTGCCAAAAATTTATGTTTCATTTTGGTGAACCTACTATTTGAATTTCCTCTTTCTAATTTTGGAATCCATTAGTCATTCTAGAGTTGCTTGCATTGCATTTTGTAGTAGTTAGCTTGCATTCTAGAGTTTCATTTTTGCATGAGTAAAATTGCATAATAGGTTGAATTTTTGCATGTTTAATCATTGCAAAGCTCTAACTTTCTAAATTTTTCATTTAGCTCTGCATGATAGCACTCATAATTCATAAAATAAATCATAAATTTCTGAAAATTTTGGAAAAAAGTCCATACTAGGACTCATTCACCACCTTGGGTGAATCAGTCCCTTTTGATCCGTGAAATAGCATTTTATAAAACTCAAAATTTTTTTTTAGGATTCTATTTGGTGTCTTAATTTGTATATATATGTCAGTTACATTTCTATACCATGCATTTTTTTAAATTTCACTTCAAATAGCTCCTTTCCTACATTGTTTCATTTGACTTTCCCCAATCATACAATATCATTTTTAAATTGTTGCATTAAACAAACACTTAACAACAAGTAATTGCATTGCATTGTGCTTAGCATGTTTTTTTTCAAAAGAAATGTTCTTGCTTGGATTAAACATGGATTTTATACACATAATATCCCCTTTTGTGAGTTTTCTTTTGACTACCATAATAGGGACTTTAAGAAACAATCCATGCATATATTTCTTAGTCTTACATTACCCATTGGTGAGAATGGTAATGTAGGCAATCATAACACACATACTTGTTCTACTTTTGATACCTCTCCTATTAGTGATGAAGTTATTTTGATACAAGAAGTCATAAGCCTTGAAAGTCTTGATTGTCCATCTCCTTGTTCCCCTTTGGACGACCTTACACAACAAGAGAATTCAATCCTAGACATATTCCTTAGCATCACCTTACCAAGTCTTCATGGTCATAGCAATCACTCTTATCTATCTCTTAATACCCCTCCTCGATGTCAAGAGGATAGGTTGGTGTTAGAAGATACCCCTATTAAGAATCATGACAACCTTTATCTTCCCTTCCCTAATGTCCCTATCCTATGGGAAGATCTATTTGACAACCATAGTGGTTCTTCTTTTGATACCTCATCCACTTGTGATGATGCTACTTTACAAACCTAAAACTTGGATGAAAATATTATGAGATATCCTTGTAGGGTAGATAACATGGGACAAGAGGATGAGCCTATGGACATTCATCATTCCCCTCCTCATAATCCCATCATTGATCATTCCCCTATTGGCAATGAAGTTATTATGGAAGAGCAAAGCCTGATGATGCTACTTTACAAACCTCAAACTTGGATGAAAATATTATGAGATATCCTTGTAGGGTAGATAACATGGGACAAGAGGATGAGCCTATGGACATTCATCATTCCCCTCCTCATAATCCCATCATTGATCATTCCCCTATTGGCAATGAAGTTATTATGGAAGAGCAAAGCCTTACTTGTCAAGGTGGCACTCTCCTAGGGAGAATATCATGGCATTGGACTATGGCAACCCAGTGGTTCTTTATTTCTCACACTTAGAGATACATCAAAACACATCTACTAAGGATATGAATGCACCAGTGTTTATTCAATATTCATTAATCAATGGACCACATACATCTCATGTAGGCCATCATAACAACCCCCTCATCTTTTACGCACATTCCATCAGTCTCACACAACATAACCCTAACTCATCCTTCACACATAATTTCCTTGAATATCATCCTTCTAACAACATTAAAACTGTCATCTCGCAAAATGCTCATGATTTGAATTTGTTAAATTTTGTATCCTCCTATAATGAAGAAGACACAATCTCACAATATACAAAGTCTTGTGTAGGTATGACATATAATCAAGATATATCTTTCACCCCAATCACACAACCACCTTTTCCTCTTGATCAAGAAGGTATCTTGTCAAGAATTTTGCATGATAACTTGATCACCCTTCCTCCTAGAACTCAAAAGAAATACTATTCCACAACTTCATTTTGTGCCTATCATAGGGTTCATGGTCACACCACTAATGAATGAACTACCTTGAGTCATAAAATACAACATTTTCAAGAGTTGGTATGCTTCCCTATGTGGGGGAATCTAATTCCTCTAATTGCTATTGATTTTCACTCTTGCATCCATCTCGTCAATCCCTTCGAATCACCTTTATCCTACACTATGTGGGGGAAATAGGTTTGACAGCCTTGTCCTCATATGTCACTTGTTGCCTCTTTTTACTTGTCTATAACCTTTCATGAATACATAAGAGCAAGCTTGGGATGTGGATGAAGGGCTTGAAGATTGTAACCTTGAGTTTGATTTTTGTGAATATTGCATATATGGAAAGTAGTATCGTGTTTCATTTTATTCTAGTCCTCAGAAAACTTCTAGTTTGCTTGATTATATACATTCTGACATGTTTAGTCCAATGAATGTTCCTTCTTTGTCTAAATCAAGATACTATGTGTTTTTATTGATGATTATTCAAGAAGAGCATTTGTATATTTTTTGAAAAGAAAATCAAAAGTATTCAGTCGGTTTAAGGAATTTAAAAACCTTGTAGAAAATTAGACTAGTAGAAAAATAAAATGTTTAAGGACTGACAATGGCAGTGAGTTCTATTCAAATGAATTTGAAAGGTACTGTAAAGATCATGGGATAAAAGGACACAAGACTACACCTTACACTCCACAACAAAATAGAGTTGTTGAAAGGTTCAACAGGACAATAATGGAAAGAGCATGAAGTATGCTGAGCAGTGCTAGCTTGGAGGAGAAGTTCTAGGCTGAAACAGTCTCTACAACATTTTACTTGGTAAATCACTCTCCTAACTCTACTCTTGTTGAGAAGACACATTTGGAAGCATGGTTTGGAAAGAAGCCCTCTCTGATACATATTTGTGTCTTTGGCTGTGAGGTATATGCATATGTGCCATTTGAAAAAAGATCCAAGTTGGAAAAGAAAGCTGTAAAGTGTATATTTATAGGCTATAATGCTAGCATAAAAGGATCCAAGCTTTGGAATCCTAAGATTGCAAAATTTTTGCACAACAGAAGCGTTATATTTTGTGATCTGAAGCCTTCTACATTGGATCTGAAGTCAGAGAAGAAATTAGAACATGAAAAGGATGTGGCAGCAATTCCTCCAACACCAGATAATGAGGAATTGAAAAATCAAAATGTACCTGATACTAAGGAGAGCTCAAGCAGTTCTGAAAGTTCTGAAGAAGATGAAGAACCACCTCAGCCTTACCCTGTGAGAAGGTCAACTCATGAAAGAAAGCAACTTGAAAGGTATGGGTTTTCTTTGATAGAGTCTACTTGTGCCTATGCTTTAATTTCTAGCACTGATGAACCCAAGACTGTGAAAGAGGAATTTAAAATGTCTGATTCAAACTCTTGGTTAGAAGCCATGAATGAAGAAATGGCATCATTAGAAAAAAATGATACCTGGAGTTTGGTTCCATTGCCTAAAGGTAAAAAATCTATAGGCTGCAAATGGATATTCAAAAAGAAAATTGGTCTGGATGGTAGTGTAGAAAAATATAAAGTGAGGCTTGTTGTAAAAAGGTTATTCCCAGGTAGAGGGAATTGACTATGGAGAAATATTTTCTCCTATAGCTAAGTTGACATCTATTAGATTTCTTTTGTCACTTGCATTAGCGTATGACTTAGAGATTGAGCAGATGGATGTGAAGACATCATTTCTTCATGGTGATCTTGAAGAAGAAATTTATATGTCCCAGCTGGAGCACTTTGTGGTAAAAGGTAAGGAAAGACTAGTTTGCAAGTTGAAGAAATCTCTGTATGGGTTAAAAAAATCTCCTAGAATGTGGTATCAAAAGTTTGACACGATTGTCTTGACATTGGGATTTGTAAGATCAAAATGTGATCATTGTGTATATTACAAACCTGAAAGTGATCAAATTCCTATTATTGCTCTATATGTTGATGATATGATGTTTATAGGCAATAGTAAACTAATGATTTCTGATCTTAAGTCTCATTTGTCTACAAAGTTTGAAATGAAAGATCTTGGTGTAGTAGGGTATATTATGGGAATGGAAATAACAAGAGACAGGAAGAATAGAAAACTTTGGCTCAATCAGAGTAAGTATATCATGACTGTCCTAGAGAGATTTTGTATGACTAAGTGCAAGCAGATAGTTGTTCCAGTTACATATGGAACGAAGCTATCTGTTGAGGATTGTCCAAAATATCCTTCTGAGATTGAGGACATGACCAGTGTGCCTTATTCAAGTATAGTTGGCAGCCTTATGTATGCAATGGTTTGTACAAGGCCAGCCATTAACCAAGCAGTGGGAGTTCTTAGTTAGTTTATGGCTAATCCTGGAAGGACACATTGGGATGTTGTGAAGAGAGTGTTTAGATATCTGAAGGGAAATTTAGACTATGCTTTGTGTTACCATGGTAACTTGGTTGAATCATATAGAACTCTCAGTATTCGAGGTTATTTGGACTCTAATTGGGCAGGGGACATTGACAGTAGAAGATCCACCAGTGGATATATTTTCATGATGAATGGTGGTGCAGTAAGTTGGATGAGCAAGCGGCAGGCTGTTGTCGCTTTGTCCACTATAGAGGCAGAATACATGATAGCCACACATGCTTGTAAAGAAGCAATCTGGTTAAAACATTTTTGTTCTAACATTGGCTTTGATGTAGAAAAGATTACTATCTACTGTGACAGCCAAAGTGCTATATGTTTGGCAAAGAATCCTACTTTCCATGCTAGGATGAAACATATAGATGTATAGTATCACTTTGTATGAGATATGGTGGAGGATGGGAAGGTCTCTTTGGAGAAAGTGGATACTCTGGAGAATGTTGCAGATGCATTGACAAAGCCTGTAAGCACAGACAAGTTTAGGTGGCGTGCTAGTTCGATGGGCCTCTTGGCCCATGTTTTTCAGTAGTTTGTTTATGCTATGGAGGTGTCAGTAAGATCTTCGTCAAGTGGGAGCTTGTTGGAATATGTGCCTCAATCCTTATTGACATGGAACTCCTTGAAGGTAAAGTCAGTGTGACATCATGGATGTCTGGCTGACTAACAGTTCTGAATCTCTTGAAATGTTCCTATCATTGTGACAGGGTTGAAGTATTGCCGACAAGTCTATCTCTATGAATTTTTGTGTTTGGCGTGACCTTTTGGCAAATGGAAACCTTTGGGCGACAGTGTGATCTTATCGAGTGTCAGGGAGACTTGGGTTGTTGGTATCGAGTGTTAGGGAGACTTGGGTTGTCGGTATTGGTCTGGCCGATACGAAATGTCTCGTCGACACCATTTTGCATATGGTCTTTAGCATAACCTTTTGTTTTGGTATGAGTCCCAGTGATCGATAAAGGTCTCACTGACTGGGATGTAAAGCTATCGGGGTAACATGTGGTTGCGGGGAGATGTCTCAACGATGCAACTTGGTCACATTGATAGGAGTGTTCTCATGGTGTCTTCGCAGAAACAAAAGACTTCATTGAGAAGTCTTGGAAACTTGAGTAAGTCACGCTGATGGTCTTTGGTAAGACTTGGTGTGCTCAGAGAAAGGTCATAGCGAAACACTTGAGTCTTGTCGATAGTATGTGTTATTCGGTGGAAGCTGTCTTACGGTATGACGTCTCATCGAAACCGTGGGGTCTTTCTAATAGAAGTAAGGCTTCGGTGTAGTATACAGTGGTCGATGGGAAGTATTGGCAAGAATGTAGTGTCTTGCCGATAGTATAACTCATCGCTATGACTCCTGACTTCGATATGAGTCTCACCGAAATGTGATTGTCACGCCGAATGGAAATCACTCGATGACATAACTCGAAGACTTTGACATGAGGTCTTGGCGAGATCGGTATGTATTGCTGATGGTCTCTCTGAGTTTGATATGACTTATGGTTTTCGATATGAGTCTTGTCAAATGAGAATCCTCTTGCCAACTATTGGGGTCTGAAGCTAATATCAATAGTGAATACTTTGTGGTATCGGGGAGACACTGTTAGTGTCTCACCGATATGCCAACAAAGTTTGAATGCCATTGACTACGTGATCATCCTATGTGGCATCTTGTTGGACCAATCTGAGGAAGCGGTTTTCAAACTGATGACGATTGGTTTTTTGTAACTGTTGCAGCTCTGGAGGAAAAATAGCTTGCAAGGAAAAATTTGAAACAACATGGAAACTTTCCTTGATGGAGACCTGGCGGATAAGGATGCATAGAAGGAAAAATCAGAATGTGATAAAATAAAAGCAGATTGATTCTGATTGAAGTAAGATGAGTAAATTGAATGATTGAGAGAGCAATTTTCTATAACTGGATGAACAGTGAATGTAGCTATTGAGAACTGATAACCAAAGAGTTGTATCTCTGAATTTTATGTAATATTTTGTTACTATAATACAAAGAGATTGAGCTTGGTGTGGTGGGATTTTTCCCATAAGGGTTTCCCACGTAAATATTTTGTTCATTATCTTTGAGTATTTTCTCTATTTCTGTAAATCTTTCATCTGTGTCTTAATTAGATTGTAATTTGAAAAATTAAAAGCCCTACATTGCATACTTCCTTGTGGTTTTGACATTAGGAAAGTGTTTCTGCACCTCTGCTTTCCTTACAGGCTCGTATATGGCATACTTATCTTCTTCATGACATAGCTTATCAGAAACATATGACTTGGCATAGGGATTTCCAAGTAAGCTCTCATGTCTTCTTATTTCTCTTCTACTTTAAAGAAATTGCTCACAGTACAAGTGCTCACAACTACTTTAAAATGGAGGCATACATCACCACTCACATTTCATTGTGAGATTTTATTTTTCTTACGATTCCCTCTCTTGGAAGCATTAGGTACAATGTTACCCAGGATGAGATTGTTTGCATTTATTCTCTCTTGGAAACATTGAGCATGATGTTAACTAAGATGAGACATTGCACGAACAAATAAAAATCCCTTTGAACAATCCTTACATTATTTTGCATTAACAATGTTTATAAGTATCAAAATCATTTCATTTTCTTTTGTAGCACCTTATTAAAGTTATCAATGGGTATAACTTTGATATGGTTGAGCGAGAAGCCCACCTAGTGGCATGACTTTTCCCCATAGCCACCTTTGTGTTTGTGAGTGCATATCAACTAGCATATGTTCCTCACCCCATGGATGATCAAAAGTTTTGTGGCCCTAGAGTGAGTATGTCATGGCCTTCTCACCCTGTAGACAACCCAAAGTTTTGTGGCCCTAGAGTGAGTACATCTTTTTCACCTCATCTTTCTTTCCATCTTTCCTTTGCATGATTTTATATCTTGGGGGCTTGACCTACATATGGATCTCTCTTGAATGGCTACATTAGTGTGAGTTTGAAGCAAGTTCA
Organism: Sequoia sempervirens; assembly: GCA_007258455.2. Classification (NCBI taxonomy): domain Eukaryota; kingdom Viridiplantae; phylum Streptophyta; class Pinopsida; order Cupressales; family Cupressaceae; genus Sequoia; species Sequoia sempervirens. Next base: position 230,120,480 of record VDFB02271358.1, read on the forward strand.
TCCTCTCACTAAAGTAGGGGCTAAATGTGCTCTAGAAAAATGGAACCTTTGCTTGACATGAGATTAATTCATGATTAATTAGACTTAATGAGGCTTTAATCTAGTGTTGTGAGGGATTTTATGCATCCACACTAGGTCTTGGACTCTTACAAACTAAATAAAATGCTATTAATGATATCTTGTGAAGGTTTTGTAAGACATTTCTACATTCTTCTAAACTATACTAATTAAAAAAAACCTTTCTATTCATCAACCAGTCCTATTTTGAAGTGTTGTAAAGTCTTGTAACAAGATTTCATGCTTTTCTAGGCACATCTTCACTATTTATCTCTTTTTCATACTTTATTTTACAACTTAATGCTCTCATATGCTTAATTAAGTATTTTTTTAGTATTATCCCGACAAACAACATTGAATACAACATATTTCCTGATACACATTTTTAGGTCTTAGGTGGGACCCATTTGCCATGGGTAGTGAATGAGCCCCCTTTGGCCCCAAATTCAAAATATTTTAAATTTCCTTTTCAAATTTTATTCAAAAACACTTGATGTCGACCTGTGATGAGGTATGAATGAGATACTAAGGCACAAGGGTGTATAAATATGTGTTTTTCTCCTCATTTTACATCTCTCATTCATCCTTCATCTCACACACATACATTCTTCACATCATTCATCACCTATCTTCTATCTCAAGTCAAGCAGGTTAGGGCTTTTGCATTTCATGTCATCAATTTAGCTTCCTAAGACATTCAAGGTTTGAATCTTCATGTTATGTTGCATATTTTCAAGATCAATCATCATGGAAAGGTAATAAACTCCATTATTTCATGTTTCATTCCATGTTTTTAACATTTTGGTTTAATTACCTAAATGGGGTTTGACCAAGGGAAACCCCCATGCCCTAGCAATCAACATTTCTTCTTTGCTTCTTGTGTGTTTGTAGCTTTAAGTATCTTGGAAGCTTGGAAATAATTGAGGATCAAGTTGCAAAGTCATTTAAGTCATCACTTCATCATTCAAGTCAAATAATCAACAAAAATTCACTTTTAAACCTGAATCCGACGATTTTAGAAGCATACACTTGTAGAGAGAAAATGTGTAGATCTAGCTCCACATAATAAAATCCTAATTTTTTAGACTCTTTTAGGTGGAATAATTCACCACCCATGGAAAATGAGTCCCCTCTATAGGCTTGAAAATTGGTTTTTCTTGAATTCGGCTCCTACCAGTCAGAAACATGTTTCTTGTACTTCTCATCAGAAGCATAACTAATTCACCATGCATGGCGAATCAGCCCTAGTGGAAATTAATAGTGACTTCTAGAACCTTCCAACAATAGTGGTTTTCTTCTAAGTGCACTCTAGTCGGTTTCATCAATTTCTATTTTCATTTGTTTAAGTTTCTAGTTCACATTTGCAATCAACATCATGTTTTCCAACATCTTGCATTATTAGATTAGTTTATATTCACTTATTTTCATTTGTAAGAATTTAGACACATCCACACACACTTCACATCAATATATAATCCATCCTCACATTAATTTTGAGTGAAACATTGTGCATTTTTGGACCCATCTTTCTCCTTTTAGGTGAAAAATCCTAGAAGTGTTAGAAAGAGAGTAGGTCCCAAAAATTTATGTTTCAAGAAGGTACAAGCATTGAGGGTCATGATTTTCCATCTCCTCGTTCCCCTTTGGAATATGTTAGACAACAAGAACATGACATCATAGAAACATTCCTAAAAATCACCTTACCTACTCTCCATAGTCATGACCATCAAACTTGTATATCTCCTAATATCCCTCCTCAATGCAAAGAGGGTAGATTGATGTTAGAAGATATGCCTATTAAGATTCATGAGAATCATGACCCTCCCTTTGCTAATGCTCCTACATTTGGGATAATCTATTTTCCAACCATAGTGGTCCTTCTCTTGATTCCTCCCCCACTTGTGATGAAGCTACTTTACAAACCTTGAACTTGGATGAACATATTACAAGCTCTCCTAGTAGGGTAGATAATATGGAACAAGAGAATGAGACCTTAGAAACAACTGAAAATTAAAAAAATTCCACCATTCATAACTCCCTTACTCGTGATGAAGTCCTTTTTAGAAGAACCAACCCTCAAATGTCACAAACATGTGGTTTGTGGTTCTCCTAAAAACTCTCCTTCTAGGGAGGATATCATGATACAAGATAAGGCTAACATTGACAATAATAATATTATGCCCTTACATGACAATGAAAAGCCCCTGTTAGACTCTCATTCACTAAGGGATGTTAATATTATTCAACCTCAAATCATCCTTTACCCACTGTCACATAAACCTTCACCTCCACCTAAATCCATGTTTATTCTTTACCCACCTCAAACTAATGTGTCGTAGCAACCGAGTCATAATATTGTTGCTCATACATATAACACTAGAAATAATTTGCAACCACAACAACCCACACCAACACCCTTACCTTTTCCAAATCCCATTTTTCCTAGAGATCCTCACTTAAATTCACACATTCAGGAGTACAATCTTGTTGAAAAACTAAAGAATAGTCCTGCTAATATATCATTATGGGATCTTATTCAAGCATCCCCTCACTATCACAACATGATCCAAGTAGCATTGCAACAAGTTCCTATCCCTTCTAATGCACAACCAACTAACATAGTAGCCAGGATCTAAGGAATAAATGTTGACATTTTTTTCCACCAAAGTGAATTCCAGTATTTGGAAGTGCAAAAACAAAATGAATATTTCATGATCATTTCTCGATTCAATCAGATAGGGATAAAGAAAACACTTATTGATAATGGCTCAACCCTTAATGTGTCTAGTGTAAAATTTTGGATAAGCTTCATGTGGATAAGTCAAAAATTCAACCCGAATCTTTATCTATTAAGGGCTTTGACAATATCGCAAAGAGACCGCTTGGCATAATCACTTTACCTATTATAGTTGGAGAAGTCACATTGAACAAATAGATCTAGGTTATGCCTCATGATCTTTCATATAACCTTCTTCTAGGTAGGGCATGGATTCATGCAATGAATGGTGGGCCTTCCACTCTTCATCAAAAATTGAAATACATCTTCAACAACAAAGTGTACACACTTGATGTTGATCATGAGCCTTATAGTGTCTTGTAACTTGAGAAAAATAAAGAGAACCCCTTGAACACATTAACACCACCCACACAAGTGGAACTCGGACAACAAAAAGACAAACAAAAAATTATTTAACAAGTCACGATGCTATTAGCAGATGATTGGGGTTCCTTGAATTTTGAACATGACTTCATGGGAAAATACAAAATCATCCACAAAGATTCAAATAAGGGAAAATAAACAACGATAATGTCAACACAAAATTTGAACAACCTTTTGAAAGCATCCACTTCAGCCAGTTTAGAGAACAAAACAAACTACACAACCACCTATGACAATGATTATCACCAACCACCACCCAATCCCAAAGCAATGAAAAAGATTAATGGAAAAGGGTATGAGCTTATGAAACAAACTGACTATAGTGGAAAAGGATATGGTGCTAATGAACAAGGTATCTACAACCCTATAGACCCTATCACACAAAAAACCACTCATGGTCTTGGTTACTATCCTTTGATAGAGATCGCGAAGCCTTTACTCAACATCAACAATTTCACACAAGATATTCCTAAATCATCCTTAACAATCATCCATCCTAAACTCCTCAACACTAGTGGTCTTGAACAATCATCTTTTACACAATATGACACAAACAACAAACCCTTCACTTAATTTCAATGTCATCTCACAAAATGTTAATTATTTGCACTCAAGAGATTTTCCCTCCTTTTGTAAGAGTGAGAACAAAATATCACAATATAGATAAACTTGTGTAAGTATGAGATATAATACTAAGGAAGATGTATCTTTGATCCAAACCTCAAGACCACCTTCTACCATTGATCAAGAGGGTATCTTGTCGAGACTCGTCCAAGATCACTTGATCACCCTCCATCCCAGAACTCAAAATAAATGCTCTTACAAGACTTCATTCTATTCCTATCATAGAGTTCATGGTCATTTCACCAATCAATGTAAGGCTTTGAGTAATAAAATCCAAAATTTTCAAGAGTTTGGTATTCTTCCTTCTATGAGGGCATCTAATTCCTCTAATTTTTACTGATTTTCACTCTATCTTGCATCTCATCAACCATTTTGGCTCACCCTTGTCTTGCACTAAGTGGAGGCAAGGGGTTCAAAAACCTTATCCTCATATCTCACTTGTTGTTGCCTCTTTTGACTATTCGTTAACTTTTCATGAACATGTAAGAGAAAGCTTGAGATGTGGATGGCATGCCTTAAGTTGGCTCACATGTGACATACTTCTCTTTTTCATGACATATCTTCTAAAAAACACATGACTTGGCATCGAGATTTCCAAGTAAGCTCTCATGTCCTCTTCTTCTACTTTAAAGAAATTTCTGACAGTACTGGTGTTTGCAACCGCTTTGAAGTGGGGGAATACATCACCACTCACATTTCATTGTGTGATTTTCTTTTTCTCATGATTTCCTCAATTGGAAACATTTGGCACAATGTTCCCTAGGATGAGACCTTGCACTTGTCCTCTCTTGGAAACAATATGAGACCGCTTGCACTTATCCTCTTTTGGAGACATTAAGCACGATGTTCCCTAAAATGAGACATTGCATGAACAAGGAAAATCCCTTTGAAAATTCCTTACACTACCTTGCATTAACAATGTCTATGAGTGTCAAGCATACGAAGTTTTCCTTACTTCATAGAGCTCAAAAATCATTTTCCCTTGTGGTGCCTTGTTAAAGTTATCAAGAAGTATAACTTTGATATGGTTGAGCGGGAAGCCCATTCTATGGCATGACTTCCCCCATAGCCACCTATGTGTTGTGAGTACATACCACCTGAGTGTACCTTTCTCACCTTTTGGGCCTTCTCACCTGGAATACAACCTAGAGTTCCATTGCCCCAAAGTGAGTATACATTTTCTTTTTGGACAAACGACCTAGATTTGATCCAAAACTAGCTAGAAAAATGATTGAAGTTTGATCCACCTTTTTATTTTTTCTCATCTAGTTCTTACCATTGCATGATCGCATATCTTGTTTCACTGCATGTCTTTCACCTTGTATATGTCCTTTTGCACTTATGTTGGTTTGACTTAGGAACTTGGATCCAGGGGGCTTGCACAACCTCCTTTGATCTATGTTATCCTTTGTCATCTGCATTGGTATGATTGGACATCTCTTGAATGTATACTTTAGAGTGAGTTTGAAGCAAGTTCATCCTCTCACTAAAGTGGGGGCTAAATGTACCATAGAAAAAAAGGAAACTTGCTTGATTTGGCGAATAATTGATGACAAATTAGACTTAGTGAGGCCTTGATTCAATGTTGTGAGGTGTTTTTCACATCCACACTAGGTCTTGGACTCTTTCAAATTAATTTAAAAAGGTCTTGTGAAGGTGTTGTGAAGTGTTGTAACACATTTCTACACTTTTCTAGACTCTTCTCATTATAATTCATCTAAAAATCACCTTTTTATTCCTTTTCACTAGTGTTATTCTAAAGTGTTGTAAAGTCTTATAACAAGATTTCATGCTTTCCTAGGCCTGTCATCACTAAATACACCTTCCTTATACTTTATTTTTCCCCTTTATGCACTTATAGGCCTTAATTAAGTGTATTTTTGAATGTAAACCCAACAAACAACATGAAATGCAACTTAATTCCTGAAACCCACTTACAAGCCTAGAGTGGGTCCCATTCACCATGGGTGGCGATTGAGTCCCTCTTGGCTCCAAATTCAAAATAATTCAAAATTTCTTTTAGGTTTTTATTCAAAAAGACCTTATGTTGGTGTGTGATGATGTATTATTGGGTAATTAGGGCATAATTGTGTATAAATAAGTGGGGTAAGTGCACGAAGTTGAGTCCACAAAACATGGAAGTTTTTTGCCTTAGCCAAAAATTGAAATCGGCATCGACAAAACGGGATCCCAATTTAATAAACGGGATCCCAATTTTTAAAAAATGGGATCCCGTTATGGTTCGGGATCCCGAGCCTGAGACCAAACGGGATCCTGCTTTTTAAAAATCGGGATCCCGTTTCCCATTGGACTCCGAACCAAAGGAGATGGAATGAGATCCCCATTTTTAATAAACGGGATCCCGATTTGTAAAACACGGGATCCCGATTTATAAATAACGGGATCCCGAGTTATATAAATCGGGATCCCGTTTCATACTGTTATTTTTTTTTTTAAAAAAAACAACAGTTTTCACTGCTGCGAATGGGACCCCGAGTGGCTTGGCGACAGCGACCTCAACACCAACTACAGGTACCCCACTTCTTCGCATTTTTTTGGTTTGAATTGAAATTTTAAAAGAAATACGTTAATTTAGCATGTTTTTTTTTCAATTTATGTCACGTTTTAATTTTTTTTAATTGTTATATTAGAATTCAATAGTTGTCAAATTAGATGAAAACTTGCAATGAAATTTAAACGTTTTTTAATAAAATTGAGAAATAAAACCTTGAATTGAGTTTTAGAAACAAATTTTAACTTTTAAATCTTAAATTGTTCGATTAAACCCCAAAAAAAATGATTTTGAAAACCCTAATTGAAACAAAACAAAAAAATTTGCATTTCAAAACCCTAAAGATCGAAATGAAATAAAAGATCACATTTACAAATCCACATCGAGCTTTTTGAAACCCTAAAATCAAATCAAACAAAAAAATTGAATTTGAAAACCCTAGTTTGAATTGAAACGAAAAAAATTCATTAAAAACCCTAATTGTTTAAAACTGAAACCCTAAATTGAATTGGAACAAAAAAATTTGTTAAAACCCTAAGTTTGCTAAACCCTAGACCCTAAACTGTAAAATCTAAACCCATAATACTAAAACATTTGAAATTTATGAAACCTAGACCCTAATCTTTCATTGGACATACCTAAAATTATGTAGGTTCAATGTCAAGAATGGGTCTATTTGGTAGATTTATGAAAACTATTTTGAATATCTAGAATGCCATAAAAGTATAATTATAGCAATTCCAATTGGAAACACTTCTAGATACATATATATCCTAGATAATAATCCACCCATCCTCAATCATAATGGATTATTTGGCAATTAAGAGAGATTCAATTTAACCATAAAATTACCTATATTTTGATACTATATAGATTTATGTGGAAGGATAGAAATGCATCAATATGCTTTGTGCCATATTTTATGAATATTAATATTTAAGAAAAATCTAGATAAGATTGACCTAAGTAGATGATTTATGTAAGGGCTTTTTAGTGAACAAGTGACACACCATGGAGATAGGGATGGTATTTAAATTCTTATTTATAAATATAGTGTACCCCCTTTAAATTTGTATTTGGTTTTTATAATGAGTTGAAATTATCAATGTGTTACATAAAAGAAATTTGTGCTTAGATATATTTAAATTAGATAATAAAGATATAGTTATATAAAATAGGGAATCCAACATGAGGAATAAACCTTTAATGTGCCATTGTGTGCATCTAATTTATGCCAATGATTTAGTAAGAGTGATCGTCTAAGAGGATGAAATTTAAGCCTTGAAAAATTGTAAGATCTAACACTATTTTAATGTAGTTTTATATGTGTGTACATGTCCACTATGTTTTTTGAGTTTATGTTAATGTAAGATAAGGAGGATTGGTGGATATATTTGAAATCTAAAGAAAAAACAAAAATGATGTGAATATATAGATATATATTTGTAAAATGATTCTTTAACTTATCTATATTAAACATTGTATATTATCTCTATATTACTATCATGGCTTGATTTTCATTATGTCTACTAAATGTTGCTATATTTATTCATTGTTGTAATTAAATTATAGGGCTCAATGTGTAATCTATTTTACATCAAATTTTATAGTAGACTTATAATCCTAGAATGTTTGTAAATTTAATAGCTAACAAATAACTTGATAGGTGCAACTAAAAACCAAAAAATGTGGTTTGATTTATCTCCATTAGGCTAGAAAGCTAAAAAATCTACTAGGTTTATCCCTATTAGGTTGAAAACCCAAAAGTGTAGCTTAATAAACTTACAAGTGGTGAAAACTCACAAAAGCACTAGAAACTAATATTTGCAAAACTACCCTTGACATATCAAAAAAAGCCAAAGGTCACCATATGTCATACCTATATAGGTTGTATAGTTATATTGGATACCTTATAGTATCTCCTATTGGTTATATATGTTTGAAGATGACATTAGCAACACATCCCTACATTTATATGAGATATATTATTAACATGTCGTGTTACACATATGCTAAGATACTCAAATATGGATAAGGAGAACTAGGGAATATATATTAGAAGAGAAAGATATACTAAGCTATCCAATATTATATTTTTGTACTTAGTGTAGAAGAGAAATTCTAGACCAAGAATGCAAGTGCAAACTCAATACTCTACTTCTAATGAAAGGTAAATAAAATAATGAAAGATTAGAGAAGCATAATATGTTCCATAACATTCTTTTATGGCTCTAAATGTATGTGTTGAAGTTGCTCTTTGGTTCTCTAATGTGATAACATATACATACAAATTTTATCATATGGAAACATTTGGGGATGTCATTATTTTATAGAGTTGAGGGGAAAGGAATGGAGGACTAGGTTTTTTTGGAATCGAGGACTAGAATTTCATGAGAGAATTTTTGAATTTGAATTTGAGAGGGAAGAGAGAATTAAATGTAGGTGGTTGGGTTGATGGAGGGCTTGTGTTGACTTGATTAGGTAGATGGGAATAATTGAATGCTAATTTGAATTTGGATTGAAGGTCTAAGTTGGAAATGAATGGCTATGATTAGTCTAATTGATTTGATGGCTAGGATAGATTATTAATTTCATTTTAGATTTGATGAAGTGGAAGTAAGTTACATTAGTTTGAGTTTGGATTGGTGATTTGGAATTATTTTAATTTTAAGCTATGGATGTGACATGATTATCCCCTTAATGGTTGATTAAAAGTTAGGATTTGGGGATTTTAGCTAATTAAATAATAAACTCTAAAGTCTAAACTGTAAACCCTAAAGCCATCATTTTTTCTTAGGCTCTTAATGAAATTTGGTTGTCTTAGGGAACTCCACCAAATTTCATTACCTTATGCCATGTAATTGTTTCCTAGGATCTTGCAGCATGTAGATCCCCTTAAGCTATCCTATTACCTTAAACCCTAAACTCTAAAGTCTAAACCCTAAACCCTAAAGCCATCATTTTTTCTTTAAAGGCTCTTAATGAAATTTGGTTGCCTTCGGCAACTTCACCAAATTTTATTCATTTGAGCCATGCCATTTTCTCCTAGGACCTCACTAGACATAAATCCCCTTAAGCCATCCTGTCACCCTAAATCGTAATTCAATTTTCTTAAGGGGTTCCAATATGACATTTCTTAAGGGGATCAAAGAAGTTCTTAAAATTTGGTGATCAAAGTTGCCCAAGGCCCAACCAAATTTAACAATAATAAGATCCTGCAAGATTATACAATATCAATTTAGTTAGTTGTATTTTCATTCAAATAACATGTGCCTTAGACATATAAATGAGGCTTACATATAATTTTATCATTTGTATTCAATTATTTAAGGCCATTTATATTGAATGGTTTAACTTGGAATTTCCTAAACATGTATCTTACATCTTGAAATTACAAATCTAATGTAGGTTCACTCATATCTTGAAGATCTCATGGATCCATTCAATAATATTCGCAATCCACCTCCACGCCATCCATCTCCAACACCTTCACCTCCACCTCCGCCCACTCCACCTCGTAACCCCCCACCTCCACCACCTGAAATCAATGAGCATGCTCGTTTGCAAGCACAAATCAATGCTTCTGCTAGAACCATCCAAGATCAAATCAACATTATTCAAAATGAAGAATGTGTCGCACCTCCTGTGAGGATGTTTGCATCTAGGATGCAAACCCTTGTTGATGTCCGGGCTATGGATGGGATCGTAGATGAGCATCGACAATGGCTAGAGGAGAGGAGAACTCCTAATTTTGAAAAGGAAAACACAAAGAAATGAATATCTATGCAGTAGAGAGCCATAATAGTTTATAAATTAAAACAATGATCTTAAATAGTTATGAATTTATAAATTTGGTGAACGATGGATATTTTGTGTGATGAATTTATAAATTTGGTTCCAAATGGATATTTTTAGTGACATGAATTTATGATTTTGGTTCTATATGGATATTTTTAGTGACATGGATTTGTGAAGTTGGTGGAATTTATGAACTTATAATGAATAGTATATAATAGTATATATTTAATGACTATCTATTAGATCATGATTTCTCCTGCTGAAAAATTGTGTGTGTGTTAAAGACATAAAATGAGATTTTGTGAATGTTTCAAGTTTATTGTTTAGTATGTATGTGCATGTATTAAAAATTTGCATAATAGTTCTTAAATTTTGAAATTTGTATATGTATGTATGTATAGTTTAGTTTAATGATTTGTACGCATGCAAATTATGCATCATTATTTTTATTTTAAATGTACATGTACATACATTTAATTTTTAATTTTGTATGGACATGCTCTTGAGTTGAACAATCAATGTATATATGTGCATTTCAATTAAATATATGAGAGCTTAATATATATGTTGCTCATCCTATTTCAATTAAATATATGATCTTAATTTTTGTATGCACATGGGTCCTATTTTGTATGATTTTAAATGTAGGTGCACATTATATCAAGCATATATCATGGATGATTTTAACATTGATGATATCATCAATCCACCACTTGAGCCATAGCCAGATCCGCCTCCCTCCCCCCTCCACCTCCACCTCCACCTCCACCTCCACCTCCACCTCCCCCTCCCCCTCCCCCTCCCCCTCATATGCCACATCCAGCACCTATGGCATCTGATGAGGCTCACTTGAGAGCACGAATAAATGATCAAGTTGCATCCTTACAAACACAAATCAATGCTATGCAGAGTCAAGCATTGATTGCTCCACATGTGAGACGTTTTGCATATGTAATGCAAAACGTTGTTGATTCCATTAGGATGATCGATTTTGATCTTGATAGGCATCGACGAGAGAGAGAACAAATTAGACAATTTTATTCTGATGGTCTCTCTTATAAACAAATATTAGACATTAAAATAAAAAAAGCCCATCTAGCCCCCTACTTTCTTGACCCCGTTACCCGACAACCCATTCCACCCAACAAATCTAGAATATCCATGAGGTGGTGCGTACATTCGCAGATGATTGCACATTTTTGGGATCGATGGTATATGGTTTTTGATAGTCCCCCACATGCTAATTAGAATTGCCCATTGTATTTTTTGAGAAAACTATATGTAGAGTTTGTTTTGGGGCAAAAGCCCAATTATTTTGATTTTAGATCATTTTAGGGTGTTGGTGGCGGCATGCCACAACAGAGATTAGGGGAAAGGGTTGATCCCCGACGCCCCGTGCATGCACAAACCCTTGTTGTTGCTCCCGGTCCTCCCATTCCTACACCTGTACATCATCAAGCTCTGGTATCAACATTAGGTTCCCTTAGTACACTCACAGGAGACCTTGATCAGCACGCTTCTGCGATAGCGAGTGGGGAGCATAGAGACGATGATGATGATGGAGGAGTTTTTTATGGAGCTGGTCCAAGTACTGCTCCAGGAGTGTCGAGACCCATCCCCCATATATGTACTAGTTGTCATCAAGTGTGTTATGGACCTAATCAGGCTACACCCAGTTCAGGTGGACGGGGAGATTCTAGTGGTTCATCTGGTCGCATCAGTTCATTTGTAGAGTTCCTCGTAGCAGAACATCACCCTAAGGACACTACGACAAAAGTATAAATATGCATTTAGATATACGAACTCATTTTATAATATTTTTATGGTTGTATATATCAAAGAAAAGTTTGCAATACATTTTAACAATCAATTTTTTTGGTGTACAGATGACACTTTTGATGCAAGGGCAATCATCTGTACCACGAGTACATATATCGACACCGGTCATACTTGGCAACCCTTATGGGGTATTTTGATTTCATTTTTTAAAATTATATATGAAATCATAAATTATTTAGCTTTATTTTTAAATTTATAATTTAATCACATATATGTT